>SJYT01066346.1:12087-154825 GCA_006410635.1 Cephalophus harveyi
TGCTGCTGCTGCTGCTAAGTCGCTTCAGTCGTGTCCGACTCTGTGCGACCCCATAGACGGCAGCCCACCAGGCTCCCCCGTCCCTGGGATTCTCCAGGCAAGAACACTGGAGTGGGTTGCCATTTCCTTCTCCAATGCGTGAAAGTGAAGTTGCTCAGTCGTGTCCGACTCTTAGCAACCCCATGGACCTCAGCCCACCAGGCTCCTCTGTCCATGGGATTCTCCAGGCAAGAGTACTGGAGTGGGGTGCCATTGCCTTCTCCGAGCAGTGCTACAGCAGATCCCAGATCCCATTACAAGGATCACGTAAACGCTGTTCTTCTGGGGACACACAAGATAAACGCTGATCACCGAGTACTCCAAGCACCACCCACGGTGGTTTTAGACTGTCAGAGGGTGAAACTAAGATAAGCAAAAGAGTCGAGCCGATCCTGGGAGTAACTCCTTGGAGAGCTAGACTCAGAAGCAGCACAAAGCTCATCAGCCGCACTGTCCTCAGAAAGTTGTTCAGATCATATCTCATCTCTGAATTAAGCAACCAAATTGATAATGGGAAACTGTGCTTTAGAGGCCAAACAGCTCATGGATGGAGAGCCACCCATGGGGACACAAGCTGGGTTTATATAGAACTGATGCTTGCAAGTGCTTACTTAATTGAGAATTAAAGGAAATCCTGCCCTGAGATGATCAAGTTGGGATTCTTTTTTTGGCATTCCAAAACTGATTTTTATGTGAACACTCAGAGGAAGCCAGCAGAGGATAATTTCTTACTAAGTCAGTCAGTCTCCAGGACCCCTGCAGACCTGCAGGGTCTCCTGGAAACTAGAGTGACAAAAAGCCTTTCTTTTCTCTAAAGTTGGATTGCGTGCATGCATACCAAGTCGCTTCAGTTGTGTCTGACTCTGCAACCCTATAGACTGAAGCCCGCCAGGCTCCTCCGTCCATGAGATTCTCCAGGCAAGAATACTGGAGTGGGTTGCCATGCTCTCCTCTAGGAGATCTTCCTGACCCAGGGATCGAACCTGCATCTCTATGTCTCCTGCATTGGCAGGCAGGTTCTTTACCACTAGTGCTACCTGGGAAGCCTTAAAATTGGATTAGCAGCAGAAAATATTTGTGGGGCTAGTTTCTTGGATCATTTGAATTGGAAAAGTTCCTAAGTGTCAAAATTTCAAAAAACTCATCTTAAACTATTGTACCTGTTTTAATCTGTATGCAGAAGCCCCAAGGGGGGACTTCCCTGGATGTATAGTGCTTAAGAATCCAGATTGCAACAGAGGGGATGCGAGTTCTACTCCTGGTCAGGATAGATCCCACATGTTGCCGAGCAACTAAACCCACGCGCCCCAACTCCTGAGCCCAAGCCCACAATGAAGATCCCGCCTGCCGCAATGAAGACCCGACACAACCAAAAAAGAAGTCTTATTCATAAGTCTCCTGTCTTAAAGCAGGTTAAGGGCAATGCCACGTGTCTGGTGGGGATGGCAGAATATTCAGCCTCACATTCTGAGGACACGTCATCCAAGTGTTTAGGACAGAGCATAGATTCCAGAGAGTGTTTAGGTCAGTAGTTTTGCATCTGGGTAATTGCATCTTTTTAAAATAATTTTTTTAAATTTAATTTTATTTATTTTTGGCTGCACTGACTCTTCACTGCTACACTTGGGCTTTCTCTAGTTGTGGCAATGGGCTTATTGTGGTGGCTTCTCTTGTTGCAGAGCACAGGCTCTAGAGTTTGAGGCTCAGTATTTGTGGTGTGTAGGCTTAGCTGCCCAGCAACCTGTGGACTCTTCCCAGACTAGGGATCAAACCTGAGTTCCCTGCATTGGTGGGAGAATTCTTAAACACTGGACCACCAGGGAAGTCCTGAAATTACATCTTGTAGCGACGACCAAGGACCTCTTTACAGTCCTTTAAATCCCTTCAAATGCTTATGTCCTTCCTTTTGCAATAGTCAGCAATGGGGCATATGGAGCATAAGACACCCACACACATACACAATAAATGAATAGACTATATGCACATTTACTAAATAGAGTAAATATATGCATGATAAATAGGTAAGACTGCATATAATATATGCACATAATAAATACAATTATAATTACATTATACATTTTTATAAAAGCTATACATAAATTAGAGATACCAAGGGAGCATTTCATGAAAAGATGGGCACAATAAAGGACAGAAATGGTATAGACCTAATAGAAGCTGAAGATATTAAGAAGAGGTGGCAAGAATACACAGAAGAACTGTACAAAAAAGATCTTCATGACCCAGATAATCATGATGGTGTGATCACTCACCTAGAGCCAGACATCCTGGAGTGTGAAGTCAAGTGGGCCTTAGAAACCATCACTACGAACAAAGCTAGTGGAGGTGATAGAACACCAGTTGAGCTATTTCAAATCCTAAAAGATGATGCTGTGAAAGTGTTACACTCAATATGCCAGAAAATTTGGAAATCTCAGCAGTGACCACAGTTTTGAAAAGGTCAGTTTTCATTTCAATCCCAAAGAAAGGCAATGCCAAAGAATGCTCAAACTACCACACAATTGCTCTCACATGGTGGCAAAGTAATGCTCAAAATTCTCCAAGCCAGGCTTTAATAATACGTGAACTGTGAATTTCCAGATGTTCAAGCTGATTTTAGAAAAGGCAGAGGAACCAGAGATCAAATTGCCAACATCCACTGGATCATTGAAAAACGAAGAGAGTTCCAGAAAAACATCTACTTCTGCTTTATTGACTATGCCAAAGCCTTTGACTGTGTGGATCACAAGAAACTGTGGAAAATTCTGAAAGAGATGGGAATACCAGACCACCTAACCTGCCTCTTTAGAAATCTGTATGCAGGCCAGGAAGCAACAGTTAGAACTGGACATGGAACAACAGACTGGCTCCAAATAGGAAAAGGAGTAAGTCAAGGCTGTATACTGTCACCCTTATTTAACTTATATGCAGAGTACATCATGAGAAACGCTGGGCTGGTGGAAGCACAAGCTGGAATTAAGATTGCCAGGAGAAATATCAGTAACCTCAGATATGCAGATGACACCACCTTTATGGCAGAAAGGGAAGAAGAACTAAAGAGCCTCTTGATGAAAGTGAAAAAGGAGAGTGAAAAAGTTGGCTTAAAGCTCAACATTCAGAAAACTAAGATCATGGCATCCAATTCCATCACTTCATGGCAAGTAGATGGGGAAATAGTGGAAACATTGAGAGACTTTATTTTGGGGGGCTCCAAAATCACTGCAGATGGTGATTGCAGCCATGAAATTAAAAGACGCTTACTCCTTGGAAGAAAAGTTGTGACCAACCTAGACAGCATATTAAAAAGCAGAGAGATTCATTACTTTGCCAACAAATGTCTGTCTAGTCAAGGCTATGGTTTTTCCAGTAGTCATGTATGAATGTGAGAGTTGGGCCATAAAGAAAGCTGAGTGCTGAAGAATTGATGCTTTTGAACTGTGGTGTTGGAGAAGACTCTTGAGAGTCCCTTGGACTGCAAGGAGATCCAACCACTCCATCCTAAAGGAGATCAGTCCTGAGTGTTTATTGGAAGAACTGATGTTGAAGCTGAAACTCCAATACTTTGGCCACCTGATGCAAAGAACTGACTCATGTGAAAAGACCCTGATGTTGGGAAAGATAGAAGGCAGGAGGAGAAGGGGACAACAAAGGATGCGATGATTGGATGGGGGCTCAATGAATATGAGTTTGAGTAAACCCTGGAAGTTGGTGATGGACAGGGAGGCTTGGTGTGCTGCAGTCCATTGGGTCGAAAAGAGTTGGACACAACTGAGCATGAACTGATACATATTTATATAGAGAGAATATAGAAATATATATTTATGGATCAGTGGTAAAGACTCCACTTTCAATACAGGAGACATGGGTTTGATCCCTGGTGGAGAAGATCCCCTGGAGGAGGAAATGGCAACCCACTCCAGTATTCTTGACTGGGGAATCCCATGGACAGAGGAGTCTGGTAGGCTACAGTCCATGGGGTCACAAGAGTTGGACATGACTTAGCAACTAACCCACCAGCATCACACATAAAAGTTAACTTTGAAGTTGCTCAGATGGTAAAGAATCTGCCCACAATGTGAAAGACCTGGGTTCGATTCCTGGGTCAGGAAGATTCCCTGGAGAAGGGAATGGCTACCCACTACAGTATTCTTGCCTGGAGAATCCTATGGACAGAGATTACAATCCTGTTGGACATGACTGAGGGACTAATGGTTTTTTTGCGCACACACACACACACACACACACACACACACACACACACAAATATTTAGTTTTTCCCTTGGAATGCTTAAAGGTTTTGCACCATCTGCCTGAAGCAACACATAAGTACACTTGGGTATCTATTTTTGCATCTGGAGATAACGTGGGCTTTGGCACATTTGTTTCCAGACAATGAGAGAGGATGCTGGTTACTCACATGCTAGAGGGCTGTTTCACTTTTGTCCTAAAGGAAGTTAATCTACTGCATGAGCTGGGCCGGCTCCTTTGATTTAGAAAGTCTCCTAGCGTACTGATATTTTAGGTCCACAATAAAAAAAAGTTTTCATAAATGTGAAAGAATTTGTTCCTCATGGTCTTCTTAAGCATACTATTAAAATAAGTTTTTAAAACTGTATTTGCTTTTTGCTTTTATGAATTGTGGATGCACATGGCTTCAGGGGTCACATCATTCTCTAGGGCTTGGTGTGGAAAATGTACCACACCTGTGTTCCACTCTCCATTTTATTTATTTATTTAGATTCACTGTACAGCTTGTAGGATCTTAGTTCCCTGACCAGGGATTGAACCATGGGCCCATGGCAGTGAAAGCACCAAGTCCTAACCATTAGCCTGCCAGGGAATTCCATTCACTCCCCATTCCAACCTTCACTAGTCCTTTCTTTCGCTGTGTCTCTCCAAACTTGTAAACAATATACTTATATTCCTGCTGCTGCTGCTGCTGCTAAGTCGCTTCAGTCGTGTCCGACTCTGTGCGACCCCATAGACGGCAGCCCACCAGGCTCCCCCGTCCCTGGGATTCTCCAGGCAAGAACACTGGAGTGGGTTGCCATTTCCTTCTCCAATGCAAGAAAGTGAAAAGTGAAAGTGAAGTCGCTCAGTCGTGTCCGACCCTCAGCGACCCCATGGACTGCAGCCTTCCAGGCTCCTCCATCCATGGGATCCTCCAGGCAAGAGTACTGGAGTGGGGTGCCATTGCCTTCTCCACTTATATTCCTACTTCCTGGCTTTTCAGTTTTAGGCATTAATCAATTTTCCATTACAGAAGGTGAAAATATAGTTCTCTTTCACTGATGTACCCCCCCTGCTATCTCTAACACACATTCTCTCTCTCATTTGTACATGCACACAGGAACCGAGCCCAGTTATGTTGCTGTTTTAGCTAAATCTATAGTCAATTTTACATCAATATGACCAAGTGAACACTGTCCAGAACTGAACCACGTGGTATACTGTGTTTATTTGCCCTTCATATACAAATTTGTTTTTGTTCTGGGTCCACCATGTGACATGTGGGATCTTAGTTCCCCAACCAGGGATTCAACCTGTGTCCCCTACATTGCAAAATAGATTCTTAGGTGGATTTCCAGGGAAGTCCCCAATTTTTTTGTTTGTTTGTTTCTTCTGGAATTAAAGATTGCCTTTTGGTTTACTTGCTTAGTTTTCTCTGCATTTATCACTAACTCCTCCCTATGATCTCCCTAGTCATCTAAATCTCTAGATGTGGGCCTATCTGAACTCAATGAAGAGTGACTGCCCTAGATACAACATAAATAAGTGTGCCCACAGCTGAGGTAAGAAATAATTTTCCTTCAGAAACACAATCTGACCTTTCCTCTGGCAGGGTACAAGGGGATCTTCTCCTTGATGCTGGTGTTCTGCAGTTCCAAACCTTATTTGGGGGCACCTTTATTCTTCTTTGTTTTGCTGACCACTCAACAGACTCTTTCAATCTGGAGATGCAAATCTTTCAATTTGGGGAACCTTTTTTTTTTTCATATTTAGTTATTTGGCTGCACTGTGTCTTTGTTGCGGCACCCAGGCTCTCTAGTTGTGGTACACAGGCCTAACTTCCCCGCAGTATATGAGATCTTGGTTCCCAGACTAGGGATCAAACTTTCATCCCTTGCATTAACCACTGGAATTCTTAACCACTGGACTACCAAAGAAGTCCCTGGGGAAACTTTCCTGAAATATGTTTTCCTCTCTGGGGTCTTTCTTTGGAAATTTTATTTCTGCCATCACATTTCCAGTTTCCAAGATCTTTGTTGTTTTTGGATTTCTCCCTTTTGACATTCTGCCTCTGGTCACAGCTGCAAAGCTCCTACTGGACCAGCCCTCCTGCAGATAACAACTCTCAGCGGTGGACATGATATAAAAACCAGTGAGCTGACGACCCTGGAGAGTGACTGGCCAAGCAGGCAGGAGAGAGAGCATCTTCACTGTTTTCTCCACATGGGCATCATAGCTTGCAACAATTGTATAGTTTGGAGTTGTCCAGGGCCAGCTTCCTCCCCAGGTGGAAATTAACCTAACACAGAAAGAGCAGGGATGGGGCATGTGCAGAGAGCAGCTTTGAGGAGAAGGAATAGTGGAGAGTCCAGAATGGCTCAGCCTTGGGATCTAGCCTGAAACCAGGCGCACCCCTCAACCTGTCAGTTACATGAGGCCACACACTCCTCTTTGCTTAAGCTTCTTTGAGAGGATTCTTTTTTTGCACCAGAAAATGCTCTGACGGAAAACCCATGAAGCACAGTGACTGGAGAGAGAGACAGAGGAAACTTAACACACAAATCTTGGAAAAGGTACAGAAGTACCTTTTAACATCTTCCCAAAGCAGAGCATAATTCTCTCTACACCCCAGAGTCTCGCTAATAGTAAAAACGTATTTGGGCTTCCCAGGTGGTGCTAGTTGTTAAAGAATCTGGCTACCAATGCATGAGACCCAAGAGACACAGGTTCAATCCCTGGGTCAGGAAGATACTCTGGAGTAGGAAATGGCAACCCACTCCAGTTTTCTTGCCTGGAAAATCCATGGACAGAGGAGCCTGGAGGGCTACAATTCATGGGATCACAAAAAGTCAGACATGACTTAGCAACTGAACACCAAACATGTACTTGAAAGAAAATCTAGGGACTTCACTGGTGGTCCAGTGGCTAAGACTCCATGCTCCCAAAGCAGGGGGCCCAGCTTCAAATCCTGGTTGTGGAACTAGATCGAGCTCACATGTCACAATTAAGAGCTCGCATGCCGCAACTAAGACCTGGTGCAGCCAAGTAAATAAATTTAAAAAATCTAACTTAGCGATAATGATCTGACTATTAATATTTGGGACCCAAACTGAATTCTGACTCTGGTGGTGGTTCCCATCAGGGCCAACCCCTGCCAGCTCACCTGCGCTCGGCACACCAACCCTGATGCCTGGGACCCTCGGGCACCCTCCCCGAGTCCTGTGTGCTGTGGAGACCCAGGCTCACATGGTTTCCATCAGTATTAATGTCCTTTAGTGCTGAGACCCACCCTTCTTTCTGCACAGACTCATCTGTGCAGCGAGTGCCTCACTCCCATGCAGACACCTCCTTTATCCCTGTAGCTGAGAATTTGGGACAGGGAAGAACAGGGGAGGTTGCGGGGGAGGGTTGGGGGGACAGGAAATAAAGCTTGAGAAGACATTCCTCCCCTTTGATCTGTAGGGTGGAAAGTGGGAGCAGAGACGGGCTAGCCCACCAGGGACCCCACAGGTTTCCCATGTAGGATTGTGAAGACCCTGCAGGGAGAAGCTCTGTGGCACCTGGGAAAATCCCACTCCTGATGACCAGCAGTTCCCTCCCTCTTCTTTATTTTTTTTTAATTAAATTTATTTTTTATGAAAGGATAGTTGCTTTACAGAATTTTGCTATTTTCTGTCAAACCTCAACATGAATCAGCCATAGGTATACCTATATCCCCTCCCTTTTGAAGCTCTCCCCCCATCTCCCTCCCCATCCCACCCCTCTAGATTGATACAGAGCCCCTGTTTGAGTTTCCTGAGCCATACAGCAAATTTCCATTGGCTACCTATTTTACATATGGTGATGTAAGTTTCCATGTTACTCTCTCCATATATCTCACCTTCTCCTCCCCTCTCCCCATGTCCATAAGTCTATTCTCTATGTCTGTTTCTCCACTGTTGCCCTGGAAATAAACTCTTCAGTACCATTTTTCTGGATTCCGTATATATGTGTTAGAATATGGTATTTATGTCTTTCTCCCTTCCTCTTCTTGTGCCTCAGTTTTCCGGATGGCTCATGTCTGAGACCTGCCACCAGCCGTGGCCTCAGATTAGCACAAGCTCCATTCTTCCCCAGGCCTCTGGGTCTCAGAAGATAAACCCTCTATCAAGGCTGTGCCTGCCTCAGAGAAGCCCCCAAGTCACACCTATTTGTGCCAGGTTCAAAGCCTCATTCTAAGAAGGGTCTCTTTTTTCATACACTTATTTATTGAACCTTTTTTTTTTTTTTAATGTTCCTCCATTTATGTGTTTGCTCTGTGCCTATTTATTGTTCTTCCTCTTCTCTGACTCTGTTACTTTTTGGTTCATAGTTTTGACAGCAGCAGTGTCCGTGTTAGGCTCAGTGTCCGTGTTAGGCTCAGAAGGTATAACACACATTCGGTGCACTCAGCCAATTCACCAAGAGCTCTGTCCATCAAAATAAAATAAAAATACACAAAAGTTCTTAGAACAAAGCCTGTCGGAATGTTCACTGAGTGAATCAGAACAACAGAACAAGAAGAGAGATAATTTTAGCCTAAAAGAAAAAGCGAATGTCAACTGCCAAGCCACTCCTTACACTTTGAGGCCACCGGATGTGTAAATAATCTATTTCAGCTCCTCCTGCACCTGCTGAATTCTATCTCTATGACTTAGAGGACCCAGACATGTAAATACTGGCTAGGTATCATTGACGAACGTATTCATCATGAGAACCTGACTTTTGAGAACATGTCTTATGTTGAATTAAAATATCTGAAAGCAGAGTGCTGGCTGCCAGGGGTGAAGGAGGGTCCAGGTTTCTACTTGCAGGGGTGAGGAAAATAGTCTAAAATTAGAAAGTTACAGGGTTGTGAATGTCTCAAATGCCACTGAATGATTCACTTTAACACAGTTGCATGTGTGCGTGCTAAGTCACTTCAGTCGTGTCCAACTCTTTGTGACCCTGTAGCCCACCAGGCTCCTCTGTCCATGGGAGTCTCCAGGCAAGAATACTGGAGTGGGTTGTCATGCCCTCCTCCAGTGGATCCTCTTGACCTAGGGACGGAACCCGTGTCTCCTGCGGCTCCTGCGTTGCAGGAAGATTCTTTCTCTTTTTTCTTCTTTTTTTAAACAACTTTTTATTGGATATAATTGGTTTACAATGTTGAATTAGTTTCAGGTGTGCAGTAAGATAAATCAGTTATACATATACATGTATCCACTCTTTTTCAGATTCTTTTCCCGTATCGGTCATTACAGAGTATTGAGTAGAGTTTCCTGTGTGATACAGCAGGTTCTTATTAGTTATTTATTTCATATATAGTAGTGAAAGTGTTAGTTGCTCAGTCATGTCCAACTCTTGGGACCCCGTGGACTATAGCCCACCAGGCTCCTCTGTCCATGGAACTCTCCAGGCAAGAATACTGGAGTGGGATGCCATTTCCTTCTCCAGGGCAGGCAGATTCTTTACTGATGAGCCACCAGGAAAAGTCCTTTAACATGGCTAGTTTTATATTATGTGAATTTCACCTTAAATACATATGTCCTATCCCGAGATGTACCCTGCCTGGCTTTGCAGATTAGAAGGGCACATTGTTGGGAAATGTTGGGGTGCCTCACAGGACTGAGGGGGCTCAGGATGGGAGAAGCACAGAGACCCCAGGGCTGAGGTACAGGCCCAAGCTTCACCCACGGCTCCGAGGCTGCCCCTGTGGTGCTGCCTCACATTTCTAAGTAGTTCTAAAAATGTCATGTTTTAAATGGGGATCTGAAGTGTGTTCATCACATGAGAATCCCACACAGAGAGTCCACGCCAGTCCCGCTCTTTTTCGGAGTCTGTGCTCAGTTGCTCCGTTGTGTTCAGTGCTTTGTGACCCCATGGACTGTAGCCCGCCAGGCTCCTCTGTCCATGGGGCTTCTCCAGGCAAGGATACTGGAGTGGGTAGCCATGCCCTCCTCCAGGGGATCTTCCCAACTCTGGGATTGAACCCAGGTCTCCCGCATTTCAGGCGGATTCTTTACCGTCTGAATCACCAGGCAGGAAAATGTGTTCCTTGCACATTTCTCCTTCCTGGTTTTTCTCTTTGAGATAGCAAAGTGGGGACTTCCCTGGCCCTCCAGTGGTTAAGACTCTGAACTTCCAATTCAGGGGGTGAGGGTTCAATCTTTGGTCAGGGAACTAAGATCCTACACGTAGTGTGGACAAAAAGAAAAAAAAAATAGCAAAGTGGTTCGACCCGGGTGTCTCCAGCCTCCTCATGGCCTGGCTACTCCAGCTCATCCACACAGCTCCCAGCTCTTAGCTGCCCCAGCTGCTCACTCCCCATTTGGGGGCTAAACTCTCCCATGCTTTCCCTGGCAGGGACTGGACCACTGTCATGCCAGCCTTTCCCCCTAACAATCTATGTGCTAAGCCACTGCATTCAGGCCTTGTGAAATCCCGCAGCAAGGACAAGCTCCACCGACCAGATACTGATGGGACCCAGTACATCACCCACCATGAATGAAATTAGGGGTCATCCAGAGTTTCCCCTAACTATCATTCGATATGGCCCAATGACTACTCCTTCTTTCCAGACCCCTGACACCTCAGAGGGTCCCAGTCCCTTCAAATTGCAAGGCTGCCCCTGCCAGGTCTTGAGGTCACCCCTTAATGTGGGCACTGCTTAGACCTGGACTCAGGCCACCAGCAGGGCTGAGTGGGCATGTTACTGAGTCTAAGCTCCCTCTGCTCAGCGCACAACAGGTCTATGAATCCAAGAGACAAGGTGTTGAGGCAAGGAATACAGTGCAAGCCAGCTGACTGAGAAGATGGCGTAAATAAGTGGAAAGAAATAATGTGTTCATGGATCAGATTGATAGACCCAGTATAGTTAAGCTGGCATCTCTCCCCAAATTAACTCATAGATTCAGTCTTAATCAAAAGTCCTGGTTGGATGTTTGGAGGGGGTAGCTTGACAAAGCTAAATTTTATATGGAAAACGAAAGGAATTAGTATAGCTCTTGTGAGGCAAGGAAGACCCAGTGCAGCCAAAACTAAACTAAAAAAAAAAAAAAAGACCACCTAAAGAGACAAGTCATCTGTATTAGGAAACTGATGAAACACTGGTAACATCTTAACCCAGCGTGCTGCAGTCAGACCCGCTTTAAGGGCCCCTGGAGCCCCTGCAAATGGGTGGGTGGACTGGCATCCTGCTCCTGGAGAGGAGGAGGGGGGAGGGTGACCCAGGTTGAGTGGGGAATTTGGTTGAGGCCTCCAAGGAGGCAAGCTCACTTCTGAAGAAGGTAAACCCTGAAGACGTCACAGAAGCTGCTGTCTTACATCACAGCCCCTTTAAATTGTCTTCTTTGTGAATCTGACAAAATCTACGTAACTGGTATTTTTAGGTCCAAGCCCCCCGGGCATTGCAGCTCTTCTGTTTTTGTTTATACACCATTCACTCTTTGCCCCCAGTTAAGCTAAAGAAGCCTGGAAAGTGTGAAACAGAAGTTCAAAGCAATCTTTTAAGGTGAAGTGAGCCCACCACAGCCTGCAAGTGCTCAGTAATACGCCAGCCATTTCCATACACCTTGCTGCTTCTCTTCACCCCTAACAGCCGACACATGGAACCTGAGCTCCTGGGCCAGCCATGAATAAGCAGGTGTGGCTGGCAGGACCCAGGCAGGACCTGGAGGCTGTGATTACCTGGCTGCTCTCACCTTGTAGCCACCAGTGGTCCCATGATAGTGGCAAAGGACACAAGGGGTGGTGGCTGGGCCTCCGGCTCTGGTAGCTGAGTCTCTGACTGGAAGGAACCTGGACTGGGTGGTTCTGAGCCCTTCCCTGCCCATCACCTAAAGTCAGGTTCACCCTGGACTGGGGGCTTGCAGGGGTTAGAGGTCAGACTAAAGGGGCTGTCTCACTGCAGGGAGAAGATCCCACAAAGACACAGGAGAGGTAGGACTTACTCAAGGGCTTTTAACGAGAAAATCTCATACAAATGCAATTTTATTGTTTTCAAATACGTGGAAGTATTTATAACATAATTTTTAAAATCCAATGCATTAAGTTTACTGAGTGCTCACAAGTGGTACTGAGGGAGATGAAGGAGTTTGGCCATGAAGAAGGATAAAACACGACTCAACTCTCAGTTCAAACTGGAAAGTGATGACTTTATAAATCGTGCTTTGAATCTTAAAGTGGTTGCCCAGGGAGACGGGCAGAGTCCCTGTAAGCTGTCTGCAGCATCTAGAAGGTAGCAGGAGAGAATGGGCATCTCCTGGCAGAAAGACTGTCAAAGGCAAAGAGAAAGGACAAATAACCTATTTCACGCCATGGTTCTTCCACACTCTCAATAAGTGGGAACTCTTATTTTTAGCTCTTGGCAAAGATGAAATGGAGAAAGAAATATGGGAGCTTCCTGCTGGGAAAAGGAACCTAGAGAAACAGTCAAAAGATAGTAGTCGGAGAAACAATGAGTCTCCTGTTGGGAAGGAAAAAAACTGGAAGGCGAGAGATTGTAGCTTTTGATGTCAGTTTGATCCACTCTCATCACTCATGAAATGAACAAAATGTAGAAACTCAGCAATCAGGGAAGGAAAGGGTATGAACCTGGCATCAGGAACACCCCAGCCTGGGCTCAGGGGGCACCCAAGATGAGCAGAAGACAGAGTCCAGCTACAGCCTTGATTTGCCACCTTCTGGATACCGACTGTTGGGGCCTTCTTTCCATTTCTACCCAGAGCAGGACTTCCAAGGGGTGAAGAGCTGGGACTGAGCACCAACCCACTGGACAGAAGTGAGGCTCCAGGGCCAGTAAGGGCCCGGTAGGACCATGAGTGTGCATGTCACCCATGGGACAGAAGGACAGCTCCTTGGGCAATGGGCCACCCCGTGAGAGGTCTCCACAGCTCGCGTGCACCCTCCTGCTCCTCCCAGAGCTCGGGTTGCAGGACAAGGTCAGGACCCTGAGGCCCCCGCCCTCCAACTGTAGGCTGGGAGGCAAACAGAAGGTCCTTGGTGGAGAAGCCAGGCCTCACCAGACTATGTCAGAGCACAGACTACGTGCAGGTGGAGCTGCCCGGTATGAGACAGACACAGGGATACACAGCAGACCCTCCTGCAAGCACGGAGTAGACCCGCCTGCGAGCACGGAGCACACCCGCCTGCAAAGCAGAAAGTGTGCAGGTGAGGGGTGTCTGGTGCCCTGGCTGTGACAAGAGTGACAGACCAGTGTGGGGGGAAGGGGGTCTCTACTGGGTATCCAACTGGAAAAGAATGTGTCTTGACCTCCACCCCCCACCATTCCTCAGTCCAGTGGGACAGCATCCACCAACGTCAGAGATAAGACAGCGGAGCCTCAGAGGACACCCCCAGCCTGGATCAGGCAGAGACTTGTTCAGCACCCAGAGCACCCCCCATGAATACCCATCATTTGGATTATGTAAAAATGAAGGGTTTCTATACTTAAAAATACTGTTAAAGGGATTAAAGGCAACACATCAACATGAGTAGATACTCAACGATACGTATTTCTGACAAAAAACTCACAGCCAGAATGTATTTTTTCAAACACCCGCACTGCCCAGTAAATTCAGCCTAATGAAAAATGGACAAAGGTATTCAATCTCATCAGTCATTAGAGAGATACAAATTCAAACTACACTATACTTTCCAGAAGGGCTAGAATGCAAAAGAACAAGAACCAAGTGTTGGTACGGATGTGGGCAAACAGAACTCCCAAACTTGGCAGCAAGAGTCTAAACTGAAAATATTTTCAGAGTATCTTAAGTTAAACATATGCGTGCCACAACACTCAGCCATCTCAGGTATATTCTGACGGAAATAGGTCTTTTGTATTCCAAAGACGCACAGTGGACACGTTCACAGCAGGACTAATCACAACCACCAGAAACTGGAAACCACAGAAATGCCAACCCCAGCAGGATGGGTAAATAAATAGATCACGGTGCATGCACACCAGGGATATCATAAACCATCCACAACCATATACGACCCAGGAGAGTCGTATACAAGGAGAGCAAGAGAAGCAGTCACAGTACAGCTCTAATTTTTACAGAGAATGAATGAAAAAGTAATGACCCGCGATGTCAGAAGCCCGGCCAGCGGTCATATTTTGGGGTGTTGTGGCTGGCGGAAGGGTTGGGGGCCCAGGAACCTGTTGGTATTGGGCTTCCGGGGTGCTGATTACATGGGCTTGTTAGCTTTGTAAAAATTCACTGAGCTATCCAGTTATAATAAGTACATTTTCCTATAAGTATGTGTCATACTTCAATAAAAGTTTAAAAAGGAATGGAAAACAGAATTCAACTTGTAAGGAAATGTGAGCCCAGGAGCAGATGGAAATTCATCCCAGTTACTTCATGCAATGGAACAATCTAATAAAAACATGAAGTTGCTAAAATAGTTCAAAGGAGAGTTTTTTTGATGAACTTGTTAAGAAGTTTTTAAAAATTGAAAAAGAGGAAAAATTTTAAAAGTAAGGAAAAATTAGAGAATTCTCTGGTGGTCCTGTGCTTAGGACTCTGTGCTTTCACTGCTGAGGGGATGGATTTGATTCTTGGTTGGGAAACTAAGCTATTCCAGTATTCTTGCCTGAAGAATTCCATGGACAGAGAAGCCTGGCAGGCTACAGTCCATGGGGTTGTAAAGAGCTGGACACAACTGAGCTACTAACAGGCAGAATAATGGCCCATCAAAAAGATCCATGTCCTAATTCACAGAATTTGTGGATATGTTAGGTTACATGGCAAAGGGGAATTAAGTTTTGCTAGTGAGGTGATCTTAAGATACAGAGATTATTCTGGATCATCTAGTGGCCCCAGTGTGATCACAAGCGTGCATGCTAAGTCTCTTCAGTCATGTCCGACTCTTTGTGACTCTACAGACTGTAGCCCTGCAGGCTCCTCTGTCCATGGGATTCTCCAGGCAAGAATTCTCCAGGTGGGTTGTCATGCCCTCCTCCAGGGGATCTTCTCAACCCAGGGATCGAACCCATATGTCTTCTATCTCCTGCATCGGCAGGTGGGTTCTTTACCACTAGCCACCACCTGGGAAGCCCAGTGTGATCACAAGCGTCCTTAAAAGTGAAGCAGGAGGCAGAGTACAACTCAGAATGATGAGATTCGAGAAAGACCCCCCCAGCCCCCACTGCTGGCCCTGAAGGTGGGGGAGGACCTACAGGCCAAGAGACAAAGGCAGGTTCTAGAATGCGGAAAAAGCAGGAAAACAGACTCACTACTAGAACCTCCAGAAAGGAATGCAGGCCTGCTGACCTTGATTTTAGCCTATGAGATTGGGTTGACTACCACCCCTCAGAACTGTAAGAGATTTTGTGTTATTTCAAGCCACTACGTTTGTGGCAATTTGCCCAGCAGCCATAGGAAACTAATATAACTGGTGTCACTGAAGTAGAAAAACCAATTAATGCACCAGAAGATGTTTTGAGGACATAAAATAAATTTCCCTAAAATTGAGGGAAAAAATCTGCAAATTGAAAGTGCCAGAAATTCAAAATGAAGCTTTCAGCTCTGAGACATGGTCTGGTTAAGCTCATGAAATGACGCAAAAAGAAGGATCCCTTCAAAAAAAAAAAGAAGGAACCCTTCAGAAATTCATGAAGAAAAAGCAAATCACCTGTATGGGAAAAAAAACTAGTTGACTTCAGGCTTCCCCACATCTAGTGGCAGAGGATGGAGCAGCGCTTACAAAGGTTGAGGGAAAGAAAACAGCAGTTGAGACTATTACACCCAGCCAAGACAGTGTTCAAAGATAGAGGCAAAGGACAGTGACATGAAAATGCTTAGGAAACACTCATGAGCCCTTCCTGAAAAAATGATTGAAATGAAATTAGTAATCAGAGGGACATCAAAATAAAAGATTACCGGTGAGCACAGAGTACTCTGAAATATTGAATTAACACTGAGCAATTGTGGGCACTGTAGCTACTATGCAAAATTGGGTGTTTAAACCTGGGCAACCTGAACGTAATAAACAGACTCTAAACTCAGGCATAGGGTGGAGGCAGATGGGTTGTGAGGCTGAAAGGCCCTTGCCTTTTCTGTCAGAAGCACCCACACTGTTTCAGAGTGAAATGTATCTTTAAAATAATAATCATGATGATTCCAATTTCTTCCAATTTTTCATAATCTCTTTTCAGTTTTGAATAGTTTTATTTATTTATTTTTGGCTGTGCTGGATCTTTGGTGTTAAGCAGGTTTTCTCTAGTTGTGGCAAGTGGGGTCTACTCTCTGGTTTTGGTGTGCGGGCTTCTCACTGTGGTGGCTTCCCTATTGCGGAGCATGGACTCTGGGGCATGCAGGTTTCAGAAGTTGCAGCACCTGGGCCCAAGAGTTGCAGCTCTGGGCTCTAGAGCCTAGGCTCAATAGTTGTGGCACACAGGCTTAGTTGCTTCAAATCATGTGGGATCTTCCTGGATCGGGGATCAAACCTGTGTCTCCTGCATTGGCAGGCGGATTCTGTACCACTGAGCCGCCAGGGCAGCCCCATAGTCTCTTTTCTTAATCCAAGAAGAATCTTTTAGTAAGTCAAAAACCCACAGAGGGTGCATCTATCCTATCAGTTCTTTTCTGCAGTGTCTCAAGCCAAGCTGACAAGACCTTTCGTGGAACATGTCTTTTTAGCCTAAATCCTCCCTCTGTGTCAAGGAAAAAACTTCAGGAGACATCCCTAACTAGTTGTTAGAAGTCTCGGTTCAGCACATTGAATGAAAGTAACAGAGCAGAAGCACCAAGCCTCCATTCACACCAGCCAGAAGGACCTTTGTGCAAACGCTGGTCCACGTTCCTTTTTGCTCCCACGTTGTTCAGCTACTATAGAACAGAAAACATTCCACAGCCTGTTCCCCCAAACATACACAGCACTGTATTTGCGGAATGTTTTGTTACTTCACCTCCGGCCCATCCATTCCCTGAGCCCCACACCAAGAGGACCCAGCTGAGGAGGAAACAGTCACAGCTCCCCACTCTCATAGAGCTTAAACCCAGCACTGCGCTGTCCAGCACTTCTGCCGCCTCACAAGTGACTGTCCAGCACTATGAGTGTGGCTGATGCACCCTTTTAGGGCTTTCCCCAGTGGCTCAGTGGTAAAGAATCCATCTGCAATGCAGGAGACATGGGTTCCACCCCTGGGTTGGGAAGATCCCTGGAGCAGAGCATGGCAACCCACTCCAGAATCCTTGCCTGGAGAATCCCATGGATGGAGGCTATCATCCATAGGGTTACAAAGAATTGGATGCGACAGAAGTGACTGAGCACGCACACTTTTAGTTGTATTTCCCTCTAACATGCTTAAAGTGTAGAAAACTACATGTAGCCGATGACATCATCTTGAACAGTCTGTTCTAGAATCAGAATCTGCCTTTTCATAGGACCAGGGGGTGACTGTTACATGCACTGCAGTGTGAGAATGGATCCAGGTTTTCACCATCAGCTCATGGCCCCCATCTCAAACCTTCCCCAACTCAGTGTGCTGCCCATTGTCTTCTCAGTCCCACCCTGGCTGACCAGGACAAGAAGCACCCCCAGGCTGGCTTGAACATTAAGATCCCCTTCCCTAGGCTGCCTTCCTCAGCTACCCAGGAACCAGACAGCAAGCAGCAGCCCCTGTATTGGAAATGTGGCTCCCGCCCTGAGAGGTTAGCTCAGTGGTGAACATCCACAGCTCTCCTTCCACTGCCACTCAGTCTGCACCAGCCAAGCAGCCTTTGGTGGGTAAAGACCTGGGCACTGCGGGAACACCTGCTCCTCCCACCTCCTGGCCCAAGTTACGCCCACTTTCCTCCCTGCTGCCCTTCTTTTCCTCCTAATGTCCACCCTCTTTCAGGGGCTACTGCTCTCAGACCAGAAACTTCTTGGACCCCCTGTAGGCTGCCATCGGGTGCTCTGGTCTCCCCTCTCCCTGGGACCCTCACTCTCTGTCGGTCCTTCCCTTCTTGTACCCCAGACCATGTTCCCTAGGGTCACTAGCCTTCCTTGCCTTCTCAGGCCTGTCCACCAGGAGGAGGGGCCCCTCCACACACAGGGAACCCTGAAGAAGCCTCGAGATGCGTCCTCTGTGCTTTCTCTCCCTCCCTTTCCATCCGACCCACGCGCAGGCCCACCACCTGTGAGCCTGCCGCCGCTGTGCTCCGATCCCACGCTCCCAGCCCCTCGCGCCGGCGTCGCACCCCCACGCGTCCTTTCCAGACTCGTCGTGTGCCAAGTGCGACCTCCGGGCAGGACACCCTGGAGCAGCCCCGCCAACCTTCCTCCCCAAACCCGGACTGTGTGGTCGTACGCTCTCCTCCGTCTGGCAGTCACCCCCAGGTCGGGAGGATCCCAGCTCCGCATTCAGCCGCTCGCTCCCGCCTCACGCCCGGAGTGCGCGCGTCCCAGCCTCACTCCCACTAGTGCCCTGAGTCCCCCATGTCCAGGGTTCGGGGTGTGCAGCCGGGGCTGCCCGCGTCGTGCGGGCGGGATTCAGGCAGAGGCTCGACGGCCCTAAGCCCGACGCTCCCCTTTCGGGTCCCGCGTCCCCTCTCTTTCACAGTCCCGGCGCGCTCCACCCCTCCTCCCCTCGCCTCGGCGGCCTCGCTTTCCCTCCCAGGCTCCGCGGCCCCCGCTCCCCTCCCTCATCTCCCTGCTCCCTCCGCCCGCGGAACGCTCCCCTTCGGGACCCCGTACCTCCCCGGCCTCTTTTGCTCGGCTCTTTGGCGCCCCTCGCCGGGCCAGCTACCCCTCTTCGCAGCCCCGGCGCTCTCCACCCCTTCCCCTCTCCTCTCCTCTCCTCCCTTGCACCCCTCCCCCGGCTAGCTCTCGCGTCTGCGCCCCTCTCCTCCCCAGCCCCCGCGCGCTCCACCCCCTCTCCTTCTCGGCCCGGCGCTCACCCGCGGGGTGGCCATACGGGGACTCGGCCGCACCGTCCTGCAGGCTCGCCAGGATCTCGCCTTTGCCCACGTCGCTGTCGCCCACCAGCAGGAATTTGAGCAGAAAGTCGTAGGCGCGGACCGGGCTGCCCCCGGTGCTCATCGTGCCTCCCCAGCGCCCGCGCCCATGCCCAGCCTACGGGACAGCGCAGAGGCGGTGGCCTGGCAGTCCAGCTCCGCGCGGGTCCAGAGGTCCCTGGAGCACTGCTAGCCCCGCGGTCCCCGCAGCCTGACAGCGCGCACTCGGGCTCCGCCCAGCCATTGGCCGGCCGCAGTTGCTAGGGCAGCTGTACGCTCTCATTGGCTGGCTGCCCATCCATCTCGCTTTCGTCTCCTCCTCCAGGCCGTAAGGACCTTTGTGCAAACGCTGGTCCACGTTCCTTTTTGCTCCCACGTTGTTCAGCTACTATAGAACAGAAAACATTCCACAGCCTGTTCCCCCAAACATACACAGCACTGTATTTGCGGAATGTTTTGTTACTTCACCTCCGGCCCATCCATTCCCTGAGCCCCACACCAAGAGGACCCAGCTGAGGAGGAAACAGTCACAGCTCCCCACTCTCATAGAGCTTAAACCCAGCACTGCGCTGTCCAGCACTTCTGCCGCCTCACAAGTGACTGTCCAGCACTATGAGTGTGGCTGATGCACCCTTTTAGGGCTTTCCCCAGTGGCTCAGTGGTAAAGAATCCATCTGCAATGCAGGAGACATGGGTTCCACCCCTGGGTTGGGAAGATCCCCTGGAGCAGAGCATGGCAACCCACTCCAGAATCCTTGCCTGGAGAATCCCATGGATGGAGGCTATCATCCATAGGGTTACAAAGAATTGGATGCGACAGAAGTGACTGAGCACGCACACTTTTAGTTGTATTTCCCTCTAACATGCTTAAAGTGTAGAAAACTACATGTAGCCGATGACATCATCTTGAACAGTCTGTTCTAGAATCAGAATCTGCCTTTTCATAGGACCAGGGGGTGACTGTTACATGCACTGCAGTGTGAGAATGGATCCAGGTTTTCACCATCAGCTCATGGCCCCCATCTCAAACCTTCCCCAACTCAGTGTGCTGCCCATTGTCTTCTCAGTCCCACCCTGGCTGACCAGGACAAGAAGCACCCCCAGGCTGGCTTGAACATTAAGATCCCCTTCCCTAGGCTGCCTTCCTCAGCTACCCAGGAACCAGACAGCAAGCAGCAGCCCCTGTATTGGAAATGTGGCTCCCGCCCTGAGAGGTTAGCTCAGTGGTGAACATCCACAGCTCTCCTTCCACTGCCACTCAGTCTGCACCAGCCAAGCAGCCTTTGGTGGGTAAAGACCTGGGCACTGCGGGAACACCTGCTCCTCCCACCTCCTGGCCCAAGTTACGCCCACTTTCCTCCCTGCTGCCCTTCTTTTCCTCCTAATGTCCACCCTCTTTCAGGGGCTACTGCTCTCAGACCAGAAACTTCTTGGACCCCCTGTAGGCTGCCATCGGGTGCTCTGGTCTCCCCTCTCCCTGGGACCCTCACTCTCTGTCGGTCCTTCCCTTCTTGTACCCCAGACCATGTTCCCTAGGGTCACTAGCCTTCCTTGCCTTCTCAGGCCTGTCCACCAGGAGGAGGGGCCCCTCCACACACAGGGAACCCTGAAGAAGCCTCGAGATGCGTCCTCTGTGCTTTCTCTCCCTCCCTTTCCATCCGACCCACGCGCAGGCCCACCACCTGTGAGCCTGCCGCCGCTGTGCTCCGATCCCACGCTCCCAGCCCCTCGCGCTGGCGTCGCATCCCCACGCGTCCTTTCCAGACTCGTCGTGTGCCAAGTGCGACCTCCGGGCAGGACACCCTGGAGCAGCCCCGCCAACCTTCCTCCCCAAACCCGGACTGTGTGGTCGTACGCTCTCCTCCGTCTGGCAGTCACCCCCAGGTCGGGAGGATCCCAGCTCCGCATTCAGCCGCTCGCTCCCGCCTCACGCCCGGAGTGCGCGCGTCCCAGCCTCACTCCCACTAGTGCCCTGAGTCCCCCATGTCCAGGGTTCGGGGTGTGCAGCCGGGGCTGCCCGCGTCGTGCGGGCGGGATTCAGGCAGAGGCTCGACGGCCCTAAGCCCGACGCTCCCCTTTCGGGTCCCGCGTCCCCTCTCTTTCACAGTCCCGGCGCGCTCCACCCCTCCTCCCCTCGCCTCGGCGGCCTCGCTTTCCCTCCCAGGCTCCGCGGCCCCCGCTCCCCTCCCTCATCTCCCTGCTCCCTCCGCCCGCGGAACGCTCCCCTTCGGGACCCCGTACCTCCCCGGCCTCTTTTGCTCGGCTCTTTGGCGCCCCTCGCCGGGCCAGCTACCCCTCTTCGCAGCCCCGGCGCTCTCCACCCCTTCCCCTCTCCTCTCCTCTCCTCCCTTGCACCCCTCCCCCGGCTAGCTCTCGCGTCTGCGCCCCTCTCCTCCCCAGCCCCCGCGCGCTCCACCCCCTCTCCTTCTCGGCCCGGCGCTCACCCGCGGGGTGGCCATACGGGGACTCGGCCGCACCGTCCTGCAGGCTCGCCAGGATCTCGCCTTTGCCCACGTCGCTGTCGCCCACCAGCAGGAATTTGAGCAGAAAGTCGTAGGCGCGGACCGGGCTGCCCCCGGTGCTCATCGTGCCTCCCCAGCGCCCGCGCCCATGCCCAGCCTACGGGACAGCGCAGAGGCGGTGGCCTGGCAGTCCAGCTCCGCGCGGGTCCAGAGGTCCCTGGAGCACTGCTAGCCCCGCGGTCCCCGCAGCCTGACAGCGCGCACTCGGGCTCCGCCCAGCCATTGGCCGGCCGCAGTTGCTAGGGCAGCTGTACGCTCTCATTGGCTGGCTGCCCATCCATCTCGCTTTCGTCTCCTCCTCCAGGCCGTCCCATCCGCCCCTCCCGGATACCTACGGTCTCTGCTGCCAATGGTAGACGGGAGGCGGGGCGGGGCGGGGCCAAGGTTGGGGCGGGGCAGGGGAATCAGGGGGCGAGGCTGGGTGATCACACTCCAGCGTGGGTTCATGGGCTGGGTGCCAGGGCTCGCCTCCCACCCACCCAGAGTCCTCACTGGGCCGGGTGGGGTCGTCGCAAGGGCCGGTTCCGGTCGCAGACGCGTGGGAGGTGGCCTGATGTCAAGGGCCCGTGCCCCAGGCAAGCTCGGGCTCTCGGTCGCTCCCACGGGTCCTCCCACCGCACCACGCAGAGTGCTGGGTGCGCGTGCTTGTGAGTGTCTGTTCACGTGTTTGTGCGCATCTGCGTGCCTCTGCGCGCGTGTGTGCATGCGTCTGCGCACCAGTGCCTGGGTACGTCTTCAGGTGCTGGTGTGTGAGTCCGTGCAAGTGTCTGTGCAGGTGAGGACCCTCCAGTTCCTGGGCTCCTTTCCGCATCTGGGGAGCAGTGGGCGCCGGGTGGGGGGCCTGTCTTCTGCGCTGAGTGTCTGACTAGGTGCGCGTTCCTTTACGCGCGGAATCCAGACAGCGCTAAGCGACGCGCGCCGGCGTGATGGCGCTCAATCTCTGGAGACGCCACCCTGGGGCTTCATCCTGAGGCTCGCTGAAGAACTCCAGCGGCTGGGAGGCCCGCGGCCCCAGCCTCTCCCGCTTCACCCTTCCACCCAATGTTGGAAAAAGCCCTCTGTGCCTGTGCGCGTGTGCAGGGAACTGCTGTAGCCCCCACTTGGGGAGAGCGGGCAGAGGAGAGAATTTTAAAACCAATAGTTTTAACATTTTTATCATTGTCATTTGAACTTCTTTGGACCTAAAAACAGGTTGCCTTTGGAATACTAGTTTACAACTTACTGCTTATTGATTGATTGGTTGGTTTATGTACTGGTGAAGCCACTATTTAATAAAAAAGGAAGTACAGTAAGATTGAAAGATGGAAAGTGGACATTGGAAAAATACGCAGGAGGTGGAATTCTGTCCCCACTCCAATTTTTGCAAAAAAAAAACCCAAAAAACTCAGGAGAATTTCTTCCCATCTCCAACTCCCAGCTCCATGGTCCCTATCAGCTGAGAGCCACTTGACAATTACCTAGTTAAGCAGGATCCCTCCTTCTGCTGGACTTCCCAAATAGAAGTAACCACCTAAGAAAAGGCTTATATCCTCATATGGATTTTCATATTTCTGCCCTAGGATAAAATAAGGCACACCCAACAGTGCCTGGAATGTCTCCACCAGAGGTGTTTATTTCACAAAAGAAGAAGGGTTCCCACCTCTAGAGCCCCCCCTCCCCGCTCCCAGCCTCCTGGGGGATGGCTAGACACTGACTTCTGCCCCCCCAACCCCGGCAAATTTCAATCAAAGTCCAGGCAGAAAATAGAGGAATCTGTATGCCACTTGCCCATCTGACAACTCAAGGCCAGGATTCTAGTCCCATCTACCTCTGACCATTGAAAAATTCCTTCCTGTGGCCAGGCTGAAATTGGCTCCCTGAACATCTCCTGACGTCCTGGAGCTGCTCCAGAGGTCAGGCTAAAGTAAACCCTCCGGCTCCTGCTAGCACAGACACTGACTGGAAACAATGTAAGTAAAACAGAAAGGCAGACAGGATTATGTACAGATGCTTCTCCATGGATAAGAGGTAATTAGAAGATGAAGTGGTAAAGACATACTTAGGAGGATGGAGGGAGGCCACTGTGCTGTTGGTCAAGGAGGCGAGAGGGCCAACTGGTCCTTTACTGGATCCTTGACTGCCATTTATGCTTTTCTACAACATACCACCCTGGTCAGGGCTCCAGAAATTCTAAAGGATTCATTGAAATAAAACTACAGTTAGAGATTAAGCAACATTGTAAATCAACTATACTTCAATAAAAATAAAATAAAATGTAAAAAACCCCCACAAAACCCCTACAGCTGATTTTTGTTAAGATAGCATCAGGCCTCCAACTGTGTTAAGAAAATCAGTTTTTAAAGGCCAGAGTCTTCCTTCTCCAAAAATCAGAAAAAGCCCCCTTCAAATACTTGATCTTTTTCAAGTGGAGATAGAACCAATACTGTAACCACAAGATGTCGAAGACCCCCTGGTGGCATAGTGGGGCCAGGATGGCATCATGACATGCCATCCCAATTTTATGAACTGCTTCAAGCTTCTTTCTGTGTTTCTAAATAACATGCCTTATTTATCAATGCTAAAAGCTATACTGCTCAGCCTTGACTGTAATACTGTAGTGGAAAACTGGAGACACGTGTTTGCCAAATACTATATGATGAGGGTTATCCCCAAAAGATCTACTGAAGTCCTATCCATGGTACCTGTGAATGTGACCTTATTTGGAAATAGGGTCTTTGGAGATATAATCAAGTTAAGATGAGGTCATCAAGGTAGGCCTTAATCCTGTATGACCATGAAAGAGCCCATGGACCACACTTGAAAACTGCTGATCTGAGCCTGTCTGTCCCCTGGCTCTAACCAGTGGAGGTGTGGCCTAGCATGTGACTTTAGCGAAGGAACATGATGGGTGTCTGCTGAAGGCTTCAAAAAAAGGCACACCAGGGAGCCAACTTCCAGCTGAAGCTCGTGACCACGAGGGCATCATGAAGCCTCTTCGCTGGTCCACCAGCTGCGGACTTCTTGTCATGTGACTGGGATAGTTCCATGGGCCTAGCCATCTCCAGATGGATGTGCTGTTGCTGGAAGTTAAAATAAGCCTCAGTAACACGCCCAGTATCTAGTTCTAGCGTTTTTCTTTGGGGCAGAGCATCATTGTTCTTTATCTTCTTCCAGGGCAAATGAGGGTCCACCCTGCCCATGCATGCACCCTCATCATATTTTGCTTAATTGCATCACCTGACCCTCATGAAACAGTTGTCTGCCCCTGACCCTTGCCTGATCCCTCCCTGACCTTCACCCAGTCCTCACCTGACCTTGATCTGGCCCTCACCTGATCCCCTCACACCTCCACCCCCACTGCAGTTTCACTTCAGGGTTGATGGTGCCACCCACACCTCAGACATCTTCCCTCCCTGAAGAGCTGCTCTCCCTGGCCTGCCCTGGCCACAGTGCTCAGGGGGCTGCCCATAGGCTCAGCTCTGTGTTCTGCTCATCTCTGACGCTTTGCTGGGGACACCAATGTATTTCCGGAGCACTTGATGCCACTTCAGCCCTTTGCTTCACGCACACTTGCTCCTTCCCACTAGATCAGTGTCCACAGTGACACCTCCTCCCAGGAGCCCTTCCTCCACCCTCCTGACCTGCACTGGGGCTCATCCTGTCTAATTAAAACATCCATTTGCATGTCCATCATCTCCACAAACAGCACCAACTATCCACAGTACAGGGAAAAGGCCAAGCAATTTCCAGAGAACTGCTCAAGACTCACCGATTCTCCTGGGAATGAACTTTGACTCACTATCCACACTGACTTGGCACAACACAGAAAAGTGAGAGAGTCTTATTTTCCTGCCTGGCAGCTAAGTTTTCATCATCCTGTAGGGCATTAATCAGCTTTGTATCTAACTGAATGTTCCTGTTTTGGCATTCCTTCTCCCACCAACTGCTTAAGTTGGGGATTTGAAAACGTGATTATACCTCAAGGAGTGGGCAGCTTCCTGATACAACGTGAGGCCCAAAGTGCTGAGTGAGTGAGTTGAAAACAGCATCTTCCCTGTCTCCCCGTCCATAGGAATGGGACAGTGGGGTCTTTCAGAAGCTGGCTGCCCCAAGCCCAGGTCAGGGGACGCTCTCACCCTTTCCTGGGGTCCCATCTATGGCACCCGTCACTGTGTCGTGGACTGTGTGTAGGGACCGAGCTTGTGTCCCTCTCCAAGGAGCTACTCCACATCTCACAAACACTAGGGGCTGCGTGAGGACTTGGACTTAAGGCCATGGTGGGCTCTCCCATTGCCCCTGTGCAGAGTTCTTGCTCACATGCCATCTTCTCAGTGAGAAGCTCCCTGAGCCAGGCAAGGATGCTGGGGGCAGGAGTGTGCGCCTTGGCTACAGAAAGGCTGGAGTTGGTCTCACGCCAATTAGACCCTGAAAGAAGTGGTCCCTACACCCTGACTGCTCTGGGTCGTCAGGGTCATGAGATCCAGAGCAGAGATGGGAAAGGCAGACCTAGGACCCAGGGCGGTGAATGCAGAAGCGACCTGCAGCCTGCACCGCCCCCCACCCCACCCACGCCCTCATCCCCCCTGTGTTACTCTGAGCACTTGAATCCAAAGGAACTGGAGCTGGGAATTAGCGTGCACCCCTGGCTTCAGTGAGAAGACCCATCCTCCTGCTCCTGTTCTGGGCACCAGGGAGTGGGATGTGGGGAAGGGGTGGGAGAGTAGCGGGTGGGGGTGGGGAGGCAACATGGACACACTGTAGCTTAGATCCTACAGGAGGCCGCCAGCCCAGTGCTCTGCAGAAAGGCCCCCAAAGTGCTTTTCTCCAGGAAAAAAGTATGCAGTTTATTGAAAGAGAACATTTTCATCCTGTGCCAAACCTACCACTTCTTCCCCTCTTGAGTTACAGAAAATATCCCTTCTCAACCCCAGAGCCTGAAGAACATTTCTTTTCAGAGAAAATCTATTTGATTCAGAATGCCAGGGGAAGAAAACAAGCAGCTTCTTTTGTGTAAAACTTCACCCTCGACCTTGTGCTTTTAAGTGAAAGCTCCCACACATTTGTGCTTCCTAAGGTTTCAACAAGCCATGTCCAGTTTTTGCATTAAAATCTCCGCACGTCACACAAAGGCATTTAGGAAAATATATTTAGAGATGTCAGAGACAGAGAGATTGTTTCAAAAACACAGCAGATGGCAGACCCTAAACTTCAGAAGTGTTTGGTAGGACATGTCTGGTTTTACAAGCAAACTTGCCTTTTTGTGGTACTCAAGATGATGAAATAGTTGCAAGAAAAGTTAACATTTTTAAAGATCTTGAGAATTCCCTAGTCTAGTGATTAGGACTCATTGTTCTCACAGCTAAGGTCATGGGATCCATCTCTGCTCTCCAGGTCAGGGGACGCTCTCACCCTTTCCTGGGGTCCCATCTATGGCACCCGTCACTGTGTCGTGGACTGTGTGTAGGGACCGAGCTTGTGTCCCTCTCCAAGGAGCTACTCCACATCTCACAAACACTAGGGGCTGCGTGAGGACTTGGACTTAAGGCCATGGTGGGCTCTCCCATTGCCCCTGTGCAGAGTTCTTGCTCACATGCCATCTTCTCAGTGAGAAGCTCCCTGAGCCAGGCAAGGATGCTGGGGGCAGGAGTGTGCGCCTTGGCTACAGAAAGGCTGGAGTTGGTCTCACGCCAATTAGACCCTGAAAGAAGTGGTCCCTACACCCTGACTGCTCTGGGTCGTCAGGGTCATGAGATCCAGAGCAGAGATGGGAAAGGCAGACCTAGGACCCAGGGCGGTGAATGCAGAAGCGACCTGCAGCCTGCACCGCCCCCCACCCCACCCACGCCCTCATCCCCCCTGTGTTACTCTGAGCACTTGAATCCAAAGGAACTGGAGCTGGGAATTAGCGTGCACCCCTGGCTTCAGTGAGAAGACCCATCCTCCTGCTCCTGTTCTGGGCACCAGGGAGTGGGATGTGGGGAAGGGGTGGGAGAGTAGCGGGTGGGGGTGGGGAGGCAACATGGACACACTGTAGCTTAGATCCTACAGGAGGCCGCCAGCCCAGTGCTCTGCAGAAAGGCCCCCAAAGTGCTTTTCTCCAGGAAAAAAGTATGCAGTTTATTGAAAGAGAACATTTTCATCCTGTGCCAAACCTACCACTTCTTCCCCTCTTGAGTTACAGAAAATATCCCTTCTCAACCCCAGAGCCTGAAGAACATTTCTTTTCAGAGAAAATCTATTTGATTCAGAATGCCAGGGGAAGAAAACAAGCAGCTTCTTTTGTGTAAAACTTCACCCTCGACCTTGTGCTTTTAAGTGAAAGCTCCCACACATTTGTGCTTCCTAAGGTTTCAACAAGCCATGTCCAGTTTTTGCATTAAAATCTCCGCACGTCACACAAAGGCATTTAGGAAAATATATTTAGAGATGTCAGAGACAGAGAGATTGTTTCAAAAACACAGCAGATGGCAGACCCTAAACTTCAGAAGTGTTTGGTAGGACATGTCTGGTTTTACAAGCAAACTTGCCTTTTTGTGGTACTCAAGATGATGAAATAGTTGCAAGAAAAGTTAACATTTTTAAAGATCTTGAGAATTCCCTAGTCTAGTGATTAGGACTCATTGTTCTCACAGCTAAGGTCATGGGATCCATCTCTGCTCGAGGAAATAAGATCTTGCATGCCTTGGGGCCAAAAAACCAAAACCATAAAACAAAAGCAATATTGTAACAAATTTGATAAAGAGTTAAAAAATTCCAGTCTCCAGGCCTGTGGCTGCTGGACAGTAAAGGTGTCTAAGAGTGTCTGTGATTGGTCCACATTAATCTCACGGCAACCTTGCGAAGTGGGGGGTGTCATTCCTGCTGACACCAGGGAAACAGGGGCTCAGAGAATACTTCAAGGCCCAAGGTCCTGCCTGGGTCTTTCATGGCTGGAGCTGATCAGTGTGGCAGCAGAGACCTGGTTTTGTCCTGTTTTCCTTTTTTAAGTGTGCTAAATTATACATAACATGCAATTTATTATACATCCTACCCATTTTTCAATGTTAGAATTCAGTGGCATTAAGCACATTGACATTGTTATACAACCATCACCACCATCCATCCCCAGAATTTTGTCATCTTGTAAAACAGAAGCTCTGTCATCATTAAGCAATATCTCCCCATTCTGTTCTTCCCAGGCCCAGGCACCCACCAATCTATTTTCTGCCTCTATGAATTTGACCACTCTAGGGATTGCATATGGAATCATACAGTACTTATCCTTTATCCTTTTGTGACTAAATTATTTCACTTAGGGTGTCTTCAATGTTCATACACATTGTAGCATGTGTTCGAATTTCCTTCCTCTTTAAAGCTGAATAATATTCCGTTGTACGGATAGACCACATTTTGTTCATCCGTTCCTCAGCTGATGGATATTTGGGTTCCTTCCACCTTTTGGCTGTTGTAAATAATGCCTTTATGAACATTTCTGTACAAATTTCTGTGCAGATGTATGATTTTTTTCTTTACAAATATACTTTTATCGATATAAAAATTCACAAACTATAAAAGTAACCATTTCAAAGTATACAGTTCGGGGACAGTTCAGGGACCGTTACTACATTGACAATGTTATGCAACCAGCACTTTTGCCTAGTTCCAAAACATTTTCATCATTCTGAAAGAGAACTCCCTATCCATTAATCATTCAGGCTCTATTCCCCTTCCCTCTCAAGTCCTGGTAACTACCAATTTTCTTTATGTCTCTGTGTTGTTGTTGTTTAGTTGTTGACTCTTACATAACTCATGTACTGTAGCCCACCAGGCTCCTCTGTCCATGGGACTTCCTAGGCAGGAATACTGGAATGGGTTGCCATTTCCTTTTCCAGGAAAATGTGTTTTTATTTCTTTTAGATGTACACATAGGAGTGGAATTGCTGGGCCATGTAGAAACCATCGTGCGTGCTTGAGGAACTGCCAGACAATAGTATAATGTCTGAAGCACTGAAATCATTATGAAGCTTGCACCGCATCTGAGTGGCATTGTGCAGTAGCCTCTGGGCCAGAAGCGGGCCGGCAGAGGAGAGAAGGCGTGTCCGCCACCATCAGGTGATAACGCAAGGAATCTTTTTATGCCACCGTATGCCATTCGACCATGGAAAAGCATTTCTCAAATTTCTTTCCCTGATGCTCAAATAAAAATAGACCGAGGAACTAAAAAAGGACTAACCATATTTTCCCCAAAGCCAGGCATTTGCACACACCAATTAACTCTTCTTTCTTTCTCCTGCTGTTGAGAACTAAATAGAAACTAACAGCTGAGCACAGATTCACACTGGGTGTATATTTGGTGATGACTCACCAAGAATTCGCAGCCAAGGTGCCAGTTGTTCTTACGCCATGGAAAGAAAACCTATTTTAGACAAAACTGTAACCTCACGGATGCCCCCAAAAAGCACCAGAGCTGTAGAGACAAAATCCATATAATATAGGTTTCATGTCACAGCGTCGCTCCACCCACGCACGGCGTGTTCGAGCCCCGCCCACTGCCATACCCCGCCCACTTATTGATATCCTAGCCCGCCCACTCAGTGCTCCTCCCAGACTCCAACCTCGCCCCTGCCCGGCGCGACTGGCCTGCCAGGCTTCCAGGGCCAGCTGTGCTCGGGCCCCGCAAGGCTTGTGTCCCTTTCTGGCCGCCTCTGAGCCAGGCTTTTTCTGCACTGCCCCTCTTGTCTTCCACAAAACATAGCCCGTCGTCATCATTCTTTGGACTGTTAACGTCAGGCCTACCTGGTGGAGGCATGGAGGGGACACCCGGCTCCCCTCTGCCCCCTCCAGGCAGCCAGTCCTAGCTCTCTGGCCCAGAGCTACCCCCAGCGCCTACACTCCAACTCGGTGTTTGGAGGTCGTGGAAACCCCTCCTCCGTTGTCAAGGAGAGAAGATTCAGATAAGAAATAAATTGGGGCACTTCCCTGGTGGTGCAGTGGATAAGAATCAGCCTGCCAGTGCAGGGGACACAGTTTGGTCCCTGGTCCAGAAAGATTCCACGTGCTGCGGAGCAACTAAGGCTATGCTCGGCAGCTTCTGAGCCCTCATGCCACAACTGCTGAAGCCCAAGTGTCCTAGGGCCTGTGAGCTGCAACTACTGAGTCTGTGTGCTGTGATCACTGAAGTCCACGTGCGCTAGAGCTGCACACCTCAACTACTGAGCCCACGTGCTGTAACTACTGTGCCTACAGCCTGTGCTCTGCAGCAAGAGAAGTCACTGAAATGAGAAGTCTGCGCGTCACACTGAAGAGTAACCCCTGCTCGCCACAGATAGAGAAAGCTGGTATGCAGCAAGGAAGACCCACTGCAACCAAAAATAAAAATACATTATAAAAAAAAAGAAAGAAAGAAATTGGGGGTCAGGGTGGAAGCTCTTGAAATATAAGCCAGTTTGTCTTTTACAATAATTCTGAAGTTATGCCAGCTGGAGCAATACAGTTTCTCCAGTCGCAAGTAAGCCCTGCCTGGGGAGGAGGGGAAGCTCCTGGCGTCCACCTTCCCTGGACAACAGCCCCCATCCCAGTCCTGCCTGCCCCTGCCCCCAGGTCCATGGCTGAGCCGTGGAGTGAAGGTCTCTGTGGCTATCTGGTGGAGGCTTCTGTGTGGAGGTTGACAAGGGCACATGGGGGCTGCAGGAAGGGAGCTGGACCTCCAGGAAGGAGGTGGGTGTGGGTGTGAGAGCCGGGACGTGCTCATTCCCTGGCTGGGAAGGAGTCATCCGAGGGCGCTCTCCCTGACTCTGCTCTTTCAGTTAGGACTGTGCTGAGATGGACAAAGCAGGATGCCCTCAGAGGAAAGGACCCCCAGTTCCTGCGCCAGGGCCCCATGGGCTATGGAAGCCTTGAGGAGGATGGCAGGCCCCCGCAGGGCAAGTGCAAGCTGGAGGACAAGAAGGGCTCCTGCTAATGCAGACCCTTGAAGCCCCCCTGAGGACTGATCACTCTCTTGCAAGTGGGTGGTGCAGAAGGATCAGTGGTGTCTGGTCCCCGTATTGTCTCCAATTCAGAGACCCTTCTGGGGAGTGGGTTTGTGGACTTTGAGGTCGGAAGGAGTCAAAGACTTGCCTGAGGTGAAATCCTAACTCCATTTTCCCAGCTGTGTGAACTTGGGTGAACGATCACTTAGTGGGCTTCAGTTTCCCTGCTGCTTCTTTTTCTCTTTTTTTTTTTTGGCCTTGGCAGTTGGCTTGTGGGATCTTAGTTCCTCCACCAGGGATTGAACCCAGGCCCTCAGCAGAGAAAGGGCAGAGTTTTAACCGCTGGACCGCCAGGGAATTCCCCTTCCCTGCTTGTGAGAAGTCTATGATCCTCACACTTGGCAAGTGTTTGGGGCAAGTGCCTGGTATACAGCAAGTGCCTACATGTGTCATCAGCTGAGTCCCTGTGGAGTGTTGATGGAGCCTCCATTGGATACCCTTCATGCTCCTGCACACTCTGGTCCACTATGGTTTTAACTTTTGATCCAGCAGCAGCTCACCCAACTCATTCTGTGTCAGTGCATCACAGGCATCTCAGGAAGAGGTAAGGTAGAAATATGTTGCCACCAGTCACCCCCACCATGCCAGCCACCTCTGCCACACCAATGCCAGTGGCCCCTGGCTCTGCAGCAGGTGCCTGGGATGGGAGGAGTGAGGTTGGGGCTTGCCATTGAGACAGGACAGTTGGATTGGGGTACACACGTGCCCATGTACACAAGCACGAGGCAAGTCTCAGACAGAGGAGCAGACAGGGTCCCAGAGAGGGGGAGGCTGGAGCCCTCCTCTGGAGGACAGCCTCAGGGCACAGAGAAGAGAGTGCCATTTGAAGCAGTCGCACCAACTCTGCTCTTTCAGTTGGGACTGTGCTGAGATGAGAAGAGGGAGAAGCTGGAGAGCAGGAACACCGAGAAACTGCAAGGGCAGGATGTCACAAAGCAGGATGCTTGACTCAAAGGCAAGAGTATCTGGAAGTGTATGGAAGGGTTGGATTAGCAAGGCCATGGTCCCGTCTTCCACCACTGAGCAATCATGGGACATTTTCTCATGGATGAATAAGCGCATACAAATGATTAGTCTTACATCTAATGTGTAATTGGTATTTCTGCTTCAAATATCAACACAAATTTTTAAAATAACATAGGCTTAAAAAGCGCACGGTGAATTTACATCTTCATATTCGATTCAGGAAAATTAGACTCAGTAGATATAATGGCCCTGGGAGAGCCTTTGTAACAGTAGGTGCATAGTCAGCAAAATCTTATGTGGACCAAAAAAGAAAGAAAAAAATGGACTGATTATGATGACAATAATTTCATTCAAATGAAAATTGAAAAATAAAATGGTTTATAAAAATAAACCATTTCAATGAGGTCAGAAATTAAATGGACTTGATAAAACTCATTCTTGAAAGTAATTTCTTAGCAAAATCTCAATTAGTGGTGGCATAATTCTGATGAAAACTTTCCTGTTCATGGCATGAAGTTAAAGTGACTTAGACCACAGATAAAGACAGGCTGTAACAGGCCTTGACCCTGCACGCTGCTGTGCTACCTTGGGTAGATGTGATTCAGGTACTCCATAACCTTTACAAAATTTTTGAAATTCTCCTTACTATCCTCTGAAGTGTCAGTTCACCGGCTGCCATTTGTAGATTTTCATCTGCTCATTTTTGCTTTTTTAAATTGTGAAATACAGAACTTCCCCGGTGGTCCAGTGGCTAAGATCCTGAGCTCCCAATGCTGAGGGCCTGGGTTCAATCCTTGGTCAGAGAACTAGATCCCACATGCCGCAACTAAAAGTTTGTATGCTGCGACTAAGTGTTTGCATACTGTAACTAAGACTCAGTGCAGTCAAATATTAATGCCTGTGGGTGTGCTAAGTCGCTTCAGTTGTGTCTGACTCTTCAAAACCTTATGGGCTGTATGTAGCCTACCAGACTCCTCTGTCCAAGGGATTCTCCAATCAAGAATATTGGAGTGGATTGCATGCCCTCCTCCAGGGGATCTTCCTGACCCAGGGATCAAACCTGTTCTGCCTCTTTATGTCTCCTGCATAGGCAGGTGGGTTCTTTACCACTAGTGCCACCTGGGAAGCCCCAAATATTAATAACTCAATATAAATAAATATTTTTTCAATTGTGAAGTACTATATATATATGGAAAAGTGCATGAAAACCCACATGTGTATCACTTAATGAATAATAAATACTTGAATTGTAAATCACCCCTACAGGTCAAGAAATACAGCATGGCTGGTGTGCCAGAGACTGTGCACATACCTCCCGAATATAACACCCTCCCTCCTGCGTGACTGCAACCACTGTCTCGGAGGTGGGCTCCCTCAGGAACAGATAAGGTACAAGTGCAAATAGCTTACGTGAGGGTGACCCTGGGAAGCCTTCATGGGGGTGGGAAAGTGAAGCAGGAGGTCAGAAAAGAATGTTAAGTTGACTGGAATGCATCCCTCCAGGGAACTTTAGCAGTGGGGCAGCCTCAGAGATAGCTGCTCCTGGGGGCACTGGACTGGGCCAGCACCAAGGGTAGAGAAAACTCTTACACAGCCCCAGGAGCCGGATCCTGGAATCCTTGGGCTGGTGAATGTCAGTGAATGTAGAAAGCGCATGCATGGGAGACCAACAACACCTGTTCCAACCACTGTCCTGACTTTTGTGAAAGACTATGGTGTTATCGGGGGCTTCCCTGATGGCTCAGATGGTAAAGAATCTGCCAGCAGTGTAGGAGACATAAACTTCATCAAATATATATAGTCCGGATCTGCATGTACAGGCAAGCACCAGGTCTTGTGTATGTGACTATGCCTTCAACTTCTAACAGGACTCAAAAGCTTTCTGAAAGACTGTCTCCCAGATTATAGTCCTCAGGTCGACTCAATCAGAATTCTCTATTTCCTCTTTAAATTGACTATTGATTAATTTTTTGTTGCTGTTGACAAACCAAAAAGAGCTTTTAGAGATAAAAACCTAATATTAAAAATTTAAAGCCTAATGAACAGGTTCAACAGATTAGACCCATGATCCCTTGCAGAATTAAGAAAGAAAAAATTAATCTTCCAAAGAGTTACATTACTGGCATCAGAAGTAGAAAAAAAATGATATTTACAGTCAAGCTAGCATTTCCAGCTTTGAGGAGGTCTGGTTAATGTATGGGCTTTCCAGGTGGCGCAGAAGCATAGTATCCGCCTGCCAATGCAGGAGCTGCAGGAGATGTGGGTTCGATCCCTGGGTTGGAAAGATCCCCTGGAGGAGAGCATTGTAACCCACTGCAGTATTTTTGCCTGGGAAATCCCATGAACAGAGGAGCCTGGCAGGCTACAGTCCATGGGGTCACAAAGAGTTGACACGACTGAGCATGCACAGTTAATGTGTTAATATAATGCAGATGTACATTACCGAGGACCCAATATGGGCAGAAAGTATGTTATGCCTCAATTTTCTTGTTTTGCCTTAAAACATAAATTTTACTTCCTTGGGTTCTTTATAGAATCTGAGATTGGGCACTTAACAGAAACGCATTTTAAAAAATTATTTATTTAAATTTAAAAAATTAATTTATTTTATTTTTGGTTGTGCCTGGTCTTCGTTGCTGCTAGTGGGCTTTCTCTAGTTTCGCTAAACGGGGACGACTCTTTGTTGCGGTGCATAGACTTCTCATTGTGGAAATTTCTCTTATTTCAGAGCACAGGCTCTAGGCACTCGGGCTTCAGTGGTTGCGGCATGCAAACTCAGTACTTGTGACTCTGGGCTCAGTAGCTGTGATCACAGGCTGTGGAGCACAGGGTCAGTAGTTCAGGTGCCTGGCTAAAGCATGTGAAATCTTCCCGGGCCAGGGATTGAACCCGTGTCCCCTAAATTGGCAGGTGGATTTTTAACCACTGTACCACCAGAGAAGTCCAGAAATGTATTTTCTAATAGTTCTGGAGGCTGGATGTCAGGGTGCCAGCAGCCCTGGTTCAGGGCAGAGCTCCCTGGTGTATGTATGAAGAGAGATTAGGGGCAAATGTTCCTTGCTATCTTGTCATCTCTCCAGTGCTTTGTATATGTATTGAAGTTGTCTGAATCAGCATTTCTACTTATTTTTAGCAGGAATGTTGGTCCAAACTATCTGCTTTTTCCTTAATTCTTCAAACTTCAGAACCTCAATTATTATTCATTCTTCCATTGTTTTAGCACATTTTCAGTGAATGCCCACAGCATGACTGGCATTGGTGCATCATGCTAAGTAAGCACTGGGAAACAATGGGGAATGTGATGGTCGATTTTATGTGTCAGTTCGGCTGGGGCACAGTGCTCAGATATTTGATGTCAAACATTATTCTGGATGCTTCTGTGAGGGTGTTTTTTAGATGAGATTAACATTTAAACCAGTGGACTTTGAGTGATGCCAGTTACCCACTCCAGGGTGAGTGGACCACGTCCACTCAGCTGAAGGCCTGCTGAGAACACTGACCTCCCATGAGGGAGAAGGAATTCTGCCAATAGGACTTTGCCCTTGGCCTCCAGCCTGCTGGTCTACTCTGCAGATTTTGATCTTGTCTCTCCACAATTAAGGACTTCCCTGTAGCTCAGACGGTAAAGAATCTGCCTGCAGTGCAGGAGATGCAGGTTTGATCCCTGGGTCAGGCAGATCCTCTGGAGGAGGGAATGGTTACCCACTCCAGTATTCTTGCCTGCAGAATCCCATGGACAGAGGAGCCTGGAGTCTGTGGGGTTGCAGAGTCGGACACGACTGAACTACACTACTGCTACCTCCACAGTTGTGTGAGCCCTGTTAACCTAAAAAAGAAAACATCTTGTTGGTATACGAGCAAAATGGGTTTATTCAGGAACAGCAAAGCATTGCAATTTGAAAAAGAAAAAAGAAAAAGCTGCAGACAAAGCCAACAAACAAAGGAGAGGAATGTTATTTTATAGACAGAAAGGAGGAAGCTGGAGGGGTTGTTTTGAACAAAAGTCAACCCACTCCAGTAACCTTGCCTGGAAAATTCCATGGACGAAGGAACCTGGCAGGCTACAGTCCATGGGGTCAAAAAGAGTCAGACACGACTGAGCGACTTCACCACTGAAGAAAGTGAGAGTTGAGAGTAATCGCTGGTTTTCAGTGGCTGAGTAGACTGGGTGATTAATTTCTCGTAGGAGATACAAGGAGAAGGCGATGGCACCCCACTCCAGTACTCTTGCCTGGAAAATCCCATGGATGGAGGAGGTTGGTGGGCTGCAGTCCATGGGGTCAAGAAGAGTCGGACACGACTAAGTGACTTCACTTTCACTTTTCACTCTCAGGCATTGGAGAAGGAAATGGCAACCCACTCCAGTGTTCTTGCCTGGAGAATCCCAGGGACAGGGGAGCCTGGTGGGCTGCCGTCTACGGGGTCGCACAGAGTCGGCAGCAACAGCAGGAGATAAAAAGAACACCTTTCCTGATGATGTGTGTAATTGAGGATTCTTTCCTGTTGATGATTCTTCTTGTTGGGGTCTGTAATTGACAGTTTTTTCTGTTCTTGACCCTGAGTGGCCCCAAGGCAATGGCACTTGCTGACTCATCATTACCTTCCGGCTGGGTCTGGGCAGACTGTGTGAGAGCTCTCCCTTTTGGGCTTCCCACTCCATTTTAAACAGGTTTCCCTTTATTAATCCTCACAGCCATTCCTTAAAATAAACCTCCCTCTATATATACACACACCTAGTTGATTTGATTTCTCTGAAGATTGCTGATTGACACATGGATCTGTAGACAAAGAATGCCACCTGCCATACCAGTAAACAAAAGATGTTGAGGCCATCAAGCCCTTAACCACTAAAGCCAGCCCTCTCCCCACAAATGTGTACCCTGAGCAGATTCAGGATGGAGAACACAGAATACTGGCCCTAGATAGTTAGGGTGTATGTATCAAAGGAATGGTTTCACTAAGCTCAGACTGTTGCATCTTCCTATACATAGAAAAGGACTTCCCCGATGGCCCAGCAGGTCAAGAATCTGCCTGCAATGCACAGGTTCGATCACTGGGTCAGAGAGATCCCCTGGAGAGGGGAATGGCAACCAACTCCAGTATTTCTTGCCTGAAAAATCCCATGGACAGAGGAGTCTGACAGGCTCCAGTCCAAAGGGTTGAAGAGTCAGACATGACTGAGCCGCTAAGCATACACATACACAGAATAGCACCAGATTCATTTATTTGAGAGGTCTGGTTTACTTTAATTAGCAGTAGTCTTTCCATGTTTGACTACTTATTTTTTTTTTTGGTAGGGGTTGTTTGTTTTGTTTTTTGCAAAAACTTCTATACATCCTTGCCCTTTCCTTCCCTCTTCTGAATAGTCCCTCATAACCACCTGAGAGGCTATCTTCCCAGGTTAAGTCCTCAGTAATGTCTCCAATAAAACAATTCTCAACTTTTAGGCTGTGTTTGTTTGTTTTTTTCAGTCGACAGAATAAAGACTTTATTCTAGCCCTCAAAACTCAAATAATTAAAATCTAACTGGGAGATTGGATGCATGGGTACTATGTCGCTTCAGTCACGTCCCACTCTTTGTGACCCCATGGACTGTAACCCGCCGGGCTCCTCTGTCCATGGGATTCTTCAGGCAAGAATATTGGAGTGGGTTGCTATGCCCTTTTCCAAGGGATCTTCCAGACCCAGGGATCGAACTCGTGTCTCTTAGCTCTCCTGCATTAGCAGGGGTTTCTTTACCACTAGGATCGAACTCGTGTCTCTTAGCTCTCCTGCATTAGCAGGGGGGTTCTTTACCACTAGCGCCACCTGGGAAGCCCTACTTAGGATAACCACCAGCAAACAAACGACAGCATCCCGTAGGGTGTTACAGAAGCGTCCAGGTCGAGAAAATCTCTGGGAGGGCTGATGCTCAGACCTGGAGCCGGTGGAGGTGATGAGGGGCCGGAGCAGGACGCAGTGTCACGGGCAGGTCACAGGTCAGGTCAGGGGAAAGGTCTGGGCGAGGCCCCTGTCAGGGAGAGTCACCAGGGTCTCGGGGCTGCCGGGGGCACGGCACGGCCCCGCCCCGACCCCACGTCGCCCCGCCCCTCCATCCCCGCGCGCTCCGGCCGGTCCCGCCCCTCGACCAATCCCCGCGCGCCGCTGTGGCGTCGCGGCGCCTGCGTGCGGCCTGAGGCGGGTCGGCGGCCCAGGCGCGGGGAACATGGAGGAGCTACTGAAGCGGGAGCTGGGCTGCGACTCCGTCAAGGCCACGGGTCACTCGGGTGGCGGATGCATTAGCCAGGGCCAGAGCTACGACACGGACAAAGGGCGAGTGTTTGTGAAAGTGAACCCCAAGCCAGAGGTCAGGGTCGCCGCGGGCGCGGGTTGGGGGGCGGGCCCGGGCCGAGGGTCTGTGTTCCCGGGCCCTCGTCCGCGCTCGCGGGTGGGGGCCGGCCTGGAGGTGGGGGTCGGTGTCCGAGCCTGGGCCGTTGGCTGAGGAGGCGCTCGGTGACCCGTGTGGTCGTCGGGCCGGCTTGGACTTTTTCGGCCTCCGCGGCTCAGCCCTGCGGCCCCTCGAACCCTCGGGAGGTCGGTCTGCGGGTCCAGGCCGGTCCGGCGCAAGCCTCTGCCGCCACTGGGACAATGTGGGTGGTTTTCCTGCGCGACCCAGGTGGCCGCTGCCTTGAAAGTCCATCGTTTGGCGAATTTTGAATAAGGAAAGGTAACAGAAACCCCTTGTCTTGGGGTTTATTTGAACTTGCAGAGATCAAAACCCTTCCTGAGTATTGGCAGTAACGTAGCCCTGGCTTTCGTCCTCAGGGCTACTGTAACACTCCCGCACTCTGGGCCGCTTTAAACCCGAACATGTGCTTTTCGGGATCTGGTCTTGGAGGCTGGACGTCCAAGAACTTGGTGAGGCCTCCTTTCCTGGTGTGGAGGCCCCTTCTCCCTGTGACCCCATGTGGCAGAAGGCCCAGACCAGCTCTCTGGCATCTCTTACAGGGAGGGGTTCTAATCTGCCCATGAGGGCTCCACCCCTGTGGCCTGGTCACTTCCCCAGGCACCGCCTCTAACACCATTATATTGGGGGTTAGGTTTCAACCTATGAATTTTCCGGGGCCACATTCAGTCCCTAGGGCCACCCTTCCATTCTGTTTGTATCTGAACGTTTTCTCAAGCGTCCCCATATAAAATAGGTGAGCCTCCCTGCTGAAGTTGACTTACTCTGGGATGTCCCTTCTTTTCGCCCTTTGGGTGGGTCGTGCCTGGAGTGTAGGCAGGGAGCAGGACTGGCAATACCTTGGTTCAAATGGGGCTGAAGGCAGTGACCCGAGTACTGGGTCCTGTGTGTTGCACACCCTCAGCGCTTGTATCTTTTCCTTGGAGAATCCCACCCTACATAGCGTGGGATCATCTCTTTCTGGACTGATGCTGTTATCTCAAGACCAGCTTTCAACTCTTTGTTCTACAGGGATCGGCTCCATATCATCCTGTATATCCCTTCTATAGGAATTTGGCAAATAATGGTCCTTGAAGTTGCTCTTTTCCATTGGTTTCCCCCAGGCAGTACTAATGTAGTGGAGGTGTCCTTCCCTCCTTTCTATCACAGGCCTTCTCAGAGTTCTTTGTTTATTATGTGGCTCCGTCCTTTTCATGTCTGTATTTTCTCTGTCATTAGCATTTGTAATAATTCAAAACTTGGTATGGATTACAGGGAAGCAAATGCTTTCCAGCAATTAAAGTGGAACCACTGAGCAGTGCTTTTTAAACGTTGTCTTTCTGCTACTGTTTCTTTCAGTTGTTGTTTTTTATTTTGTCATCAGGGTCTGTTTTATTTTTGCTAGTCTTCACATAAGTTCTTTCTAATCCTTTGGTAGATAGTTGCAAACAGGTCTCATTCCAGTTTGCTTGGATAGATACTTCTGTGAGTTATGCAGATGTACCGGCTATAGCAGAAACATTTGCTGATTGTATGGAAAATAGGACTCTCTTTATGCTTTGTTTTTTAGGAGGTGAAAATGTCTTCTGGACTTCTAAGAGAAGACTACATGGCTGCTCTTCTGTTTTCCTTCTTACTCTCTGCTCGAATGACCTGGTCTAAGTTTTTCCTCTTCATTATGCTTATCTGTCTTTTGCTTGCTTGTATATTTGGTTTTCTCTCATGTTCCTCTCCTAAGTCCTAGACCTTTTGTAACTCTGTACCCCAGCTGATGCTTACTTTGCCCTGGTCCCACTCTGGAGGAGTGGTCTTAGGGTTAGACATTTAGGACTGTGTGGTAGTAGGCACTTCTGTGAGGGAGCCTTGCCTCTAGCTGGGTTCACAGACCCTTCTTCACCTCTCCCTGCATTTTTTTTTCATTAAAAATTTTTTTAAATTCGATCCCTTATTTTATGCTGCACAGCAGTGCTTTAGTACAAAGTACATCCTGGGCCCAGGTGTGTTCTTTTATCTTCAGAGGATGCTATGAAAATTCTCCTTAAGACACAGTTCTTATCTTACTTCTCAGCAACCTTAGCTCCCCAAGGTGGTATACTAATAATTTGTAAAGTGATTAGAATGGACTGTGTTAACTTAGCTGCTAACTCAGTTAATTACAGCAGCAAATCTATGAAATTGGTACCGTTATTAACTCCATTTTACAGATGAGGAAACCAAGGTCACAGAATTAGTAACTATGAGGGATAGAAGTAGAATATCCTGGGTCACTGTAATGAACTCAAATTGGAAGCCCAGCGTCCTTCATTGGACGAACACATTTTAGAGCCTTTGCTCTACAGAACAAGGACAATAAACTCTATTGATGCACCAGCATTACAAATGCAGCGTGAAATGAAGAGGCCTGACTGCCTCTGTGTAGATGACAAAACAGATGGACAGATGCACTGGCGGGGCGGTGGTGTCTGGGTGGAGAGGAGTGCCAGGTGGCCATCATGTGGATGTGCTGACTTTGGGAGAATTAGAGTTGGATGCTTTTGAGTTTGCAGTTTTCTTCATATATGTCTGTAGAAATTTTACTCTAAAAGAAAATACTTTAAAGAAGAGGAATTACCTATAGCCTGATAAGTTAGGGAAGATTTCTCTGAGAAATAAAAATTTTTATTAAGTTGAAATGTGAAGCGTGACAAGGAAGGGGCTGACTTAGCAAAAAGAATAGGGAGGAGTGTTCCACGCAGAGGTGACATGGCATGTGGAGGTCTCCAGGCTGGAGGCGCCTGGAGATCTCTGAGGAACTGAGAGAGGCTGTAATCCAGGAGCAAAATGGGTGTGTGCGCTGGCCTAGAAGTGTGGGGGTGGAGCCTGGGTAGGGGCCCAGATGAGGGTGCAGGGGAGTGGGCAGAGCCAGACCCTGTGGGGCTGTCACTCAGGAAGTGGGGTGACAGCTTGGAGTGTGTTCCGGGGTGAGATTTGCTTTCCAAAAGCAGGAGCAAGGACTTTGGAACTAGAAATGGGAAAGGCGATGGTGATGAAGTGGTGTCCGGTGCTGGGAGATGCCATAGGATTTGGTGGTCCACTCAGGTGAGCAGTGTCCCCAGCTTGGTGGCACATGCAGTTGAGAGCCACCTGTGCCTGAGGGCCCGGGGGACAGGATTATGGTTGAGGTGTTGTGTGAGGATGACCCTTGCACCATCCAGTTGCGCACCAGGTGTAGGTTCCTCCCTCTGGAGAGACGGGGATCAGTGACAGCATATCTGCTCAGTCCTGTCCAACCCCTTTGCAACCATAGCCCGCTAGGCTCCTCTGTCCATGGGATTCTCCAGGCAAGAATGCTGGAATGGGTTGCCACACCCTTCTCCCGGAGATCTTCATGACCCAGGAATCAAATCTGTCTCCTGCGTTGGCAGGTGCATTCTTTACTACTGTGCCAGCTGGGAAGCTCAGTGACAACAAAAAACATGCACAAAAGTGGCAAGCACAATCCCTTTAATTCCTATGCAGCTTCAGAAGGTATAATCTGCTGTACTGAAAAGCGAAAAAGCTGTCTATTCTGTTGAGTCTGCAGAGAGCCTTGGTTGTGGTGCTGGAGAAAACACGTCCACACAGAACCTTGCTCTCCCTCCTCCTCCCCTCCCTTGTTATTTCTCTGGCAGGCCAGAAGGATGTTTGAAGGCGAGGCGGCAAGTTTAATTGCCATCCTAAAGACAGGCACAGTGAAGGTGCCCAAACCCATCAAGGTGCTTGACGCCCCAGGAGGCGGCAGCATGCTGGTGATGGAGCATTTGGACATGCAGCATCTGAGCAGGTGCGTCCTGGCAGCTTCACCTCTGGGTGGCTTTGTCCTTCCTCTGAGTGGGAAGCTTGCATTTGGGGGTACAGTTCTGCAGGATGTGGTAGAAGAAACCCATGACCCCACACATCCCTGGTTCCTGCAGAAGGAGCAGCATGAACTCTAAGGGCCAAAGGCAAATTCCTTCCTCTAAGGAGAGGAATCTCGTGCTGAGATGCTGACAGAGGACTGATGAGATCCTCTGAGGATGCTCCCTTGAGGTCCTCCATTCCCCTTTGCTTCACCAGAAGAGATTCTCTTCTCACTGCCTTACCTGCTTCATGTCGCTTGAGATCTTTCAATTATAGGTGGGTCTCCATTTGTGCCGCGTGTTTAGTGGCTGCCTTTTGGTTTCACAGTCATGCTGCAAAGCTTGGCACCCAGCTGGCAGATCTACACCTAGACAACAAGAGGCTTGGAGAGACTCTCCAGAAGGAGGCTGGCATAGTAGGTACGGCTGTGGGCCGGAGGGGACACCCCCCCACCAGACAGAGGAAGACATCTGGCCAGTATGGGTGTGTGGGCAGAGTTGTGCTGCTGCTGTGTGTGGGCAGACCTGTGTTGCTGCCGCAGGAAAGGAATGTAAACCCAAGGCTGCATATTTGGTGTGCAGTAAACAGTGGATATGACTAGTGTGTTGTCTTAAAAATGCATTTGAAAGACAGGAAATATTTCTGGAACTCGAAACTCCATCATATTATAGTTCCTTTGATCTCTCACTCTCCAGAAGAAAGCCTATTGAAGTTTTTCTGGCTTACCATACCGTGCCTTTTATTCTAGGAACAGTCACACATGAGGCTCAGAATGAGAGCCCTCACGACTGACCTTTTTAGAGCTTAGTGTGGTGGTGGCACTGAGGGTGTCTTCCGGGATTTTCATCCTTCGGCTTTGGATAATTCACATGTGGCCCAGATGGTTTCTCCGCCAGGCAAAGCAGCAGACGCAGCAGGAACAGACGACCAAGAACTTGCTGTCTTAGGGGAATTCCCTGAAGACCAGCAGTTGAGACTCTCCCGCTACAAGGAGCACAGATTCAGTCCTTGGGTGGAACTAAGATCCCTCATGACATGTGGCCAAAAAATAAAAAATAAATTAGGAAAGACAGCCTCATTGCCTCCACCCACATGTAGTTCAGGCCTTCAGGGTTTGCTTTGAGTTTGGGAAGCTGCAGAGGATGACCATTTACAAGCACAGGGGCTTATCTCCCGTAAGTGGCAGATGCTAAAGTGGCCACTGGAAGCCATTCTCTCCTGTTGGGTCATGGGGTGGATTCCCTCCTTGTTGGGACACAGGGTTGTTGTTGCTCCTCTGATGCCTTTCCTGGGAAGCAGTGGATGTCCTGGATCGTTGACTGTGATGGGGCAGGCTCTGTTCTGGGCCCTGATAGTGCGTGGAGGCCAGGACTCTTGTCTGTCTCTGGAAGAGGACCCGAGGTGGAGAAGGGCACACTGGCCTCAGAGCTTCTCTGGGCTTCCAGAGCAGGCCCCAAGGGAGCAGGGGGATTGTCATCTCTCTGGTTTCCTTTTGCTTGCAAGGGAGAAGAGATGAGCAGGTGGCACGGCCCTTCGTGGCCCAGTTCGGGTTTGACGTGGTGACGTGCTGCGGGTATCTCCCCCAGGTGAGTGACACCAGCGCTTTGCCCGAATTTGCTAGTCGTGTCAACCATTTAGAAACAGCCTCGCTTTTGGTGAAATTTGGTAAAAGGTCTTTGCTCTTTTTTTTTTTTTCCCTTTGCTAATGAAAAGAGGTCGACATGGAGAGTGTCCACCTCACATGCTAGGTCAGCTCAAAGGAGCCAGGAAGGACTTACAGGATGCTGGATACCAAGGGGGCTGAAAATAGAAAGTTAAACAGTGTTTGATTTTAAATAGGAGACTCTTAAAGGTAGCGTAATGGAAAGGAGCTGTAACTTTGCGTTTTATGATTTTGAGGTTGCCTGCCCTGGGGGTTTCAGCCCAGGGAGCCACACTTGGGCCAAGTGGGTAGGATAGTGGCCGTGCCCTCCAAGGAGAAGCAAGCAGCACCCTGGGAGGGCCGCACTGAGTAACCTACAGGGTGCTGTTCACTCAGTTCAGATATTGAGGTGTTGTGGGAGGTTGTCCAGGAGCCTGCTGTCCTTGCATGTCCTCCAGACCCCAGGCTGCCGGGTCAGCTCCCTGCTTCACTCCTGTCCCTGTAGTGGGACCTCTGGGGTCAGCCCTCTCAACCCTGGCTCTGGCGCCTTCCACTGAGCTCTGCTCTCGCCCACCCAGGTGAATGACTGGCAGCAGGACTGGGTCACTTTCTATGCCTGTCTCTTATACACATCTAGATGTGTATAAGAGACAGATTGGAGTGGGTTGCCATTCCCTTCTCCAGGGGATCTTCCCGAGCCAGGGATTGAGAGCCCTGTGCCCGTCATGTCCTGCAGGTGCTGTGGCCAACGCAGCCACCTTGGTCTGGGTCAGGACGGGAGGTGGATGTGTCTGTACCAACCAGGCCCTGGGAGCCACGCTCAAAAAAGCCCATGTGTCCCTCCCACACGCATCAATCACTTTGATGAGGCTGCATTTACCCTGGCAGTTAAAGATCCCCGACCTGTTCCGTGATCTGGACATCGTCCCAGCCCTGCTCCACGGAGACCTCTGGGGAGGAAACGTAGCGGAGGATTCCTCTGGACCCATCATCTTTGACCCCGCTTCCTTCTATGGCCACTCGGAGTATGAGCTGGCAATAGCCGGCATGTTCGGGGGCTTCAGTAGTGCCTTCTACTCCGCCTACCACAGCAAAATCCCCAAGGCCCCAGGCTTTGAGAAGCGCCTGAAGCTGTATCAGCTCTTCCACTACTTGAACCACTGGAATCACTTTGGATCCGGGTACAGAGGGTCCTCCCTCAGCATCATGAGGAATCTCGTCACCTGAGCTTGGGAGGGAAGCCCGAGTCCTGGTCGCTAGATCCTAACCGGACCCCTGTGGCCAGCCTCTCCTACCCTGGAATAGCTTCAGACCAATTTTCCCAGCCTCGTAAATAATGTGACGTCTCAGGAGAAAGCTTTTATCACCCTAAAGTTAGACTTCATAGCTGGATCCTGCTGCACTAGAAATTGGTGTGAACCAAGGGACCAATGGAGGGTGGGCTGCATTTAACCTGCAGCTGCCCCAGAGGTAGAGAAGGGAGGTGGCCAGAGTGCCAGGCGCTGCCGCCAAGGGCATCTTCCCACCAGCTCCCCGTCGCTGCAGGAGTGACTGGTATCCAGGGTAATGCTTCTTGGTGGGTCAGACTTGATTGTGGACATGAAGGCATTGTCCTGGGAGCACCTCCTGATGACCAGTTCCAAACCAAATACACTCCCTTTCCTCTCTGTGCTGCCGCTGGCCCCGCTCATTTCTATAGCTTGTGAGCTGTCATTCATTGGCATCGTAGAAACCAGTACTACAGCAGTGGTTTCCCTCCTTCAGTCTTGCAGTGGTGAGAAATGTTCATGAATGCCATTGATGCTAACAAATCCTTTTGCATAAAAATTTGAATAAACTTCAAATGGCTTCAGTGATGTGTGAGACTATTTTCCTCATTTACATTCTCTTCTGTTTATTGGAGCTGTTTGCCAGGAAACTCTTGTAACGTGACAATAAATAAGTACAACTGTTGTTTCTTAAAAAGACACTTTTTTTTCTTGCCTTTGCTCAGTAAGAGAATAGCTCAGAGCTTCCAGATAAGGGCAGGTGTGGCCTGTGGACTTGCTGCTACCAGTTTCACTGCTGTTGTCGTCACCTTATGAGATTTGCTTAATGGTAAAGGGAGGTTGAAAGTGACTCTCAAATTGCATTTCAAGGAAGAAGCCGATGGATGGCCGCTACTAGTTCTGGCTCGGGCTTTGGAGGACACTGGTGTTAGAGGGGACAGTTTCCCATGATGAAGGTCCAAGGGGATACATCCATGTTTGCTCCTCATCTGTGTTTTGTTTCTGGGTCAGGGCTCCTCAGTGGAATTCAGAAGTGGAACTAATGGCTTCAGAGTTTGGTTTTGGGGAGAGGATTGTGACTTTTTTTTTGGCTGCGTTGAGTCTCAGTTGCGGCACTCAGGATCTTTTCATTGTGTGTGGTGGCTTAGTGGCCCCTTGGCAAGTGGGATCTTGGTTCCCCAACCAGGGGTTGAATCCGGCTCCCCTGCATTGGAAGGAGGATTCTTAACTACTGGACCATCAGGGAAGTCCCAGTGACCTTTTTAAAAAAATCATTTTAATTGTTAACTCTTTTTAAAATTAGTCATTTATTGATGTTTCTTCACTGTATTGGCGGCAGTGGCATGAGAAAATACATAAATAAAATTTCTCCCTGCACAAAGGGTGTCTGATTGAAGATGACACGGGAAGAATGTGTTTTGGTTGGAGGAAATTCCTCACTGTGCTTGGGGGCTGAGGTTGGCCCAGTAGGGCACCTGCAGTGAAACTTCCAAGCAAGATCGGGTGCCCTGGGCCTGGGGCAGGAGGCATGCTGGGAAGAAACCTGTCCCCTCCAACCCCTCAGCGGCATCCCTGGCTCCCTTTCTCCTCCTGGGGCCCTGGCCTGAGCTGAGAAGTCCCACCAGGTGGATGGAGGGGGTCCCTGTGTATGGGGGTCCAGCAGTGAGTTCCCACCACCCTGCAGTCCCCATGTGTCCCTCTCACCTGAGTGCTAGTTGTCCAGACTGTGACTTCTAAGGGCTTGTAGTTGTCCAAAGTTTCAAACCTAGTACTTCCTAGACTATTGTTTGCCAGAATTTTAGCATCTTTACTATGACCTTGATGTGGCTTCCCTGGTGGCTCAGCTGGTATAGGATCTGCTTGCATTGCAGGAGACCCAGGTTCAATCCCTGGGTTGGGAAGATCCCCTGGAGAAGGGAATGGGTATCAGTATTCTTATTCTTGCCTGGAGAATTCCATGGACAGAGGAGCCTGGTGGGCTACAGTCCATGAAGTTGCAAAGAGTTGGACACAACTGAGTGACTTTCACTCTGACCTTGAGGAACCTGCTGACTGTCTCCATGGGAGGTTCACCCCCCCCACCACCACCGGGTTTATCATGATGGCATGTGTGCTTCTGTGTTCACACCTGCCATTACTCAGACGTGGCTTCCCGGGTGGTTTTGGTTCTGGCAGCAGCCAGACTTGAGTCTTCCTCAGAGAGAACATCCTGCGATGGAGACCTTTTGGGAGCTGCAGCCCGGTGCTCCTCCTCCTCCGTGGTTGATCGGGGAGAAACGGAAGGGTCAGCAGGCAGACCCTGGTGGATGTGTGTTTGTTTAGTTAGAGGATCTTAAAGGAAGGGGCTCCATTTCATGTCCCTCGGTTCACACACACCATCCAGTGAGTGGAAGCCCCACCTGGCATTGTGTGAGTCACTAGTGACGGGGAGGACTTTCCTGCAGGCCACACTCCACCCTCCAGGTTCTAAGACGGGGAGGCAGCCTGGAGAAGGGACAGGACACTGGGCCCCCTGACGAGGAGGATGGTGGACCCCTTCCAAGAGGGTCGTCTTGGGGCTGTGCCAGGTGCAGGGAGTGGCTGCTGCTGCTGCACAGTGGCTCCCCCGCCATGTCAGCCCAACATGACCAGGGATGAAGGCCAAGGCCAGAGCTTTCCTGGGGCGCCACGTCTTAGGGGGGCAGCCAGTCAGTGTGGTCAAGACAGGATGTCGGGGCTTATCCCAGAGCTGTGGCAGGCACTCAGGTGACAATACTGTGGTGTTTCCCAGCTTTTGTGATGGTGCCGGTATCTGTCAGCTGTTCTTCTGGTTACACTCTGCAGCCTGCAGGATCTTGGTTCTCCCACCAGGGATCAGGCCCACGCCCCCGTGCAGTGGAAGCATAGAGTCTTAACCACAGGACCACCAGGGAAGTCCCTTCTGTCAGCTTTCTAGACTGCACTTTGCTGCAGTGGTTTATTCTAAAATAACGATTTTGGCATCTCATTTTGTACTCATAAGTATGTAAATATTCCTATATAAAGGGTTGCCCAAATTGTGTGCAGGCCAAAGGCCACTCTCTCCAGAGTTACTGTTTGTGGAGTGTTCTGTTCCTTGAAGGCTCCTCTGTGTGTCTGAGGAGAGGGTGGCACAAATGGGTTGGGGTGGGGCAGGTTTTGATAGAGAGGCGCGATCTCAAGGGGCAAGTATGTGGCTGGGGTCCCTGCAGGGCTGCCTGCTGACCCCTTACGTAGGGGGGAAATATGACTAGACCCTCAGGGGCTAGCTCTGGCACTCCTGGACTCCTTGGTCACTGAGACAAGAGGAGAGGCCTGTGCCCTTTGGGGTGGTCGAGCATCCTAGGAGGCCCAGGGAGGTGGGAGCTGCCCCAGGCACCCATGCAGGAGCCTCAGGTCTCGGCTCTGGGACAGTGACACTTATTTCTTACTGAAAATAGGAATATTATATCAAAACATCTGGTTACCTGCTGCTGTCAGGGCATCAGCCTTCCAGAAGGAAGTCTTCAGATAACAGAAGTTTAGCTTTCCACCCAAAGCTACTTACTTTGTATCCTTTTGATCAAAGTGGACCTGAAACATGGGCTTTTCTGCCTTAAACAGAGGAGGCCAGTGACCTTTACCGCCTTCATGATCAGTCTTCATTGTCCAAACCATACCCCTGTGTGCCTAAAAATGTTTCAGGTCATTTGTTTATGTTAAGGGGCCTTAGCCAGCTGAGCGCCCAGTTTATGCCCTTGACAGCATCTTGGGTGTGGGGGTGCTGAGGGACCTCCTCCCCAGTTTATGGCATGTCATCATCGTCATTAAGGTTTCACCTACAACTTTTCCCTTTGTCTCATTTACCACTTCCCTTTGTCCCCATATCCTCTCACCTTCCCCTCCTTCAGTTCTAACTTTCTGCTTCTGAAACATCAGAAAATCATATAACTGGTGGCGTCCAGAACAGACTCGAGGCAAGGCCTGGAAGTCTCTTGGGAGTGAAGTGTGTGTCTTCAGGGCTTGGGTTTTGAGATCATTCTTGGGCTCATTCTCAGTTTGTTGCTCAGAGTATGAGCTGAGACAACGGAGAGAGAATGTTTGTAGAAGAGAGTCTGACCCAGGTGGGTATCCCTACTGTAAAAAGCTGAGATTCTGACAGGTCCTGTCTTGCTGTGCAAAGCCCCAGCTCGGATAAGGTGGTGGCCACGGAGGACCCTGTCTACTGCTGTCTTGAGCCTCACGTCTGCAGGGTATCAGAAAGACACTTCTAAATGGTTGGGATTCTGTTATAGGATGATGTTATGGGATGTATTGGGCTTCCCTTGTGGCTCAACTGGTAAAGAATGAGCCTGCAATGTGGGAGACCTGGGTTCGATCCCTGGGTTGGGAAAATCCCCTGGAGAAGGGAAAGGCTACCCACCCCAGTATTCTGGCCTGGAGAATTTCATGGAATGTATAGTCCATAGGGTTGCAAAGTCAGACATGACTGAGCGACTTTCATGTGGGATGTATTCTGTCTGAGATTCACAGGAAATCTGGGATATTACAGCCAAAATCAGGGAGGAAAATGCTCATTTGGAAAGAAGTTCAGTTTGTTCCAGAGAACAGTGCACCCAACTGCCAGAAGAAAGTGCCTCTTTGCTTCAAACAGACGTGGATCTAGCAAACACTTAACCTGCATCACCAGGATCTTGCAGTGGTGAGAAATGTTCATGAATGCCATTGATGCTAACAAATCCTTTTGCATAAAAATTTGAATAAACTTCAAATGGCTTCAGTGATGTGTGAGACTATTTTCCTCATTTACATTCTCTTCTGTTTATTGGAGCTGTTTGCCAGGAAACTCTTGTAACGTGACAATAAATAAGTACAACTGTTGTTTCTTAAAAAGACACTTTTTTTTCTTGCCTTTGCTCAGTAAGAGAATAGCTCAGAGCTTCCAGATAAGGGCAGGTGTGGCCTGTGGACTTGCTGCTACCAGTTTCACTGCTGTTGTCGTCACCTTATGAGATTTGCTTAATGGTAAAGGGAGGTTGAAAGTGACTCTCAAATTGCATTTCAAGGAAGAAGCCGATGGATGGCCGCTACTAGTTCTGGCTCGGGCTTTGGAGGACACTGGTGTTAGAGGGGACAGTTTCCCATGATGAAGGTCCAAGGGGATACATCCATGTTTGCTCCTCATCTGTGTTTTGTTTCTGGGTCAGGGCTCCTCAGTGGAATTCAGAAGTGGAACTAATGGCTTCAGAGTTTGGTTTTGGGGAGAGGATTGTGACTTTTTTTTTGGCTGCGTTGAGTCTCAGTTGCGGCACTCAGGATCTTTTCATTGTGTGTGGTGGCTTAGTGGCCCCTTGGCAAGTGGGATCTTGGTTCCCCAACCAGGGGTTGAATCCGGCTCCCCTGCATTGGAAGGAGGATTCTTAACTACTGGACCATCAGGGAAGTCCCAGTGACCTTTTTAAAAAAATCATTTTAATTGTTAACTCTTTTTAAAATTAGTCATTTATTGATGTTTCTTCACTGTATTGGCGGCAGTGGCATGAGAAAATACATAAATAAAATTTCTCCCTGCACAAAGGGTGTCTGATTGAAGATGACACGGGAAGAATGTGTTTTGGTTGGAGGAAATTCCTCACTGTGCTTGGGGGCTGAGGTTGGCCCAGTAGGGCACCTGCAGTGAAACTTCCAAGCAAGATCGGGTGCCCTGGGCCTGGGGCAGGAGGCATGCTGGGAAGAAACCTGTCCCCTCCAACCCCTCAGCGGCATCCCTGGCTCCCTTTCTCCTCCTGGGGCCCTGGCCTGAGCTGAGAAGTCCCACCAGGTGGATGGAGGGGGTCCCTGTGTATGGGGGTCCAGCAGTGAGTTCCCACCACCCTGCAGTCCCCATGTGTCCCTCTCACCTGAGTGCTAGTTGTCCAGACTGTGACTTCTAAGGGCTTGTAGTTGTCCAAAGTTTCAAACCTAGTACTTCCTAGACTATTGTTTGCCAGAATTTTAGCATCTTTACTATGACCTTGATGTGGCTTCCCTGGTGGCTCAGCTGGTATAGGATCTGCTTGCATTGCAGGAGACCCAGGTTCAATCCCTGGGTTGGGAAGATCCCCTGGAGAAGGGAATGGGTATCAGTATTCTTATTCTTGCCTGGAGAATTCCATGGACAGAGGAGCCTGGTGGGCTACAGTCCATGAAGTTGCAAAGAGTTGGACACAACTGAGTGACTTTCACTCTGACCTTGAGGAACCTGCTGACTGTCTCCATGGGAGGTTCACCCCCCCCACCACCACCGGGTTTATCATGATGGCATGTGTGCTTCTGTGTTCACACCTGCCATTACTCAGACGTGGCTTCCCGGGTGGTTTTGGTTCTGGCAGCAGCCAGACTTGAGTCTTCCTCAGAGAGAACATCCTGCGATGGAGACCTTTTGGGAGCTGCAGCCCGGTGCTCCTCCTCCTCCGTGGTTGATCGGGGAGAAACGGAAGGGTCAGCAGGCAGACCCTGGTGGATGTGTGTTTGTTTAGTTAGAGGATCTTAAAGGAAGGGGCTCCATTTCATGTCCCTCGGTTCACACACACCATCCAGTGAGTGGAAGCCCCACCTGGCATTGTGTGAGTCACTAGTGACGGGGAGGACTTTCCTGCAGGCCACACTCCACCCTCCAGGTTCTAAGACGGGGAGGCAGCCTGGAGAAGGGACAGGACACTGGGCCCCCTGACGAGGAGGATGGTGGACCCCTTCCAAGAGGGTCGTCTTGGGGCTGTGCCAGGTGCAGGGAGTGGCTGCTGCTGCTGCACAGTGGCTCCCCCGCCATGTCAGCCCAACATGACCAGGGATGAAGGCCAAGGCCAGAGCTTTCCTGGGGCGCCACGTCTTAGGGGGGCAGCCAGTCAGTGTGGTCAAGACAGGATGTCGGGGCTTATCCCAGAGCTGTGGCAGGCACTCAGGTGACAATACTGTGGTGTTTCCCAGCTTTTGTGATGGTGCCGGTATCTGTCAGCTGTTCTTCTGGTTACACTCTGCAGCCTGCAGGATCTTGGTTCTCCCACCAGGGATCAGGCCCACGCCCCCGTGCAGTGGAAGCATAGAGTCTTAACCACAGGACCACCAGGGAAGTCCCTTCTGTCAGCTTTCTAGACTGCACTTTGCTGCAGTGGTTTATTCTAAAATAACGATTTTGGCATCTCATTTTGTACTCATAAGTATGTAAATATTCCTATATAAAGGGTTGCCCAAATTGTGTGCAGGCCAAAGGCCACTCTCTCCAGAGTTACTGTTTGTGGAGTGTTCTGTTCCTTGAAGGCTCCTCTGTGTGTCTGAGGAGAGGGTGGCACAAATGGGTTGGGGTGGGGCAGGTTTTGATAGAGAGGCGCGATCTCAAGGGGCAAGTATGTGGCTGGGGTCCCTGCAGGGCTGCCTGCTGACCCCTTACGTAGGGGGGAAATATGACTAGACCCTCAGGGGCTAGCTCTGGCACTCCTGGACTCCTTGGTCACTGAGACAAGAGGAGAGGCCTGTGCCCTTTGGGGTGGTCGAGCATCCTAGGAGGCCCAGGGAGGTGGGAGCTGCCCCAGGCACCCATGCAGGAGCCTCAGGTCTCGGCTCTGGGACAGTGACACTTATTTCTTACTGAAAATAGGAATATTATATCAAAACATCTGGTTACCTGCTGCTGTCAGGGCATCAGCCTTCCAGAAGGAAGTCTTCAGATAACAGAAGTTTAGCTTTCCACCCAAAGCTACTTACTTTGTATCCTTTTGATCAAAGTGGACCTGAAACATGGGCTTTTCTGCCTTAAACAGAGGAGGCCAGTGACCTTTACCGCCTTCATGATCAGTCTTCATTGTCCAAACCATACCCCTGTGTGCCTAAAAATGTTTCAGGTCATTTGTTTATGTTAAGGGGCCTTAGCCAGCTGAGCGCCCAGTTTATGCCCTTGACAGCATCTTGGGTGTGGGGGTGCTGAGGGACCTCCTCCCCAGTTTATGGCATGTCATCATCGTCATTAAGGTTTCACCTACAACTTTTCCCTTTGTCTCATTTACCACTTCCCTTTGTCCCCATATCCTCTCACCTTCCCCTCCTTCAGTTCTAACTTTCTGCTTCTGAAACATCAGAAAATCATATAACTGGTGGCGTCCAGAACAGACTCGAGGCAAGGCCTGGAAGTCTCTTGGGAGTGAAGTGTGTGTCTTCAGGGCTTGGGTTTTGAGATCATTCTTGGGCTCATTCTCAGTTTGTTGCTCAGAGTATGAGCTGAGACAACGGAGAGAGAATGTTTGTAGAAGAGAGTCTGACCCAGGTGGGTATCCCTACTGTAAAAAGCTGGGATTCTGACAGGTCCTGTCTTGCTGTGCAAAGCCCCAGCTCGGATAAGGTGGTGGCCACGGAGGACCCTGTCTACTGCTGTCTTGAGCCTCACGTCTGCAGGGTATCAGAAAGACACTTCTAAATGGTTGGGATTCTGTTATAGGATGATGTTATGGGATGTATTGGGCTTCCCTTGTGGCTCAACTGGTAAAGAATGAGCCTGCAATGTGGGAGACCTGGGTTCGATCCCTGGGTTGGGAAAATCCCCTGGAGAAGGGAAAGGCTACCCACCCCAGTATTCTGGCCTGGAGAATTTCATGGAATGTATAGTCCATAGGGTTGCAAAGTCAGACATGACTGAGCGACTTTCATGTGGGATGTATTCTGTCTGAGATTCACAGGAAATCTGGGATATTACAGCCAAAATCAGGGAGGAAAATGCTCATTTGGAAAGAAGTTCAGTTTGTTCCAGAGAACAGTGCACCCAACTGCCAGAAGAAAGTGCCTCTTTGCTTCAAACAGACGTGGATCTAGCAAACACTTAACCTGCATCACCAGGACTATATGTCTATGACATCCTATTGGAGGAGTTAGTCTTAGAAGCCTGGAGACCCTCCACTTCCGGTATAATGGAAACCAAGCTGTGTGTGGGGACAGGAGACCAGCTTGAGAGGGGACTCTTAAGTTTTACCTGAACTTTGACTCCTTCATTTCTAAAATGGGTTCAGCAGAAGACCCAAGTAGACATATCTCCAAAGAAGACATACAGATGGCCAACGGGCACATGACAAAATGCTAGCTGTTGCTAATTATTAGAGAAATGCAAGTCAAAACTACAGTGAGGTACCATCTCACACCAGACAGAATGGCCCCATTAAGTCTACAAATAACAAATGCTGAAGAGAATGTGCAGAAAAGGGAACCCTCCTACACTGTTGGTAGGAATGTAAATTTGTGCAGTCACTGTGGAGAACTGTATGGAGGTTCCTTAAAAAACTAAAAATAGAATTACCATGTGATCTAGCAGTCCCATGCCTGGGCAAAAATCTGGAAAAGGTGAAAACTAATTTGAAAAGATACATGTACCCCAATATTTATAGCAGCACCCTTTACAATAGCCAAGACCTGGAAGCAACCTAAATGTCAATCAACAGATGAATGAATAAAAATGTGGTACCTATATACAATGGAGTACTACTCTGCCATAAAAAAGAATGAATAATGACCTTGCAACAAGATGGATGGACGTAGAGATTATCATACTCAAGTAAATCAGACAAAATACTGTGTGATGTCACTTATATGTGAAATTGAAAATAGGACAAATTAACTTACTTGTGAAACAGACATAAAAAAAACAAATTTATGGTTACCAAAGAGGAAAAAGGATAGGAGATAAATTAGGAGTTTGGGATTAGCAGATTCAAGCAACTTATCTGTAAAATAGGTAAACAACAAGGTCCTATTGTATAGCACAGGAAACTATCTTAATATCCCATAATAAACCATGATGGAAAAGAATATGAAACAAATATATAAATGTATAACTGAATCACTTTGTTATGCAGCAGAAATTTACATTGTCTATTAACTATATTTCAATAGAATGTAAAAATAATACAAAAAAATTAAAAAGTAAAGGGACTTCCTTGGTGGTCCAGTGGCTAAGACTCTGTTCCTGAAGCAGGGAACCGGGGTTCAATCCCTGGCCAGGGAACTAGATCCCAAATACTGCCGTGAAGATCAGAGATACCCCCATGCTGCAACTAAGACCTGGTACAGTCAAATTAAATATATAAATAAATATTTTTTAAAAATAAAGTGGGCCCAGGTAGCAATACCCAAGGGGTTATTGGAGATTAACTCCTTGGTAGGTACCTTGCCTGTAAGCACTGTTCAGCATGTCTAGAGCCTGTCTCCCAGAGTGGGGTGAGTGGGCAATTTCCTCTGTCCTCCTCCTAACGGTCTCCTGCTGCTGCTACTGCTGCTAAAGTCGCTTCAGTCGTGTCCGACTCTGTGCGACCCCACAGATGGCGGCCCATTGGGCTCCGCCATCCCTGGGATTCTCCAGGCAAGAATACTGGAGTGGGTTGCCATTTCCTTCTCCACTGCATGAAAGTGAAAAGTGAAAGTGAAGTCGCTCAGTCGTGTCTGACTCAGCGACCCCATGGACTGCAGCCTACCAGGCTCCTCCATCCATGGGAGTTTCCAGGCAAGAGTACTGGAGTGGGATGCCATTGCCACTTTTTTCACCCACACCATGCGGCTTGTGGGATTTTAGTTCCCTGAACAGGGATTGAACCTGCCCCCTGCAGTGGAAGCACGGAGTCCTAACCACTGGGCTGACAGGGAATTCCTGGTCTTGCAGTGAAATTGTTTCCAAAAGTCCCTTTTGTGAGAATTAGTCTCCTGGCTGGGGTTTCCTCTTAGGGACAAGTATGTGGACGTACTGGAAGTTGATCAGAAACAGTGATCAGGGATCAGAGTGGCAGGGACCTGTGGAGGACATGGGACAGCCGCCTCATCACAGCCATCTCTGAATTCTGAAGCAACATCAGGATTCCCCTCCCTTTCCCAGAGTCTGGGTGAGGGGCATGAACCCAGAACACTTCCGCTGGAGGCCAGGATGGTGATCTAGCCTTGATACCTGGACAGCGTCCACCGGCCCTGCTGGCAGCCAGGCCTCAGGACCCCAACCCCTGTCCCAAATGCCTGATTTCAGAATGGACTATTATAATGGCCCTTGGGCCTTGCTGTCAGCCGTCTCCTTGGTGCTGCTTTTCTAAATAGCATTACGCACCTCCCTCGAGCCTTCCCCCACATGGAGTGGCAGGACACATCTGGTTGTGGGCTCCGTTCTCCTTCTCAGTGCCGTTGGACTTGGTACTCATGGTAAGGGTCTGGATGAGCAGGACAGTTGCTCCTCTGCCTAATGACCCCAGTATCTTGGCCCGGCCTGCCACCCTGATCCACACCCCAGATACCTTTCCTGAGGACTCTTGCAGCAGCTCCCTAAGTTTGGGCTACACCTGGGGCTGAGAGGTGCCTTCTGCACCTTTGCAGCCATCATTCTGGTTTTCGGGGAACCAGTAGCACAAGAAGACTGGCTGCAGTGGGTCAGGGGCTGCTTGGATGTGCCTGAGTCACATCTCCCAGTTGATTTTCTGACCATAAACCAAAGATGTGGAAGGAGGGTGGGCTGGTTTGCAGTGTCACAGTGGTCTCCTCAACACCTGTCTTCATGCTGAGGAGTCTGCTTTCAGACCCAGGCTGCTCAGATGGGAGCTGGGAGGCCTGGGGGGTAGCCCCAGTGCCTGGGTTGGGGGCCAGTAAGATGGTGTGCCCCGCCTGGCTGCCACCTGGCATGTTCAGACTCTCGTTGGGCAAACTGTGGCCACGGCCCAGAATGGGGCTCAGTCAATTCCAGCATCTCCCCTGAAAGGGGGCAGGAGGGGGTTGGAGGGCAGAGCTCACAAGCACTTGACCCCAGCAACTTTGGGACTGGGTTTAGACCAAAGATTTGGAATTTCAAAAGAACAGAGAAAACGATGGAAATCATAAAGAGAACAGAAAAAGTTGAAGGCAACCTTGTAGGGGTGTAGGACCTAAGTTTCCATCCTGAAAGGGCTCACCTCCCCTGCCCAGAGGAGACTCACCCTGGCCACCTCCCTGAGGAATTGTCAGGTACTGGTGATAGAGGACCGAAGGACCTCCAGAGAAACAGAACAATGTCCATACAGAGAATAAGAATCCAAATGGCTTCCAGCTTCTCAACGGCACAAGAGCTGGAAAGTGAGGTTGGAGAGCCATCTCAGTGATGCAAGAACAGCCTGGAATTCCATACCCAGCAGGACTGCTCATCAAGAATAAAGACATCTGCAGAAGTGCCAGAGCTCAGCTCTACTCTCAGATTCCTTCTCAAGATGCAATAGGAGATTGGACTTAACCAGGATGAGAGGAAGAGCTGGGAGGAGGGAGACTGCCAAGGGGGAAGTCAGGCCCTTCCTGCAGATGCCACACAATCTCCTGCCCACCTGCTCTTGGGCCTGCGTGCACAGAGCACGTGTGTGTTTTGAAGCTCCCTTCCCAGGGCAGCTGGTGTCTGTAATCAGGAGTCCCACTCAGGGTGGGGTCAGTTGCCTGTGGTTCTGGTGGGGTATCAGAACCACAAGGACACACTCTATCTCTGATGGGCACCAGGTGCCCTGATGAGAAAGCCCAGTGCCAGCAACTGGTGTCACTAGGCATGCCTGGGGCCTGCATGACATGGTGGAGACCCCCAGCCTTCTACAGAGCCTGTGAGACTAGCTAGGCCTGTGACCTGCATCCCAGGGACCTGCAATCTCCCCTGGACTGTCCTGGGTATGGCTGGGTGGGAGGAGCCTGGGCCAAGGCCCTGGCAGGGTTCAGGGAACCTCAGTGCGGGGAGGTCAGGCCCTACAGAGCCCTGGGCAAATCCCCGGCAGGTCCAGGCGCAAGAACTGTGGACACACTGGAGGGCACCGCCCCCAAGTCTCCCCTATCAGAGAGCCCCGCCTTTCTCCCCCAGGGCCACCCCGCTTGGCCCTCCGGAGACGAGGAACGCTTGCCCGGCCTGACAGCACCCCGCCCTCACACCCCACCCCTCCCCACCGGAGGCGGACCCGGAGGCAGGACACTGGGGCGCTGGGAGCCCGCAGGCCGCGCAGAGCGTGAGCCTCCCCCGCGGCGGACAGCTGCCTCGGCAGCGTCAGCGGTGAGCTTCAGCTCGGGCTCGCTTTCTGCGCGGTCCCCGGCCCCTGTGTTCCCGTGTCCTCCGTCCCCCATTCTGCCTCCCGCCTCCATGGAGCAGCTGCTGCGCGCCGAGCTGCGCACCGCGACCCTGCGCGCCTTCAGGAGCCCCGGGGCCGGCTGCATCAGCGAGGGGCTCGCCTACGACACAGATGCTGGCCCCGTGTTTGTCAAGATCAACCACAGGACGCTGGTGCGTGCCCCTCACCCGTCCCATCCCACCCCACGCCTCCCCCACGCCCTGGGTCCGCCTCGGAGCTGGAAGCAGAAGGGGCTGCCGGGAGGGGAGGGCTGGGGGAGGTGGGAGAGGGGAGGAGCCGGGCGAGGGGGCCCGGGGCGCAGGGGAAGGGGGTGCTGTGGTCTGGTTCTGGGCCAACCCTGGCGTCATAGCCACGGGGTCAGCTTGCGGACTTGCAGGGCTAGCACCAGCTGGGGGAGGAGGGCTCAAGCGTTTTCTGCAGGATTCCACGGTTCTCTCTGCTGCGGGGTTAATTTACTCCCTTTTGCCTGGATGCACAGGCGTTTTAGGTGTCTGTTTTAATTTCCCTACCCATCAAACACGGAGGTGAGGCTTGGGGGTCCTGAGCTGCTTCTGCCACTCCCCTGGGGCCCAGCTCTAGTCTGCATTCCCCTTAGCGGCTGGGTCCTTCTGGGAAGATGGAAAGAGGCAGGAGGGACCCTTGCCCGACCTTGAGGGCCGGGTCCCTGCTCTTCTACTCACAGGCCTTGCTTGTGTTTGGACCTGATTTCCATTGCCAGCCTAAAATATTGCTGTTACATATACTATCCATGTATATTTCCATAGATATATTCACAGGTGGAGAAAGTCAGTATGGCTGACTTTCTGTGTGCGCACCTACAGAAAGTGCCGAGGATGCCAAGGATGGCGTTCCCTCGATTCTGGTGGGGGACTCCAGGGAGGCCCCAAGGGCCAAGCCCCTTTGAGATGCAGCAGTGGGTGGAGAGGCTGGCTGTGGAGGGGAGGAATTCCCAGGGTGATCCCTCTAATCTCCCTGCAGCACTGTCCAGGATGGCCAGTGGGTTGGTGTTGGTCTGTTCCCTGCTCCATTGGCGCTGAGTCTGGTTTCAGAACCCAAATAATTCAGTGCCATATACTGGGAAGCGTTATTGGGTTCAAGGTTCACACTGGTCCTAGAACCTTCACAGCTGGCTCCTAAAAGCTCTTCCAGTCTGGGATCCCACTATTCACCCTTGAAACCTTCGGTGCTGGCATACAGTAGGTGCTCAATCAATACACGAGAACAGGGGACAGATGAAGCCCTCAGGACGTAGGCAAGCTGAAGCCCAGGTGTATGCTGCCCCTCTGTGTTTAAAGCTCACGCTGGAGCATGACTGAGGGTCGCTGGACACCCCACTCCATGATTCTAGGTATGGGTTGGCAGTTAGGACGTCTTGCAGGTTCTCCCTTCAGGTACTTGAATTAAAAGATGGAATTCTTTTCTTATGTGGACATAGATGTTTTGGTCTTGTTCAGAAGGGTTAATTCTATAGCCAAAGATAGTCACAAGTCATATTATAACAAACACATTTTTAACCCAGGTGTAACGGCACCCCACTCCAGTACTCTTGTCTGGAAAATCCCATGGACGGAGAAGCCTGGTAGGCTGCAGTCCATGGGGTCGCGAGGAGTTGGACACTACTGAGCAACTTCACTTTGACTTTTCACTTTCATGCATTGGAGAAGGAAATGGCAACCCACTCCAGTATTCTTGCCTAGAGAATCCCAGGGATGGGGGAGCCTGGTGGGCTGCCGTCTATGTGGTCGCACAGAGTCGGACACGACTGAAGCGACTTAGCAGCAGCAGCAGTGTGCCTGAAGTGAGAGTTCACCTAAAATTGGGATATTTGTGCAAAATGTTTTAGAAGTAGGAAGACCCCTGGGTCCCGGTGGAGGCTGTTCTGCTTCCCTGGGGCATGACTGTCTTCTTCCTGGGTGGGGTGGATGTTTCCTTCCAAGTCCCCAGGCCCTGCTGGGTGCTTGCCTCTGGGGACTGGCCCTGGACCCAAGTCCAGGCCCAGCTGACCCCCCCAGCCCCTGGCTTCCCATGCCCCAAGTGTGTGCCCCAGTCACATTCCCGTGCTGCCCCATGCTGCCCCTCATTTGCTGTAAGTGCCCCAGATATTGTGGGGGCAGGTAACCTGGAAGGCGACCCAGGCCCTACCCTGGATCCTCCATTAACCCTCACTCCCAGTTGCCCCACCAGTACCCCACGGCACCCTGTGGCACCCCAGCACCCCCGTGGTCTACCACGACACCCCATGGCCTCCCAGCACCTCCCAGTATTCCCATGATACTCCCAGTACCCCAACAGGCCCCACAGTATCTCCATGGTGCTCCCAGCACCCTCAGCACCCCGCCCCCCGCACCATGGCCTGTGCTTCCTCACCTCTCAGGGCAGGCGCTTGCTGCAGACATCAGCATCCTGGCCACCCCAAGCTCCCCGCGCAACCTCGTCTTTGTAGCCCCTTCCTATCCGAAGTGGGGCCACCTGCATCCTGCTCTCTGCGGGGCTGATGCCTTGCTCTCCAGTCAGTTTTTGGCATCTGGAGGTCCTGGGCACTTGTGATTCCTGGCTTCAGCCTGGCTGCAGAGCCACTGTTGGCTTCGGAGCTCACAGCCGTGTTCTGGACGCAGGCCCGGCAGATGTTTGAGGGGGAGATGGCGAGCCTGGAGGCTCTTCGGAGCACTGGCCTGGTGCGGGTGCCTCGGCCCATCAAGGTGATTGACCTTCCTGGAGGTGGGGCTGCCTTTGTGATGGAGCATCTGAAGATGAGGGGCCTGAGCAGGTGAGAGAGACAGAGAGTGTGTGTGTGTATTTGAGAGAGAGAGGGAGGGGGACAGAGGGACAGAGAGAGGGATGCAAGAGAGGCGGAGGGAACAGCCTCTTGCTGAGCTGCCCACATCATTCAGTGCAGGAGCAGAGGCAGGGCCAAGAGCCACACCTGCCTCCCTGATGGAGACAGGAGCTCCTGCTTTCCACTCAGGGCCAGTCTGAGGCTAATTTGGCTTCACAAAGCTGCACCAAATAAGCACGTTTGAACCATCTGTTACTCTGTGTTTAGTGAACACCAGTGCCTGTTCAGTATGGGCAGTGAGGTCTGATCTAGTAATTATCTAATATCTAATTATTAAAGTTATGCCATGCTAAGTCGCTTCAGTCATGTCTGACTCTGTGCGACCCTATGGACTATATAGCCTGCCAAGCTCCTCTGTCCATGGGATTCTCCAGGCAAGAATACTGGAGTGGGTTGCCATGCCCTCCTCCAGGGGATCTTCCCCACCCAGGGACGGAACTTGAGTCTCTTATGTCTCTTGCACTGGCAAGCGGGTTCTTTACCACTAGTGCCACCTGGGAGCTCCAAAGTTATGTATGTTTATTGTTTAAAAAATGGTGGAAGAGGCAAACTCTTGAAGAGAAGACTAAAGGCACGTGACATCCCAGCGGCAGGGAGCAGCCACAGCTCTGATGTGTGATTGTCGTTTTCTTTTTTGTGATTTACATTTGTTTTTACAAAAATTGGGACCTTCTTTTTTTTTTTTCATAACTTTTTCAGTATTTGATCCTTATAGGCTTCAACAGAAGCCTACCCTTCTTGGGTGATTTTACACTATTTTGATGTTTTGGAGAAGATCATTGCCTGCAGTTCATTTTTCACTTTTTAAAGAACAGAGAGTTGTTTTTAAGGTATTTAAAACATTTCTCAAATCGAACCTGTTCCCTGGTTGTTGTTTCTTATTTCAATTGGCTGCATTTTCTTCTATCCTCAGTCAGGCATCAAAACTTGGAGACCAGATGGCAGATTTGCACCTTTACAACCAGAAGCTCGGGGAGAAGCTGAGGGAGGAGGAGAACAGAGTGGGTACGTTCAGAATGCCGTGGTGAACCCTTGACCTGGGTGCGAATACCCTGGGTAGGTGCTTAGGGGGACATTTTAGTAATGGGTTGGGTTTCATGCCACCTGCTCATAGACTGCAGTGTGAAAAATGAGGTTGTTAAAAAAGAGTTTTGATGATAAGTTAGTAGAATTGGCTCATGACCCCTTTATACTCAGTCCTGTTGTCCAATGTGCTAGAGACAGGCATGTTCTGGCTGGTCTGTGTGTGGACCACGTCATCCCATGGTGACCTTGGCTGGTATCACATCCCTGGAAACTGAGCAGGCTTGGGTCCCAAGGCTGGATTGTTGTGGGGCTCAGGGATCTGGGAGGATGTGGCAGGCGGTGTGCCCCCACGATGTTCTTGGAGTACATCCTCAGCCACCCATATCCTAGCGGTGTGGTCCTGTTGCTCTGCTGAGGTCTGACATTAAGAGAAAGATGAGCAGCTCTTTCTGTTAACAGGCCAGAGGGCTGAGGGTGCTGGGCCCCGGTATGTGGCCAAGTTCGGCTTCCACACAGTGACCTGCTGCGGCTTCATCCCGCAGGTGAGTGCCTGGCGAGGGTGCGCCTGCTTAGCTCCTGGCGCTCCAGTGCTGCTTATTCCACCCCTTGTGCATAACAGAGTTCCAGTCCCCTGGGCACCAGGAAGTCTGACTACCTGATTCCTGAAAGCAGAGTGTGAGCTGGAAGAGTTGATGTTGAGGTTCACTGCACTGAGCTCAGAGGAGGCAAGGAGCTGTGGGGCAGGTGGAAGAGCATTCCAAGTAGGGGAAACAGTAGGTGCAAAAGCTGTGGACAGAAGGCTGTTCTCCCAGGAAGAGTCTCTAGCAGCAAAATCCTTATGAAGCTAGAGGCAGATTTTGGGATCTCAGTCAAGGGCCAGCCCTCAGATCTGGGGTACCTAGAACTGAACCCCGTGGTTTACCAGGATTACTAAGACCCTATGAATCTCTGCTGAAGCCAGCTCCCCTGGGGGTTACATACCCATCTGGAGCTAGTGACCAGCACAATAGTGGTTCCAGGCCAGTGTGTCCAAATGTGGCTTGTCCTGCTTCAGGTGTTGAGTTCTTATAAGAATGCAAGTCTACAAAGGCTCGTTTGAGCTCCTACATTGATTTTTCAAGAACTGAGGAATGAACTTATACACAGAACCCCAATGTGTGAAGCTGATGAGGATGGAGCTGGCCTGTTAGGGACACAGGCAGCCACTGAGCACCCCCATGAGAGTCTAGGATCAGTGAACCAACTTAGGTTAGTTACAGCCTGGCTAGGAAGGGGTGGGAGACCTGGGAGGACCCCGGTCCACCTCCTTGTGCTGTGACAAGATGGTACAGGACGTAGCGTCTGATGGACACAGCCTGGAGGGTCCAGCCTGAAGTTTCAGGAAGCTTCCTACTCCTTGGGACGACTGAGTGGGCCCTAAGGGGCTTCAGCCATTGATGGGGCAACCCTGAATGATGGTACCCTGAGCTGAGCGCCCTTGGGACCACTGGCTTGGTCAGAGTACTGACACGGTTTCTTTGCTGCCATGTCCAACTCAGCTCCCTAGTTTCCATAGCAACCTCAGGAGGCAGGTTTTCACTGACTCATTTTATAGATGGGAAAAACGATGTGTGCAGAGAAGCCAGGCGGGGTCTAGCCGTGCAGCTGGTAAGTAGAGGGGCCAGCGTTTGGCCCTGTCTGACTTCAGAGCACAGACCCCCCCCACCACACATGCTGGTTCTCTGTCCAGGTGAAGCCTGGGTCCTCCTACCAGCCATGAACCCAGGTGGCCCTGCCTTGGTAGCTCAGGGGAAGTTCATGCCTTTCTGTGGGTGAGGGGATCATGGCCCCTCTGTCCAGGTGGAGGGCTAGCCATGCCGGTCTCCAGCTCCAAACACAGTCTGTGTCTTTTATGACCTGGTCATCTAGGAGGAAGACCAAGGCTGGGACACCATGGGCCCAGGCAGGAGATGGGACAGGAGGGCATGCCATCCCATATGCCTTAGGCTGTTTGGGGAGGGGAACTCCCGTTTTCTCTTGAAGTGCACCTAGCACCAAGGGGATGAACCCAGGGGTTCAGTGACCACAACCCTCAGCACAGGATGCTGACGGGAGGCGCGTGTTGTCTGGAAAGTTATTCCCTTAAGGAATTTGATTAAGTAACCCTTTGTATAAAATAAGCTTTGCATCTTAAAAAAAAAAACAACAACTCTATTAAGGTATATAGCTGACATAAAATAAACTGCGCTTATTTAAAGTGTACAGATTGGTAAGTTTGGACATGTGTACACACCTGTGAACCACTAACCACAGTCAGGTCAGTGTGTCAAAAAGTGTCATCCAAAAGGTGTCCTCCTGCCCTTTTGTAATGTCTTCCTCTTGCCCCTTGCTGCCCTGGCAACCACTGATCTGTTTTCTGTCACCATAGACGGGTTAGCATTTTGCGTAATTTAATGTAAATGAAATCACATGCTGTGCGCTCCTTTTCGTCTGGCTTCTTTTACTCAGCACAGTCATTTCAGTATTCATCCATGTTGTTACACATGTCAAAAGTCCATTCCATTGTACAATAAACGACAGTCTGTTTATCCATGGATATCTGAGTTGTTTCCAAGTTTTGCTTTTACAAATAAAGCTGCTATGCACTTTTGTGTACAAGAATTTGTGTGAACACATGCTTCCATTTATTTTGGGTTAATACCTAGGAGCCAATGACTAGGTCATATGTAGGTTCATATTTTGCTTTTTAAAAACATTTATCTCTTGTTTTGAGCTGTGCTGGGTCTTCATTGCTGTAGGGGCTACTGTAGTTGCAGTGTGCTGGCCCACGGGCTTAGTTGTTCCACAGCATGTGGGACCTTCCTGGATCAAGGATCAAACCCGTGTCTCCTGCACTAGCTGGCGGATTTATTTTTTTTTACCACTGAGCCGCCAGAGAAGCCCCATGTTTAACTTTTTACGAAACTGTCGAAATATATTCCAAAGTGGTTCTATCATTTTACATTCGCACCACTAGTGTAGAAAGTTCCAGGCCCCCTGCACCCTCAAACACTTGGTATTGTCCTTTGTCTATAATTGTAGCCATCCTAGTGATTGTAAAGTGGTATCTCAGTGAAGTTCTATTTTCTCTAATGACTAAGGATGTGGAGCATCTATTCAGGTGCTTATTTGCTATATATTAGGGACAAAAATGTTTAGGATTATTGTATCTTCCTCATTAGTTGACTCTCTTTCCATTGTGAAATGACTTTATAGTCAGTGTCTTTGCTCTGAAATCTACTTTGATATTAATATAGCCACTCCAGGTTTCTTTTAGCATAATTTATCTTTTCTATCCTTTTAACCTGTTTCTGTTTTTATGTACGAAGTGCATATCTTATTCACAGCTTATAATTGGGTCTTTATTTTTTCAACCTGTTGATCTGTCATCTAACTGGGGTCTATAGACCATTCATGTTTAATGTAGTTATTGATATGGTTAGGTTTGGATCTGTCGTCTTGTCTTTTTTTTTTTTTAATTTGTCTTATCTGCTCTTTGTTCCCCCTTTATGCTCTTCTGAATCAACTAAGTATTTTTTAATGCTTTCATCTTGTCTGCCTTGTTGGCCAATGATAACATTTGTTGTGCTTTTTTAGTGTTTGCTCTAGGGTTTAGGCAGTTTCCACACATAACTCTGTCCTATGACCACCAGCTGCAGCACCAGCCCCTTCCTTTCCCTTGTCACTCAGGTGAACGAGTGGCAGGACGACTGGCCAACCTTCTTCACCCGGCACCGGCTCCAAGCACAGCTGGACCTCATTGAGAAGGATTATGCTGACCGAGAGGCACGGGAACTCTGGTCACAGCTACAGGTGAGCACAGCGGTTATCCTCTGGGAGAAGGGCTGTCCTCTTACAAGCCTTCAACACATTTGTGTGGGGCCCTCTGCTAGAACAGAGCCAGAGAGGGGACCACTGAACCTGGAGCAGGGCTGGGCAAATCATGGACACATAAGTGTCCTGATTATTGGTTCGATGCAGAAACTGAGAAGGGGGTAGCCCCTGAGAGCACCTCTCACTTCCTGGGTCATCAGATACTTAACCTCAAACTTTGCTCACGTGAAATGTAGGTGTTTGACTTGGGATTGGTGGCATTTACTACTACTTTCTTGCCCACTCTTATGCTGTTCTTTCCACCAAGGCACAAATGTCTTACCTTTTAGAGCAGGTGTGAACAGCAGGTGCCCCAGAGTGAGTGGCTTCAAAACAGAACTCGCATATCAGTCCCTCATGAGCACGCATAAAAGAAATTTTATTGAACTCGTTACTGAAATAATCAGGCTACAAAAGAGGTGCAGATATGTATGTGCTATGAAATAAAAGAATAGCAGAGAAAGTTTGCTAAATTACATACAAAAAAACTTCACTCAGATTCATATTCTACACAACGGTAAAACCATAACCTCCAAGGTTCTCTACTGTATGACAATCACTAATGTTGCAGAGCTTTTAGACCTAAATTAACAGTAAATACCAAGTCAAAATTACATTCCCCTGGAGTCAGAGGATCTTTATCTCTGGGCTTAGTAGGCAGTGGTGGTTGGACCCTGAGTAAACACAAGGTCCTCTTTACCTTATTTCCAAGTATTGGATGAGGAGACTGTGGCTCCCAGGCCTGTGATAACTCTATGTACCATAATTATTTTCTTAGGTGAAGATTCCGGATTTGTTTTGTGGCCTGGAGATTGTCCCTGCCCTTCTTCACGGGGATCTATGGTCGGGAAATGTGGCAGAGGATGACAGCGGGCCCATTATTTATGACCCAGCCTCCTTCTACGGCCATTCTGAGTTTGAACTGGCAATTGCCTTGATGTTCGGGGGGTTTCCCAGGCCCTTCTTCACCGCCTACCACCAGAAGGTCCCCAAGGCTCCAGGGTTTGACAGGCGGCTGCTGCTCTATCAGCTCTTTAACTATCTGAACCACTGGAACCACTTCGGTAGGCAGTACAGGAGCCCGTCCCTGGGCACCATGAGGAAGCTGCTCAAATAGCAGCCCGCCTGTGTCCCTGCCCAGCTGCTTGCCAAGGGACCAGGGTGGCCGCACCAAGGCAGTTTCAGGGACAAATAAAGCCCACGGGGGTGTCAGGGATGGAACTGTGTGTGTCTTCGTTTCACCTGAGTCTCTGTCCTCCATGCAGCTGGGTTAGTTTACTGGGGACCCAGACCACCTGCAAGTTCTCTGCCAGGCTCATCACCTAGTCCAGTCTAGGGGGAACACGGAGTTTGGATACTGTCATGACAATTGTACAGAAATTCACACAGATCTGGGGTTTGGTTAGGTAGAAGTTGGTGTCACAGTCCCCGCCGTGGCCTCAGGGCTCCTGTTACTGGCTTAGGTAGAGTTGGGGACCATGAAATGGGCCCAGCTCTTGAGCAGTGGCTCTGGGGCTGTGTTCGAGTCCACCCTTACTGAGGTGGGCGGGTGGGAGAGAGCCCGGTGGGAGAAAGCCCCCTCACCCCTCGAGTGCTGGAGCCACTGCCCCTCTCCCATGCTCCATTTTGCAGATGGTAGTTTTGCTCGAGAAGAGCGGGGCGGGCGGGGTCTCGGGGAGCGGGTGTGCCCTGGTAGGTGCACGGGGTGTCCAGGGTGAGCGGGGTGTCACCGTGGAGGGGCGGGGCTGCCGGCCCCGCCGCCACCCAAGTGTGGGTCTCTGAAGACCAAGCCGCCCACGTCACCAATTATTTCTGGGCGTTACGAGCGCCCAGTCAACCCTTCTCTGTTAAGCACCTATCTCCCACTGCAGCCTGCGCACCTGTGGGCGGCTTTGTATCGAAGAAAGAGTCCCGACACCTGTCGGCGGTCGCGGGGAAACTCAGCGCGCGTGCGCGGGGAAGGAGGCGCGGCCGGCCCCGAGTCTTGCGCTCCGCCCCCGCCCCGCCCTGTCCCCCGGGCCCTGCCCCACCTGGGCTCGGCGCGGCCTCCGCGCGCACTCTTTTGGTGGCCGGCGCGTTCCGTAGCGGGGGCTGGCGTGCAAGGTCGGAGTTCCTGGGGGCGGGGCTGGCGTTATTGCCGCCTTCTCAGCCTCGGGCGTCTTGAGCGTTCCGTGCCGAGCGCCGCGTGCCCAGTGTCCCACGGCCCGCACCTCGCGCGAGGGCGTAGTCCGGCTGCCGAAGATGGCCCTGAGCGAGGAGCCGGCCGCGGGCGCCGCGGAGGACCCTGCGGAGGACCCGGTGGAGGATGCCGCGGAGGACGCGGCTCTGGCCTGCGGCGCCGCCCTCGAGTCATTCGGCGAGAGCGCGGAGACGCGGGAGCTGCTCGGCCGCCTGCCGGCGGTGCTAGCTGACCGCTCGGCCCGGGAGGGCGCCCTGGAGCGATTTCGGGGTGCGCACGGGTCGGAGGAGGGGAACAGCGTGCAGGGTGTGCAAGTCTCCTTTCCTGCGGCCCCAGACACGGGCGTGCCTAAGAGGGGGAGGGCAGTGGGCTTCCACCGTCACGAGTAGGGATGGTGGAGCTCCCCTGGGTGGGTCATTTCCCAGTCCTTGTCCCCACCTTGGCCTGGGACCACCGCAAAGCGCACTTCCTCTGAGACAGCTGTGTGAACGGGGCAGTGGGAGCAGGAGACGCCCAACAGGCAGGAACGGGCGGGGGCCCCCACCCAGAGCCTTCTCAGCGCCCGTGGCTCTGCCAAGACCACGCGTGCAGCCCAGTGCGGTAGCGCTGCTCCGGGCAGCGCAAGATGCTTAGTCAGACCCTTGCCGTTGTCTATAACGGATAACTCAAAAACGATTCCTTAAGATCCCGTGGTTAGATAACTGTGTAGGGTTTTGTGATTCAGTAAAACCGTCCTTGGGGACCTTTGTAGCTATAGAAATTTCTACATGATTTTGCCTTGGTGGACTTGTGATAACAATTCTTAACTTTAGGAAGGGCACTCACTTGAGCAACTCCTCCTTGGGTTCGAATCCTGCTCTGCCACTTGGGCTGGTTGCATGATTGTGCCCGTTTCTCTGGCTGTCTGCTTGGGTTAGCACTAAAAATACCTCCGGCACAGAACTGTCCTCAGGGTGAGGTGAAAATCCAGGAAGCAGTGAAAGCCGGCTTTCCCATTCATGGGAAGTGGTCAGATGTGGAAGTGTGTGGCTCATGAGATCTGCCGTAGGCCAGGTGGGCGTGGGATCTGATAGGAACGGTTCTAGCTGCTGGTAGGAGTAGAAACCAGGCTGCCTGGGATTAAGAAAGCCATAGTATGAGGGGGTTAGGAGGGCACATGGCTTGATGTATGTGGCAGAGGGAGCATGGGAGGTGTGGAAAGTGTGTGTCCTAATGAAGGGGAGAACTCAGCTTGGCTCTCAGCAGGCAGTGAAGGAAGGAAGAAGTGAGGATCTGAGAGGAAGGTGTGTTGAGCACAGAGAGAGCAGAGGCCGGGGTAGTGTGGCCCTGAGGAGGCGGGTGGCTGGGGGGATCACTCCAGCTGGCCTGTGCTCTTGGGAGCTGCCTGGGAAGTCCGCATGGGAAAACTGGAGGGTTTCCAGGGCTCATGTTAAGTCTCACGTTTTTCTTTTTAGTAATAATGGACAAATATCAGGAGCAGCCTCACCTGTTGGACCCACACCTAGGTAAGAACAGAAGCTGAGGTTTTGATCATTTACAGATAATCATAAAGGCCTTGGAACATGTGTGTGCGTGCGCATGCACGTGCCTGCGCACCAGCTGAGACTATCAGGATAAACTGCCCAGGTTGTTCTTGTTAGTGGGGCCAACAGTAGTAACACCTCCTCCTGGAAGTGAACTTGGGAAGGAGGAAGGTAGTGATGGTAACTTAGGTTGAGGGAAACACGGGGTGGTGGTTAGGGTCACCAGCCCTGGGGCTGGACTGCCTGGATTTATATCCCAGCTCTGCCGGTGAGCTGCTCTATGCCTGAGTTTCCTCACCTGAAAGAGGAAGCAGATGTGTGTGGACTCCTGTTTTGTCCAGTTTTGTACTCTTCCAAGTAGCCTGAACATCCATGCACCTCTGCACAATTTAGAGTTTCAGGAAGTGGAAGTGTTGCGCTTGTGATTTGGTGTTCAGTCCCATCCGACTCTTTGTGACCCCCGTGGACTGAAGCACACCAGGCTTCCCTGTCCTTCACTGTCTCCTGGAGTTGACTCAGACTCATGTCCATTGAGTTGGTGATGCCATCCAACCATTCATCCCCTTTGCCCCCTTTTCCTGCCTTCAGTCTTTCCCAGCATCAAAGTCTTTTCCAGTGAGTAAGCTCGTCATACCAGGTGGCCAAAGTATTGGAGCTTCAGCATCAGTCTTTCTAATGAATATTCAGGGTTGATTTCATTTAGCATTAACTGGTTTGATCAGTCAGTTCAGGCTTTTGATACTTCAAATTCACCTTATGTTTTTATCAACAGTATATATCATTGCCAAGATGAGATTTGAATATTTGAAATCTTTACCAACATAAAGTTAACCTATTAAAGGGGGTAAAGGCATCATGTGCTTTTATTTTGCATTTTGTTGTTTCCTAGTGAGGACGAATTTTTTGCTTTTAACGTTTATTATTACATTTGCAAATATTTTTCCCCTTTGTGAATTGCCCGTTCATACTCATTTACTCTTAATGTATTTACCTTGTTCTAAATGATTTTTAATGCTTCAGTTTAATCATCACAATAGCCTCGTAATACTTACGGAAGGTCGTTATTTTTGAAACTGGGGGTGTAGCCAGTTAACAGCATTGTGATAGTTTCAGGTGCGCAGCAGAGCAAGGTAGCCATATGTATAATGTATCCATTCTCCCCCAGTCTCCCCTCCCATCCAGGCTGCCACATAACATTGAACAGAGTTCCCTGTGTTGTACAGTAGGTCCTTTTGATCATCCATTTATTTGGCTGTGTCAGGTCTTAGTTATAGCCCGGTAGGTCTTAACCCGCGTACCCTGCTTTGCAAGGCAGATTCTTAAATACTGGGCCACCAGGAAAGTCCTGGTTATCCGTCTTAAGTATGGCAGTGTGTACATGTGGATGTCTCAAGCTCCCTAACTATCCCTTCCCCCTACCCTTCCCTCCCTGGTAACAGTAAGTTCCTTTTCTAAGTCTGTGAGTCTGTTTTGTAAATTATTTCATTTGTATCATTTCTTTTTAGATTCCACATATAAGGGATATCATATATTTCTATTTCTCTGACTTCACTCAGTATGACAGTCTCTAGGTCCATCCATATTTCAGCAAATGGCATTATTTTGTCCTTTTTTTATTGTATGTCTAGTAACAATTTTAATGATTGGATGATTGACATTGTAATTTTTATGTTGGGTGGCTTTAAGGTTTTTGTTTTTTAAGAGTGAAGTTTGGCAGACAGTTTAGTTAATTGCATATCATGTATATCCTTTCAGTCCTTTTTAAGCTTTGTTAAGGCAGCAAGGAGATACAACCAGTCCATTCTGAAGGAGATCAACCCTGGGATTTCTTTGGAAGGAATGATGCTAAAGCTGAAACTCCAGTACTTTGGCCACCTCATGCAAAGAGTTGACTCATTGGAAAAGACTGATGCTGGGAGGGATTGGAGGCAGGAGGAGAAGGGGACGACCGAGGATGAGATGGCTGGATGGCATCACTGACTCGATGGCCGTGGGTCTGAGTGAACTCTGGGAGATGGTGATGGACAGGGAGGCCTGGCGTGCTGCTAATTATGGGGTCGCAGAGAGTTGGACGCGACTGAGTGACTGAACTGAACTGAAGCCAGATATAACTTTTTCTCTAGGTTTTCTCTAATTTAGTCTTACTACTAAGTAAAGAATTTTATGGAATATCTGCTAGTGGCTCTGGGTGTTCAACAAGGACTCTGCACTCTGGCCTGATGGAGTTTGAATGTCAGCCCTGTATGGGCTATGGGAACTCTGCCTTAGAGCTTCCTGGCAGTTCTTACCCAGCCTAGTGGGCTCTAGCCACTGTGCATGTGAAGATTCAGCCAGAGGTTTGAGGGGACCTTTCAGACTTCCAGAGCTTGTTTTCTGCTTAGCTTCTTCTGGCATGTTGCCTTGCAAATTTCAGCTAAAGCAGCTTCTGCTCTGCTTGAGTTCCCCTTCTCTGCAGTGGGTTCTAAAAATTATTTTCTAGTGGACGGCTTGGGCAGCTGTAGAGTCCAGTTGGTTGGTTACAAGTCGCTGACGTCCTAGTGCCTGAAAATACTGAGTTGGCCAAAAAGTTCATTTGGTTTTTTCCATAAGTGGGCTCTAATAGTACTTGGTTGTCTTTAACTTCATTTGAAACAGTTTTGTTAGATTATATTGTGAAAGCTGTCATATCAGCATTCATTAAAAAATTTTTTATCAAAATTGGTGAGTTTTTATATAGCCATTTTAATAATGAAGATGGAAGAAAAACGTTTTTGGCATACTATGCTTTATTATTTCAAGAAAGGTACATGGTGGAAATAAAAGGTTTGGGCAGTATATGGAGAAGGGACTGTGAATGATCTGTCAGAAATGGTTTGCAAAGTCCCATGCTGGAAATTTCTCACTGGACAGTGATCCATGGTCAGGTAGACCAGTTGAAGTTGATAGCAATCAAATTGAGACATTAATTGAGAATAGTCAACGTTATACTATGCAGAAGATAGCCTACATACTCAAAATATCCAAATCAAGTGTTGAAAATCATTTGCACTTATTTTCTTATTAAATAATCTACAATGTTAAAATATCATTTGCACCAGCTTGGTTATGCTATTGCTTTGTTTGGGTTCCACATAAGTTGCGAAAAAACTTTTTCTTGACCATATTTCTGCATGTGATGCTCTACTGAAACATAATGAAAGTGTTCTGTTTTTAAAAACAAATTGTGATGGGCAGTGAAGTGGATATTATACAGTAATGTGGAACAAAAGAGATTATGGGGCAAGTGAACTGAATGAACCACACCAAAGGCCGGTCTTCATCCAAAGGAGGTGATGCTGTATTTATGGTGGGATTGGAAGGGAGTCCTCTCTTAATGAGCTTCTTCTGGAAAACCAAACAATTAATTCTAACAAGTACTGCTCCCACTTAGACCTACAGCAGCATTGGAAGAAAAGCATCTGGAATTAGTCAGCAGAAAACATAATCTTCCATCAGGATAACACAAGGTTGCATGTTTCTTTGATGATCTGGCAAAAACCGTTATAGCTTGGCTGGGATGTTCTAATGCATCCGCCATATTCAAGAGACACTGCACCCTTTTTTGGAAAAAAAATTTTTTTTTGACTTGTGCTAGGTCTTTGTTGCTGTGCAGGCTTTTCTCTAATTGCAATACATGAGCTTCTCATTTCAGTGGCTTCTGCTGTTGTGGGGCATGGGCTCTAGGGCACACGGGCTTCAGTAGTTGCGGATCTCGCTCAAGAGCACAGGCTCAGTAGTTGTGGCATACAGGCTTAGCTACTCTGTGGATTGTGGGACCTTCCTGGATCAGAGATCGAACCTGTGTCTCCTGCATTGGCAGTCAGATTCTTTACTGCTGAGCCACTAGGGAAGCCTCAACGTTGCACCTTTGGATATCTGTTTATTTCAAAGGTCTTCACAGAATTCTCCTAATGGAAAAGATTTCAAATTCCCTGGAAGGCTGTAAAAGGCACCTGGAACAGTTCTTTGCTCAAAAAGAAAAGAGTTTTGGGAAGATGAAATTATGAAGTTGCCTGAAACATGGCAAAATGTAGTGGAACAAAATGGTGAATACGTTATTCGATAAAATCCTTGGTGAAAGTGAAAATATGTCTTGTATTTTTACTTAAAAACCAAAGAAACTTTTTGGCCAACGCAATACAATTGTTGGGTTGTCTAATTGTTGGTGGTGGTAAGATAGTTCCATATCAGTTATTCCTTTATAACTGGAAGTGGAAATCCTTTTAATCCTTTTTGTCTCTTATTTGTTGTTTAGAACCAGATTGTTCTAAACATAGTAGTTGTAGAGGTGTCTTCTGTAAAGCATGGTATTAGATATTGATTTGAGACAGAGTAATAATAAATAATATTTTCTCTACATTTTAAAAGCAGGAGTGAATGTTAACTCTAATTCCCTTTTGGAAACTGAAGATGAAACCTTTTCTTTTGCTCTGTTGATACTTGGATTATAGAGATTTACTAATGCTAAACTATTCTGATATTTCTAAATAGCTCTTTTTTCTTTGGGCATTTTGTTTTAATGTCATGTTGATGTTTAATTTAATAGCAAATGTTTTATGTTTGTTTTTCCCTAGAATGGATGTTGAACTTGCTGTTGGAATTTGTGCAAAACAAGACATCTCCGGCAGACCTTGTACATCTGGCTTTTAAATTTCTTTACATCATCTCCAAGGTAATATTTAGATAGTACATTATAGCTGGCAAAACACTTTCTTGATAAACTTGGTCCAGAGGTACCTTCCAAAATGTTACCAGGAAAGATGGTTCTCACACAAAAGTTGTGGGTTTCGTCGTTTCTCTTTTTACTATGTGCTGGGGATCAGTTGCTGGAGAAGGCAATGGCACCCCACTCCAGTACTCTTGCTTGGAGAATCCCATGGACGGAGGAGCCTGGTGGGCTGCAGTCCATGGGGTCGCTGAGTCGGACACGACTGAGCGACTTCACTTTCACTTTTCACTTTCATGCATTGGAGAAGGAAGTGGCAACCCACTCCAGTGTTCTTGCCTGGAGAATCCCAGGGACGGGGGAGCCTGGTGGGCTACCGTCTGTGGGGTCACACAGAGTCGGACACGACTGAAGTGACTTAGCAGCAGCAGGGGATCAGTTGCTAGTGACCCAGGGGGTCCTTTGGCTGCAACAGCATTTTTCAGCATTGTTTTCATCATCTTGCACTTGAATGGATCAGGCATCAGCTAACCAGAAAGGGAGGGAGAGGATATATGTACACATAAATACATGTATATATATGTGAGTAACTGAGAAAAGTTTCCTACAAGGAGAAGGCGAACAAACTTGGAAGCAGAAATGCTTCTCAGACATGAATGTGCAGATGGCTTTCTGGGGGTCTCGTGGGATGCAGATTCCGAGTTAAGTGGGTCTGGGATGAGGCCGGGTACTCTGCATTCTTGCAGGCTCCCAGGTGATGTGTGTGCTGGCCTGTAGACGCACCATGGGAGAGACGCGGCCCTCCCGGCTGGGGTTTTGCTTCTGTGTGGCCTGCAGTGTGGCGGAGAGAGGCCTGCGTGCACACTCCTTGCCCTCAGTTGGTTGAGTGCAGGGTCTCCTGAAGGTGTAGCGCCGCGTTTCACGGAAGCCTTAATGAATTTGGGACCTTTTGGGTTCTCGAGGACTTATTCCTCATAATCAAGGTAGAAGCAAAACTTGTTAGTTTGTAACATACCTGTATTTCTGATGAGCCAAGATTGGTTGGTCAAATTGGGACAGAACACATTTCTGAAGTGATTCAAGAAGTAAAGGTGGCTTTCTTATTGTTTAGTCTTACTAAGTTGTGTCACTGTAATATGTAATTTGATCATTGGGTGGCGTAGGTGGTGATTTTTGATAACAGAGAAGTAATCTTGCTACTTTCTGTATTTTCTAGTTATATAATTCAGTATCTTTTTATTTGATAGGTTCGAGGATATAAAACATTTCTACGTTTATTTCCACATGAAGTGGCTGATGTGCACCCTGTTTTAGACATGTTTACAAATCAGAATCCTAAAGACCATGAAGTAAGTGTCCCTTTCCTCTCCCCACTCCTCGCTGATTCCTTGGTTTGCCTGCTTCTACACTGGCAGGTTCCTTTCCTGTTTCCTTCAATTTTATCTTGTGTTATTTTATGTCATTCCTTCTTTTTCATTTGTTCCTTTGATTTTCTCTTTTTATATATGTTGCTTTAAATTATTTTCTTTTCACAATGCCCTTTATAAAGAAAACTGTACCTGAATATGGTGTGATGATAACTATATTATTATCCAAAATTTTTTTAGCTTAAAATAGAACTATGTTGGGGGTCCCCAAGACCACTCCATGTTGAGTGATTCCCTAGGACCACTACAAGAATTGGCCTCTAGTTATCCTCATGGCTATGACTTACTCCAACAAAATCAGTAGAGGGAGAAGGCATATGGGGTGAAGGTAAGGTGAAGTCACTCAGTCATGTCCAACTCTTTGTGACCCCGTGGACTGTAGCCTACCAGGCTCCTCCGTCCATGGGATTCTCCAGGCAAGAATACTGGAGTGGGTTGCCATTTCCTTCTCCAGGGGATCTTCCCGACCCAGGGATTGAACCCAGGTCTCCCGCATTGGAGGCAGACGCTTTAACCTCTGAGCCACCAGGGAAGCATATGGGGTGAAGTCCAGAGGAAACCAGGCATGAGCTTCCAATGTCTTTTTTCCATTGGGTCACCCAAGGCACTTGCGATTTCCCACAGCACCAAGCTGTGAGAACACATGAGGTGTCCAACAGGAAGATCACAGGGGCCAGCACCCACGATTTCTAGGAGGCTGTTCATGTGGGTACTCTACCAGGCACATATGAAAACATGGAAGGCGAGCAGGTGTTCAGCATAAGCCACATGGTGTGTGCCAGCGGTCTGAGCACAGAGTGAGCCTCATCAGTTAGGAGGCAGTGGAAATGTTCCTACAGGTCAGGCTCCCAGATGGCTGCCGATGGCCAGCCTTGCAGTTGTGTGTGCTGTGGAGGGCGCTCGGGCGCAGGACTCATTCAGAAGGGCACATGGGTTGTAACTTCAAACTCAGGAAATTGTCTTGCCGTGTATGTTGCTCATGCCTCTGATAGGGAGTCTGGAGCCAAAGTGGAATCTTGTTTTGTTGACTCCTGTGACAAGAAGTTGAGAATTTTTTTCTTTACTCTTAAGACTTCTGTTTTTTTATCTTTTACTCTGTTTTCCATTTTTCTTGAAATGCTGATTGCCTGCTGAAGGGTGCCAGGGATAAGAAGGCGTTACACCGACATGTTGATGATTTTTGTTTGTTCGTTTTGCTGTTTTCTCTTGCCTGCCGAGGTAGCAGCCAGGCTGCGTGCCAGAGGTCGTGTGGTAGAGCGTTGTGTGTTTGGAGTCCTGGGTGGGCGCTGAGTGGGAGGGGCGGTGGGACCACGTGGATGCCCTCCACACAGAAATCATGTCGCTCTGTCTTGGCCCCGTAGACCTGGGAGACCCGCTACATGCTGCTTCTCTGGCTCTCTGTGACCTGCCTGATCCCGTTTGATTTTTCCCGCCTCGACGGAAACCTCCTCTCTCAGCCTGGGCAAGGGCGAGCGTCCACCATGGACCGTATCCTCCAGGTAGCGGAGGTGAGTGTGGCCCTTCAGTAATGAGCCGCTGACCAGTGTCCTTTCTCATGCTATTCTGCTGCTGGGACTTAATAGGTACACTTGTGATGCTTGGATATTTCTTCAGTTGTTGTTACTCTTTTTCAGTGAGGTGGAATTCCATTTCATAACTTAACATGAAACTGATAATTCTTATAGGGATCAGGATGAATTATTTCAGCAAATCTCATTTCTCTGTAGATAATGCAGATACTCTGGTAGCATAAAAGGGGTTTCAGGGGGCACTGATAAGAGAAATTAAAGGCCCACTTAAAATCTAACTTTTAATTTTTAGCACTATGTAAATAATACATGATCATCATAAGAAAATCAGAAAGTAAAGAAAAAGCAGGAAAAATATTAAAGTGAAATCTCTCAAATACTAGTGTTGAGAGATAACACTTGTATTTTTTTTTCTTCAAGGTTCTTCTGATGCATGCATTATGTGTGTAGATACAGGTTTTTGTGTATTCTGCTGTGGAAAATATGACCCTGAACTTGAATGACTTAACACAGCACATGTTCATCGTCTCACAGTTTCTGTGAATCAGGAAATCTGGCCGTGGCTTTGCTGGGCCCTCTCTCTCAAGGTCTCCCCAGGCTGCGGGCTGAGCTCGCCTAGGACAGGCCTGCTTCCAAGCTCTCATGGTTGTTGGCAGGTGTCAGATCTTGAGGGTGTTGGCTGAGGGTGTCAGTGCTTTGCTGGCTGTTTGCCATACAGCCGCCCCCCCGACAACAGCGGTGGCTTACTCTGTGAAAACCAGCAAGGGGTAGGGTCTGTAGCAAGGCAGAGGTCACACATCATGGACGTGACATCCTACCTCCTGCCAGTTCTCTTGGTTAGAAGCAAGTCATCGTGTCCAGCCCACATGGGAGGGATCACACGGGGCGTGGGCGCTGGTGGACAGGACGCCTGCCACACTTAGGCTAAGCTGCTCGGGGTGCCTGCTCTGCACCAGACTTTCTTCTAAGAGGCTTTTCATACATTAACTCCTTTCATCCTGCTTAATGAGACAGTTTGCTGTTGTTTATCCACATTTTACTGAGGAGGCAACATGTATAAAAAATAAATGCCTTTGCCAACTCTCTTTCTCCCACGTGGTGGATCCACATTTGAATCCAGGGGTTTGGCTGCCAGCCTGTTCTTCACACTGCTCCACGTGGCCCACATGTACAGGGCTCTGGGTGTCCTGCTGCTCTGGGACCTACTTTTCCCTGGAGCAGTCTGGTCTGAATGCCTCACGTCAGTAAGTAGACATCTCCCTCAGAGTCGTTAAGGGAAAAGGTGCACCACTGTATCCTTATTTCTAAAATATTAGTAGTCTTTTCTAGATGGGTGGTTTGTTTCTAGCTGAGTTTGGTTACCCTCTGGGTGCTTGTCTCCTAAGTGGGATTGCCCAAGGAGAGGCCCAGTTTCTAGAGATTTGTCCGTCAGAAGAAAGATCTTGTAAGTATTTTATTTGGGAAGCAGTTGAGAATTGGAAACCTCTTAGAGGTGTCAGAGTCACTGCGTTAAACTGCAGCCTTCCTGTGCTTGAGCAGGGCTTCCCGGCTGTTCTGAATGCCGTGGTGCTGGTGGCCCCAGGCCTGTTGCACGCACACTCTGGGCAGCAGCACACATGCTTCATTTTTCAATCACTTTTGCAAATGTACGCTTCAAGGAGTGTGGCCACACGCTGCTTGCGGATTGGGCCCTCCCCTGAGGGTGAGCACACGGGTGGCAGCTGCAGCCCTGAGCTCATGTTCATGAGTGGTTCATGCAGCTTCAGAGTGTCTGGCCTCTGCTGCTGAGCCTGCACCCTGAGCAGTGGATCTGCTGAGTGAGGGACCAGGCGGTTGAGCGGATCCCTGATGTTAACATTATGTGGTAATGACACCTGTCCTTTTACCCTTCCTTGTAGTCTTACCTGGTCGTCAGCGACAAGGCCCGAGACGCAGCTGCTGTCCTTGTGTCCAAGTAAGTGCTTTCTGAGTAGATTAGCCGTCTGTTACCTGTGTCTCTGTTGTCATCAGAGAGGACACTTCTGCGAGGCCTGGGGAATCTTTACTGTCCCGAGGACTTTGCTGCTTTCCCTGAGGGAACCCAGCACTGGTAAAGGTAACCTGACCCTGATGTGGCCACTGTCAGTGCTGGTTAGGGGCTCAGGGTTACCTGATGCCACGTTAGTGGCTTGTGGGCCCATCAGGAGAGCGCAGATTTTGAACAGGTGTGGCAGTTTTTTGGGGCCACATCTCTCCTCTAGTGGGGTGTCGGTTAAAAGAGCCTTTGGAAGTCACTTAGAGAGCAGTCCACACTGTGGTTTGTGGAGATCATGGGCTGTGGTTGCATCATTGTGGCTGGGGATAAAAATCCCCAAACATTGCATGTTAACTAAAAACAGTCTGTGCCTGAAGCAGGCAAAGATGGATTTTTCTGATGAGCTGAGTAAGACGACCCAGGCAGCAGGGCCTGAAGTTTCAAAAATAAAAAAAGGTGCCAAAGATGGGTATGAAAACTGAGTAACTTGTTTCATGGAATATGAGAATGGAAGAAAGCAAATCTTTTGTATGATGTCATTTAAAGTATGTGTAGAGTGTAAACGAGTTAAAAAATTTGACTTTTATCCCCCCTCCGTGTTTATGAAAGTTGAAAACTGGCTGTAAGAGCTTTTGGATGTCTTGATTGTGGCAACACTTCAGGGTCACCTTGTGTTAGGTGTGTAGCCGTGATCTTGTGCAAGGTGGGAAGAGACAGGCTTGATTTATGGGGCATTTAGGGACACTGAAGGAAGTATTTGTGGAAGTACTTGCTAAACCACTGGGCAGAGCCTGAATTCAAGAGGCTGATTTTAGGAGTGAAGAAGGAAGCACCTAAACTTGTCTGATATACCGCCCCTGGATGAGGAGAAGGTCACCGACAGAGCTTTCTCATGGTTTTGACAAGGAATGAAAAAGCATGGGTTTCTTTCTAACTGAAAGTAATCATGTGTGTTTTGGAAGATTAAAAAAGAGGGCAGAATAAGACTCACATGTACTGTCATCCCCAGAGATGTAACTGCTGGGTCCTCTGCTCTCCACTGCCGGTGGGCATGTTGATCCCTGGCACGGCGGGTGGTGGGGAAATGCAGGTTTGTTCCAGGGGCCGGCAGGCTGGCCTAGACCTTTGGTCAGTTTTCCAGACGCGATGAAGGTGTGATGTATTCTTTCTCCAGCCCCACTGCAGTAGACCTTTTGTTAGTAAAATTAGCACCGCCCTCGGACATGACTAATCGACTTCACTTTCACTTTTCACTTGCATGCTTTGGAGAAGGAAATGGCAACCCCCTCCAGGGTTCTTGCCTGGAGAATCCCAGGGACGGGGGAGCCTGGTGGGCTGCCGTCTGTGGGGTCGCACAGAGTCAGACACGACTGAAGTGACTTAGCAGCAGCAGCAGACACTCAACATGAAACTTTGTACTCTTTTGATTGGCTCTATTTTCTCCTTCCAGGTTTGTTGAGATATAATTGACGTATGGCACTATGCAAGTTTAAGGCTTACAGCATGGAGATTTGACTTACATAAATCATAAAATGATTATCGCAGTAGGCTTAGTGAACAGGTATCATCTCATGTAGATACAAAAGTAAAGATACAGGAAAAAAATTTTTTTTCCTGTGATGACTCTTTGTGATGACTTTGGATTTACTCTTTTTTTTTAATTGAATGAAAGATTTGTCATATTCTGTAGTGCTTCCCAGTTTTCAGAAGTTTCACACACACAATTTCATATAATCTCATAATAACTCCTTTTTTCCCTACCCCTGTTATTGCCCCTCCCCCCCAGGTTTTACTCTCAGCAACTTTCATATATGACATATATCAGTGTTAATTATATTTATCATGTTGCATGTTACATCTGTAGTACTTATTCATCTTATAGCTGGAGATTTTTACCTTTTTGACTGCTGTTCTCCAGTTCCCCTCCCTGACCACTTTCTCTGGTAGCCATAAGTCTGACCTCGTTTTCTGTGAGATTGTTTGATTTCTGATTGATTCTTAGGGATGAATTCCTAGAAGGGGAATGAACATTCTAGGGGTTTTAAATGCAGCTACTGGAAAGGTTGATCAAGTTGAAAGTCTCCTTTTCCCCAAATGTTTGCTAAATTTGTTAAATGAAGCATCATGTCTTTATTATCAGCAGTACTGATTTAGTAGCATTCTGCTGAGCTTGACCTGGTGGAGTACTGCACTGTGGGGCCAGGGAGGGTGAAACCCTAAACCCTTCTCTCGGTGGCAGGTGTCCTCCAGGAAGGTGGTAGCCAGAGACCCCTGGTGGCCTGTGCGCTGCTGACTGGCTGCTCCTGCGCCATCTAGTGGTCGGGCGAGCTGGCGTCCGTGAGGTTGCATTTAGCTCATTGAAAGAGCTCCAGCTGACTTAGCTAGGCTGTAGGTGCACACCCAGTTTCCTTTAGCCGTAGAAAGGGCAGATGACCTCAGGTCTAGAGCTGCTCTAGGTAACCTGCCTCACAGGTGGGTTCTGACTCACCTGTCTTTTTTTGGTGAGCTTTTATAGTGAGACCCTGGGTATGAAGAGTGGTCACACGTGGCCTTTGACCCACTGGTATCTGTTTTCTGGTGTTTCCTGAGGGAGCTGCCTGTCTACCCTATCAGCTTTGAATGCTTCCCATTACCATGTATAGTTACATCTTCAGCTGCATCCCTTTCCTTTCATTAACCTGAACCTTTAAACATGGGCTGCACGTTCTGTAACTTTGTTATGTTGATGCCAAGACATTTGGATATGAGTGTTACTTTACAGAAACTTGTCAATGGAAAAATAGGCCTTTATTCTTTCTGATTGTACAGAAACTCATCAATGGAAAAATATGCCTTTATTCTTCCTGATTATATTAGTTTTAAAAAGCAGATGTTTTTTATCTAACTATGAAATCAATGTATGCTCCATATGGAAAAGTTGGAACATAGAAAATTAGGAAAACCCCACCCATTTATAATCATAATACACAATACATGTGTCGTATTTTTTTATTTTTCTGTGTTGTCACTGTATGGAATTTGCATAGCACAATCTCATTGAATTAACGTTTGTTTTTTCACTTAATTTCACATTACCACTGATTAAATGGCTCCATCATATTCCACTGTTTTTACTCTTAACCAGCTTCCTCACATCTTCCTCTTATCAGTAGTGATGTACTGACTAGCTTTGGGTGTAAACCTATTTTGATATTTGGGATTATTTTCTTAGCTTGGTCCCCTAAAGGTGGCCTTCTGAGTCACAGGACACAAGGACATTGTTGAATCTGTACACCAGTGACTCTTGGGAGCAAGTTTTCAAAATCTCTGCCATCACAGGCAGCCTTCAGCACAACCCTATTCCCCAGTTGGATTGTGCATTTGTTTTATTTATTACTAACGTTTAGATTGTATTTCACTGATCACTAGTGAGTTTCAACACATTAATCTTATTTCAGACATCTTACATCCTGTGTTATAATCTGATTTCTAGTATCTATGGGTTTCTTGGTGCTTTTTCTGTGCTAGTGTGCACTTTCTCTGTGAAGGCTGTTAGCTCAAGGAGGGTGTGATGTTTTCTCCAGGTGGTTGGTAACCTTTTTTTTATTATTGTTATTTATTTAAGGTTGTGCTGGGTCTGCGTTGCTGCGTGGGCTTTCTCTAGCTGTCGTGAGCGGGGACTCCCCTAGTTGCCGCGTGCGGGCTGCTTGTTGCAGTGGCATCTCTTGCCGTGGAGCACAGGCTCTTGGGTGCTCGGGCTTCCGTAGCTGCAGCACCTGGGCTCAGCAGTTGCGGCCCCCGGGCTCTGGAGCACAGGCTCAGTAGTTGTGGTGCACAGGCTTAGTTGCTCCATGGCATGCGGGGTCTTGCTGTGCCAGGGACTGAACCCACTCCTGCATTGGCAGGCGGATTCTTTACCACTGAGTCCCCTGGGAAGCCTGGATGGTAGCCTTTTACTTCTTTGGACTGAAGTTTTTAATTCTAATGTCAACATGGTAGCTATTTTCCTTTATTTATTTTTTACTTTTATGCTTAAAGGTTTACTGTCATAAGAGATTTTACAAAGAATCATATTTTTCTTATTTTCCCTTGCTATTCTTTGGAACTCTGCATTCCAAAGTGAAAGGCAAAGGAGAAAAGGAAAGATATGTCCATCTGAATGCAGAGTTCCAAAGAATAGCAAGGAGAGATAAGAAGGCCTTCCTCAGTGATCAGTGCAAAGAAATGGAGAAAAACAATAGAATGGGAAAGACTAGGGATCTCTTTAAGATAATTAGAGATACCAAGGGAGCATTTCATGCAAAGATGGGCACAATAAAAGTACAGAAATGGTATGGACCTAACAGAAGCAAAAGATATTAAGAAGAGGTGGCAAGAATACACAGAAGAACTATACAAAAATGATCTTTATGACCCAGATAACCACAATGGTGTGATCACTCACCTAGAGCCAGACATTCTGGAATGCGAAGTCAAGTGGACCTTAGGAGCCATCACTACGAACAAAGCTAGTGGAGGTGATGGAATTCCAGTTGAGCTGTTTCAAATCCTGAAAGATGATGCTGTGAAAGTGCTGCACTCAGTATGCCAGCAAATTTGGAAAACTCAGCAGTGGCCACAGAACTGGAAAAGGGCAGTTTTCCTTCCAGTCCCAAAGAAAGGCAATGCCAAAGAGTGCTCAAACTACCGCACAGTTGCACTCATCTCACGCTAGCAAAGTAATGCTCAAAATTCTCTAAGCCAGGCTTCAACAGTATGTGAACCAAGAACTTCCAGATGTTCAAGCTGGACTTAGAAAAGGCAGAGGAACCGGAGATCAAGTTGTCAACATCCGTTAGATCATAGAAAAATCAAAGAGTGTTTCATAAAAACATCTACTTCTGTTTCATTGACTAGGCTAAAGCCTTTGGCTATGTGGATCACAACAAACTATGGAAAATTCTTAAAAGAGATGGGAATACCAGATCATCTTACCTGCCTCCTGAGAAACCTGTCTGCGGGTCAAGAAGCGACAGAACCGGACATGGAGCAACAGACTGGTTCCAGATTGAGAAAGGAGTATGTCAAGGCTGTATGTTGTCACACTCCTTATTTAACTTATATGCAGAGTACATCATGCAAAATGCCAGGCTGGATGAAGCTCAAGCTGAAATCAAGATTACCAGGAGAAATATCAATAACCTGCAATAATCAATATGCAGATGACACCACCCTTATGGCAGAAAGCGAAGAGGAACTAAAGAGCCTCTTGATGAAAGTGAAAGAGGAGAGTGAAAAAGCTGGCTCAAAACTCAGCATTCAGAGAACTAAAATCATGACATCTGATGGGAAAACAGTGAGAGACTTTATTTTCTTGGGCTCCAAAATCACTGCAGATGGTGACAGTAGCCATGAAATTAAAAGACGCTTGCTTCTTGGAAGAAAACCTATGACAAACCTAGACAGCATGTTAAAAGTAGAGACATTACTTTACCGACAAAGGTCTGTCTAGTCAAAGCTATGGTTTTTCCTTCCAGTAGTCATGTGTGGATGTGAGAGTTGGACCATAAAGGAAGCTGAGCGCCAAAGAATTGATCCTTTTGAACTGTGGTGTTGGAGAAGACTCTTGAGAGTCCCTTGGACAGCAAGGAGATCAAACCAGTCAATCGTAAAGGAAATCAGTCCTGAATATTCACTGAGAGGACTGATGGTGAAGTTCTAATATTTTGGCCACCTGATGTGAAGAACTGACTCATTTGAAAAAACCCTGATGCTGGGAAAGGTTGAAGGCAGGAGAAGGCGCCGACAGGATGAGATGGTTGGATGGCATCACTGACTCGATGGACATGAGTTTGAGCAAGCTCAGGGAGCTGCTGATGGACAGGGAAGCCTGGCGCGTGCTGCAGTCCTTGGGGTCACAAAGAGTCGGACATGACTGAGTGAGTGGACTGACTGATATTTTTCTACCTTTTTATTGTTTCATACAGAATTATTAATCCATTTGGAATTTCTTTTGTTATAAGTTATATAACAGATTTTTTTTTTCCCTCTTGTAACTAAATTCACCATTTTACGAACGTTTCACTTTTCCTTTATTTAAAAACACACAATAAGTTCTTACACAGAATAGGGTTGTCACTTCACCTGTGCTGTTTTACTCTCGGGCCAGGTGCTGTGTGGAAGCAGTACCGGTGAGTGGTGTGTCCGTCCCACCAGTGTTTTGCACGTTGTCCCCCTGGTAGGTCTGGTCCTGTTGCTAGAAGGTTTTGCTGCTCACTCTCTGGCGCTTACCTTTCTGAGAGAAGGAAAAGGGGGGGGTCTCTGAAAACACTCGCATGTGTTTTCTGGGCTCCAGATTGACAGTGGATGTAATTTGTGATGTAAGTTTTCCTAGAAAGTAAGGAAGCATAGGATTCAGAGATCTTTCAGTGTGTGTAGAAGGGTCTTTTTCTGAGTGTTACGTCTGTGGTGTACATGTTTTCCATTTTTGCTTATCTATACTTTAGGACCTCTGCTCCAACGTTACGTTTTTAGTAAGAAAAAAAAAAAAATCTACTTGCTTAAATCTTTCAAAGGAGCCCTGGGTGTTTTAACTGTGATGTGGCAACTTGCCTTGTATGCTTTTGCCTAGGAGTGGAAGTCAGCCACTGCAGGATGCGCACAGAACCTCGAGCTCCTGCCGACTCCGCAGGCGAGCGGGTGGAGGAAGCAGGGAGTGTGACCCCGAGTGGCCGGCGCTGTGACTTACGTCTCTGAGTAGGGCTTTGGGTCCTAGCCGGGCTGCCTGTCGGCCCTGTGGGCCACTCTGCCTGTACCCTTGCCTGTCCCAAGGGCTGCCCCACTGCGAATGCTGCGCCTGCCCATGTGGTGTGGTGCATGCCTGCTGGCATGGTGTGGTACTTGGCGGCTGGCTGTTGTCTTCAGCCTGTGGGCTGATCGAGGTCAGGCTAAGGATCAGATCGCTATGGGTGTGGCCCTCATCCTATCCGCACCCTCCCCCTCATCAAAGGGCTTTAAACAGGGCCAAGGACATTGAGATGGGTATATATCACCAATTATCCATTTTAGGTGATCCCCCTGAAGTGCAGATTTTGTGAAATTTTTGGCCCCTCTTCCCAGACCCTCTGAAACAAAACGTCTTGAGGGTGTGGCATGTGAGTTTTCCTTGGTAACCAGCATCCTAAAGTTTGGTAAATCCTTGGTGACCGTGTCTCTGGGTGTGTGCCCTGTTGGGGATGGCGGGAACGGTAATGGCAGCTTTGTTTTTCTTGACCCAGAGACCTTCCACGTGGCTGCAGTATAATTCTAGCTCTGGGCGGGGTGGCTGAGAGAAGAGGGGCCTGTGGGGGGTGGGTAGGGGGCTTCTGGTCAGGATGAGAGGGTCCTGCAGGGTGCAGAGGACGGTGCTGGGCTTGCCAAATGCTGCTCCCGGGGCCAGCGTGACCTGGCGTGTTTCCGTGGTATTGGTGCCCAGGCACTCTGCCCCTGGCAGAGTGAGCAGTCCTCGCAGGTCACCTCCCTGTGCTGTCCCTGGGCCTCCTGTCCTCCCCTCAGCTCTTGCCTTCTTGTTTGCCTGCTTCCTGTGTTTCTGCCTCCAGACTGCAGGCTCCCCTGGAGGACGGGGGCTCGGCCTCAGTCCTAGAGCCGGGGGATGGGCGTGTGCGCTGGTTGGAGAGGAGCAAAGGGGGCCCAGGCTTCAGTGTGGGAGCCTGAGGCTGGCTGCTGGCCCAGACCAGCGTGCAAGAGGGTGGGCGAGTACCAGCACGTGGGGAGGGCTGCGCTGAGCACGCACCTGTGATGGGAACAGCGGGGCCGTGGACACGGCCGGCGCTCCGCGTGGGGCCCTGCAGCAGGCAGAGGGGACGGGGAACAAGTCCTGAGGCAGGTGCGGAGCGGAGATCGCAGGTGGCAGCGCCGAGTCCCGCGGGGAAGGGATGCCGAGTCGGGCCAAGGAGTGGGCGTTGCTGGGCTCGGGTGGAGGTGGGCCTGTGGTTCACGGGGCCTCGGGATGAGCAGGGGCTCTGGAGGCAGGAGCTGGGAGGGGAGGGACTGTGTGAGACTCCAGAGAGGAGGTGGTGGGGATCGCCACCCGAGGGCCAGGGTCTTCATTGGAGAGTGGTGGTAGGCCCGGGAAGGGCGGGCTCTTGTCAGCCGGGGCCAGGTTTGAGCTGTCACTACCTGTCTGTTCCCTTCCGGCAGGTTTGTCACGCGGCCTGATGTCAAGCAGAAGAAGATGGCGAGTTTCCTGGACTGGAGCCTGTGCACTTTGGCCCGCTCCTCCTTCCAGACCATCGAGGGGGTCATCGCCATGGACGGGACGCTGCAGGCCCTGGTAAAATGAACACTGCCCCAGTGGGGCTTCAGCAGTCAGTCTGTGGGGTTGTGGGAACGGCAGGGACAAGCCCTATTTAATCCCTTGGTTTCATTGTGAAGTGGCTGGAACACAGGAGACATTGAATCCCGACACAATGATCAACTCGGTTTCTTTTCCTCTGCTGCTTTGCACTGGGCCCTGGGACCCAGGGCTGGCCCTGTGCTGTTGACGATCGACTTTCTGCCCAGGTGAAGGGGATGGACTGGTGATGCTGTGCGTCGCCGCCAGGGGGCACTGGTGCCTGCAGAGCCAGAGCCAGTGGGCGGGCAGGGGAGTGTCCTCCTTGGGCTTCCTGCTGCTTAGACATGTTACAGAGGAAAATGGTTAGAACCAGCGTGAAGGGAACAAGGCAGGTGATTTGGAATTTGTTCTTGTTTAGATGCTCTGGGTGTTTGCACCACGTGCAGACCGGACCCGCGCCCTTTCCTGGCTGCCGCCTTTGCTTGTCTGGTGGTACTTTTTCTAGTGTAGACGGGGAGGAAAGGTTAGTTTAAATTCTTCGGGGGAGGGGAGGCTGCCACACCTGAAGTGCTGGGGTCATGGCTCCCTTCCCTGGGCCCTGTGGTCCTTGCAGTGGGCGACTTTGTCCTTGTCTCTGAAGCTGAAGGGCCCAGGGCCCGCTTAGAGGAGAGCAGGGTGTTCTGGGCTGTGTTTAAACGGGGGCATTTGTGCCGTGACTCAGTGTGATGTCATCTTCTTGGGTGTCCTCCCATCTTCTCTCTTTGGCGGTGGCAGGTTCTGACGGGGTGTAGGAGGCGAGAGGGCCTGGGGAAAGTGGGGCTGATGGCGTGATGGCCCGGGGCAGAGGGTCAGGAGGTGGGAGAAGCAGAGGGCAGCACTCTGCCCTGCCTCCTCCGCTCCGAGAATGTTCTCTCATCTGTGTCTTTTCATTCACATTATCTTCAGGAAGGACTGTCATTTAAATGAAGAGACTATCACAAGACATAAAAAAAAAAAAAAAAAAAAAAAAACCTTGAAAAATAAAACCTATCCTGAATTCCTGTAGTCTGTTGAAGTGATGTCTGTTTTTTCATGTGTCCTTTTATTCTGTAAATAAATGTAATATATTATTACAATGGTTTTTAATAAGTTGAGATATAATTTGCATAGTGCACCCTTTAAAGTTCAGTGATTATTTTGTACATGCACAAGATACAACTGTCACCATTGTCTAATTCCAGAATACTCTGATCACCCCAAAGGGAAACCCCCCACACGTGAGCAGCACCTCCTCATCTGTCGCCCCCAGCACCCCCCGTTCCTGGCAGCTAGTGAGCTGCTTTCTGTCTCTCTGGCTTTGCTTATCGAGGACTCTGCATCCAGGTGGAATCGCGTACAGTGTGACCTTTTGAATCTGGCTTCTTTGGCATCACGTTCCCACAGGACTTCCATGTTGTAGCCTGTTGGTGCTTCCTTCCTTCTTAATACTGCATTATAGTTACTCAGAATTCTGAGATACTCTGAATAATGCTGATCTGAAAACTCGTGTGTAAGATTTTGTTTGAGCATATGTTTTCCACTTCCTTGCTACAATAGTAGCAGTAGATTTTTTTTTTTTTTTTTAAGTGTAACAATTTAAATATACTTCCTGTGTTTCTGAGGTCTTCTAGAAACTTTTTATGGCATACCCACCTGTCATATGAAACATGAGTATCAGCCTGTGGCTCCAGGCAGCTCTCGTTCCAGCTGCCTGTGTGGGGAGGTGCTCAGGAGGACTTTATTGCCTTGTTGGGGGTCGGTGCTGGGGGAGGCTGGCCGAGAACGGTGCTGAGCGTGGAGCAGAGGGGAGGGAGTGGTCCTAGTTACCAGGCTCTCGCGGCCGGGTTCCTGGGTGGGCGTGTACTGTGCATTGAGCCCTGGTGAAGAATGGGGTGAATAGGGCTGAGATGGTTTATTTGAAGATTTGAGTGTAAGTGGATTCTTAGTTTTTTTGGGTGAGTCACACTGAGAAGTCTTAGGTCATAGAGAAACAAGGGTCTGACGAACGCCGCTGAGCCTGTCAGTCCACTTGGGCCTACAGGGTAGACCCGTCCGGACATGGGTGCCGCTTCCTGACTCACTTTTGTCCTGCTTTAGACCTCTTCCGCCCAGTCTGGAATCTGCATCCTTGACAGGCTCCTGGGGTCTCCTGGCAGCGCCCCCTGGCCTGGAAGCCACCCCTCCTGAGGCTGTTGCTGCATTCAGGTCAGGGCACCTGGGCTGTGGGTGCCTCCACTGCAGGGCTGGAGCCAGCGGTGACCACCCCTGGGGCCTGCAGCTGGCGGGGCCTCTGTGACCCTCGCCCAGAATTGGTGGTGGTGGGCTTTTGTGCTCAGGCCACCAGCGAGCGGTCCTGTGGCCTCCTCCAACTCAAGTCCTCAGGATGCTGGGGCCTCTTGGCTTGAGAAGGTCATGGGGTCACCTCCTGCCCAGTTTCTGCTGTGGCTGGGCCCAGAGGTCCTTTCTTTTTTTTTTTTTGAGCATTTTTGATCCTCTCACTGCTTGTTTCTAGGTTGTTCCCAAGTTCTGCTCCTTCTTCCTGCGTGGGGTACATGTGTTGGCGAGCCCGCTGCTGCCCTCCTGCCCTTTCACCGGCCTCAAGTGGGGATGGGCTTTATACCGGGAGGCCTCCCCGTTTTACACTCAGGAGGAGTGAAGGCCTGTTGTGTCTTCCTCCTGAGGAGTAAAGGGATTTTCTCAAAGCCTTGGCAAAGTTGAACCCCATGTCCCTGCCCCCGTGTTGGCCCAGAGGAGGAAGCCCTGCAGGCCGAGGTGCTTTGGCAGCCACGCCCTGATGCTCTCTGGGGAGATGTGCCCTCGGCGAGGGTATTGCCTGCTTTGAGAGTCCTGCCAGGGGAGGTGGCCCTACCATGCTCCCGGGGGCAGGCCCATCTCTTCTGCAGCCTCAGAAGCCCGGTGGTTCCTCTGGAGGAAAAAAAAAAGCCCTAGGGTCTCCCTGGAATCATGTGCCTTCTTTCCTTTCCTTTCTTTTGAAGGAGAAATCTGGTCTAATTGCTGCTGCTGCCGCCGCCCGCCCGGGCAGGAGGAAGCAGTGTTGGTGCTGAGCTCTCCCGGGCAGGAGCGGTTTCGCCATGAGCTCGTCAGACTTGAACGGGGAGGCTCAGCGTCCGCTGTGCATGACGAAACCTGCAGGTGTGCTGCGCTTCAGGATTCCATCTGCCTCCTTTGATGCACTTGGCTTCACTCTGTCCACCTGCTCATTAGTGTGGGTTAGGCGAAACAGGTGGACTCGTAACAAGTACCGTCGAAACTGGGGCTTGATTTTTATTTCCCTTGAAGCATATTCCTCTTGCAGCGGTGATTTTTTTAACTCTTGTGGGAGGGAAACAAGTGTCCAGCACTTTCAGGTCATTGGAAGGTCCCTTAATTTGAGACACCCTTTGGTTTAGGCACTCCTTAAGCATTAGGATTAGTGGAAATCTAGGAAATTCAAGGAAAGGAAACACAGTATTACAAATGGAGGCTGGTGGCTACTGGGACTTGCTGTGCTCTGCTCGCACCGGCCCTGCAGGTTGGAGGTTCACAGACCGACGGGTGGCTCTTTGCGCCGTGCCCTGCCACTCTGTGACCCCCGCCCTGGCACTGGACAGGGGTGCTCTGTCCTCTTTGCCAGCGTCTGGGGTGTGTCTCCCCTTCACAGTGAGGCTTCTTCTGTCTGTCCTATCACTGTCATATGTACACCTTGTTAAAGGGTGAAACAGTCACAGACAACATGAAAAGCCAGGGAGGTGAAGAGAAGGCGCTGGCTCACCCAGAAGCTTTCTCATGAGGGTGTGATGCCTGACCGTCCAGGGTTCTTTGGAAACAGCACCCAGTGGTTTCATTTAAGGTGTTTGGCCAGAGGACAGACGGACCTGCTTGGGATTTTAGTCACAGCACTTGCCTGGAGCAAGGTTCTGGGTGGAGGAACGTGGGGTAAGAACCCTTTGAAAGTGGCCGTTTTCAGGGTGTGCACGTCTATGAAAGGTTCCTGTACTGTCGTCAGATTCAGCAGAAATAAAGCACCTTCAGTTTCCTTGTGTGTCTGAGACGTGGAGCAGCCAACTCTGAGGCCGCTTTCGTCTCACGTGACTCATTGTTTTCTGCGTGGCGGGCGGCCCAGTGCACGGGTCTTGTTAGAACACGTACAGTGTGAGGCTGGCCTCCGTTCCCCGGCGGCCTGGTTTGTACACCTGCTGTGTGATGGGGTGACGTGTCCTGCAGGACAGGTGCGCCCTCGCTGGCGGCCCAGCTTGGGCCCACGCTTGCAGGGGAAGGGACTCGGCCATTGCCGTGCCCCCCCGACCCTTGGGTGAGAGACAGACACAGAGCTCTGTGCCCTGTGGGAGACAGACACAGACTGTCTGGCCAATGTCTTTCCGCCCAGGTGGTGGTGCCCCGCCTCGAAGCCCCCACCCACCCGGCTGCCTGGCCACCCTCCCCTGCCTTCCAGCGCGCTCTGTCTGTGCCTGAGTCTCCCTTACCTTCGTCCCTGGTTAGTGCCGAGCCCCACGGCAGGGATGTGGTGCAAGGTGTCTCCCCGGCCCAGCCCTCCTTTACTCCACGCTGGCTGCCCCCGCCGCCTCCCCCCAGCCTCCACCCAGATCCTCGCCTCGAGCGCGGGTGTCTGCCCGCTGCTGCCTGCTGCTGCCCGCCCTCCACTTGGCGGCCCGCCCCATCTTGAGGGTCCCTCTGGGCAGGGGCGCTGCCTGTGGGTGTTCTGCATCCTGTGCTCATTTCTGCTGCCCACGTGGCCTGCCCCGTCAAAGCCCTTCGGTTCAGTAGGCTCAGCTCTGCCCGTCTGGTCCCAGGCGAGGCTCTTCTCCCCTTTCTCCTCGTGTCTCCCTCTTGTCTCACTTCGGCACATAGTCCTGTCTTCCTGCTGGGCTCGGCTCCAGAGCTCGGCCCCTGCCCCTTCCTGCGTCCTAGCCAGCTCTGCTTGGGACCGCTCTCTGGGGAGCACAGCCCCTCCTTGGCCTCTGCTCTGGGAGCTGTGCGAGCTCTATGTGGGTCGTTTCCCAGCTTCTGGCATAGGAATCGTGTGTTTTGCATCCTTTGTACGTCATGTGTTAGCAGATAGTTCGTGCAGGCAGTATTTTTGGTGCTCGTCAGTCAATTGAGAGTCTGCTTTCGTTGGAAGAATCTTCAGCAGTAAAGTCAGTGGTCCTAGGGAGGCCCGTTCGGGAGGGACCGGAAGTCCGCTGGTGTGGCTCTGCCTCCAAGACTGTTCCTCTGGTCTCTCCCATCCTCGGGGTTTATCTTCCCAGCGTGGAGGTCGAGGTGCAGCAGCATCTTTACTGCTCTGCAGATTGATTCTGATCCTTTTAAGAGCAGAGCTTTGAGCTTCTTGAGCTTCATGGTGTTTGAAATTCATGTATTAGGGGTGGTGGAAAGCCTGCCTGTGCCTTTGTGTGGCCGCTCATGGTTTGTGGTGTCTGGCCAGGCTTTGTCGCGGTGGCCGGGCTAGGTAAGAGCCACCTGAGTGGCTTCCCAGTCGTCTGCCCCCTGCCTGGAAAAACGGCTCCTCCGGGTGGCGAGGCCAGAGGTGGCCCAAGTCCTCGGGTCTGGGGAGGGGTCATTTAAATGGCAACATCTAAATGCAGCTTGCTGTTAGGATCCTGACCTCTTCATGTTCTGTTCGGAGCGGTTGAGAAAGCTCGGCGGCTAATAAGGTGGTAGAATGCGTCGTCACAAGCAGGTTGACGTCTGAAGATAGGAGGGCATGGTTGTCCTGTGTTCTCTGAGCTCTTGTGCGGCCTCCTCTTCCGGGAGGGACGCTGGAAGCCGCGGTCAGGGGCTGGGGCGGGGCTCCATCTGCCTGCCTGTGAAGGTGTGTGTTTATGGTTGGGATTTCACCATTAGGTTAGGGAAAGATTGAACACACAGGGGGAAGATAAAGCTAGATGTGATTGTTTTGATTGTTTAAACATTTCTTTATAACTGTTAAGTATTATTTACATATTTATGTACTTAAAATCCTTTTAAGTTTACTTGATGTATTAATGTGTTTTATCAGAATTGTAGTTTTTCATTCTGGGTTTTAGCCAATAATAGTCAGCTGTTTATCCCAACCATTGAAAGCTCAACTTCAGCAATTAGAATTTTTCCATAGTTGAGGAAGTTTTTTTCTTTTCCCTTTAATGTATGTAGCCCTGAGGACATGGAGAAGGCAATGGCAACCCACTCCAGTACTCTTGCCTGGCAAATCCTGTGGATGGAGGAGCCTGGTGGGCTGCAGTCCATGGGGTCGCTAGGAGTTGGACATGACTGAGCGACTTCACTTTCATGCATTGGAGAAGGAAATGGCAACTCACTCCAGTGTTCTTACCTGGAGGATCCCAGAGATGGGAGAGCCTGGTGGGCTGCTGTCTATGGAGTTGCACAGAGTCGAACACGACTGAAGCGACTTAGCACCAGCAGCAGCAGCAGCCCTGAGGACACAGAGCAGGCACACTCTGAGGGGAGCAGCTGCCTGCTGCCTCTTGAGGCTGGAGGCGCCTCTGGGCGGGCTGGCTTGCCCTCCCTTCCCTCGGGCCTGTCCCTCCGCGTGGCCGCTGGGCGTGGCCTCCAGGTCAGCTCTCCTCTGTATTTCTTAGTGCTCCCTCATCTAGTTTCAGCTTGCTTTGATTTCTTAGGGAGATGACGGCACCTTTCATGTCCCTCCCCCCCTTTTATTTTTGCAAGCCTCCAGGTGTGTGTGTGTGTGTGTGTCAGGGTGGGCGAGTGGAGGGTGGTGGAAGAGGGGTGGTGGTGAGGTTTCTTCTCTGACCTGGTGGGAGGGGGCCTGGAGTGTGAGTTAAGAGAATCCCTCTGTACAGTGCCTTTGGGTTTACTTGAAGGGTGCTCAGCAATTAGCCTTTGTTGCCTTCCATGGAAGGTTTGGCCTTGCTTGGGCTCTGTGGCTCCCACGAGGACCATCGGTCAAGCTCTGAGTGGCAGCCAGCCTGGAACTGAAGTGTTGGTGCCGATGGTCCTTTCCGATCACGTGTGTGTGTGCACGTCAGGAACAGTGGTACTGGGGCCCGGTGCCCTCCTCAGCCTGGAGATGGGACTCAGGAGCACAGAATGGGGGAGGCTGCCCTTCCTGGCCCTGTGCTGTCTGCTGGCAATGTCACGTCTTCCTGAGGGACGGGGAATGGGCTGTCATGCAGCCAGGTGTCCCGCAGTGCTCCTCAGCTCGCAGGACAGTTCTTGGGGACTCGTGGCACCCCTGAGCCGCATGGCGTGGGCCCCTTTCTCCCGGAGCCTGGGATGGAGCTGCTTTTCTTGGCCTTGACTTGGTGGTGCCTTCAGGGGCCTGAGACTAGCATCTCCTGCTCGGCAGCCGGGCAGACTTGCTTCCAGCAGCTGACAGCCTGTGATTTACGGCCAGAGAACACGCCCCGGGGAGGGAAGCTGGTTGTACAGCGGGCAGAAGAGCCAGCTTGGGTGGGTGGTGGCTGGAAGGTGTGGTGGTTGAGAGCGATTACTGAGAAATGCGTCTGCTTGCACCTTGTGCCGTACTGGTTTCTGGAAGAGCAGGAACAGTCGTCTCGCCCCAGGTGTGCGTGCTGTATGGTCTTGCCTCTGTGTGGGGTGATTGCCTCAGTGGTCTTCATTTGGCTCATGTCTTACGCGTCCATGAAAAGTGGGGCACCCTCCCCATTTAGTGGCTTGGCTGATGGCTCCTCCTGACCATCTAAAGGCCTGACTGTTTCTGTGGGCCACTTCCTCCCCTTGCTGAGGGTCACCGTCCTCTGCGCACGCTGGGTTGGACCGTGTGCTTTCAGGAGGGAAGGCCAGTGAAGATGGCCCTGTTTCCTGTGGAAAAGCAAACCAGCCAACAAAACCGAAGCCCTGGCCTCTGTGGTTCTTGGTCCTGTTCACCCCTTCTGCCCTTCTGAGTGCATTCATGGGAGAATCCATAACTCCTGTGACCCTTCCCTTCGTGTGTACAGAGTCCATCCTGGACTGGCCGTGGAGCTGGTCTGGGGCCAGGAGTAAGGAGAGGGCAGGCTGCACCGCACACCCATTGCTGTCCCTCACATGCCTCACATCCCTCCAGCTCTACCATGGTCTCCCCTGGAAGCCAGGCCAGGCCCTCACACGGGACCCAGACAGCTCACACCCCAACAGTAAAGCTTACGGGACAGACACACAGCCCCTAAACTGCTGAGCTTATCACCAAGTATAGCATAAAAATGCGTTTTCAAAGGGGGCTCCTCGTTCTCTACCCCCTAATGTGCTGAGGATTCTCCACACATGTTGCACACGACACGTTTGCGAGAATTTTTTATGAAGCCATGTGCGCCTGGGGTTTTCTTTCTGGAAAGATTCTGCAGTACTAATTTTTTTTGTTTTGCTTTGTTACATGATCCAGGTCCATTCGGATTTTGTTTCTTAAGTCATTTCTGCTAATTGGGAATCATAGTTTGTCAGTTTCCTTTGAGTTGTCTTACTTGTTGTCATAAAGTTTATAAAATTCCTTTGTTGTCCTTTTGGTTTCTGTGGACTCTTGGGAAGTCCTTGAATTCCTGACGTTATGTATGCATGTTGTATGTGTTGGTGTGCACCTGTGTGTGTATATTAAAATATACAACCACACACACTTGTGTTGTTGAACTCTTTTAAATCACTCTTCTGCTTCTAAATACTTCAGTGGGTGTTCCAGGTAATCAGCACGCTGTTTTTGAGGACTGATTTTTAAAGCAAAAGTTTTTTTCCCCACATGGTAATAATTCTTTTTTGTGACTTATGATTTAACTGGAGGAAAATTGCTTTTCAGTATTGTGTTGGTTTCTGCCGAAAGTGAAAGTTGCTCAGTCATGTCCGACTCTTTGCAACCCCGTGAACTATACAGTCCATGGAATTCTCCAGGCCAGAATACTGGAGTGCATAGCCTTTCCTGAATCCAGGGGCTCTTCCCAACTCAGGGATTGAACCCAGGTCTCCTGGTATGCAGGCGGATTCTTTACCAGCTGAGCCACAAGCAAAGCCCAAGAATACTGGAGTGGGTAGCCTATCCCTTCTCCAGCGGATTTTCCTGACCCAGGAATCGAACTGGGGTCTCCTGCATTGCAGGCGGATTCTTTGCCAACTGAGCTATCAGGGAAGCTTCTGCCATACAGCAATGCAAATTAGCCATAATTAATACATATATCACCTCCCTCCCCTCTCTGCATCCAACCTGTCTAGGTCATCACAGAGTGCCAGACTGATCCCTGTGTTGTCACCAGCTATCTGTTTTATATGTATCAATATATATGTTGATATATGTGTGTGTGTGTGTGTATATCTCCACATGTATATGTAGCATGCATGCCTGCTAAATTGCTTCAGTCACGTCCAACTCTTCGTGACCCTATGGACTGTAGCTCGCCAGGCTCCTCTGTCCGTGAGATTCTCCAGGCAAGAATGCTGGAGCGGGTTGCCATGCCCTTCTCGTATATGTAGATATGTTTGTTGATGCTACTTTCCCTGTTCTATCCCGCACTCGCCTTCCCCCACTGTGTCCACTGGTCTGTTCTCTATATGTCTGTCTTCATCCCTTCTCTGCAAATAGGTTCTTCAGTACCATTTTTCTAGATTCCATATATATGCATTAGTATAGGAGATTTTTCTTTCTGAGTTCCTTCACTTTAACAGGTTCATCTACCTCACTAGAACTGGCTCAGATTTGTCCTTTGTCATGCCCACATGGTAGTACTTCTGATGGTAGGAGCCCCTGGAAGAGAACGGAGGGTGGGCACTTTGAGTTCAGTGGTGCCCAGCACGTGTTCGTGTCTGCTAACCTGGCTGTGTCTGCCCGCCCTGCCGCCCTGTGTGGCGGGGTCTCTGCTCTTGCCATCCGGGCTCGGCATGGAGCTTCGGGGGTCAGGGTTCAGAGCTGTCGGTGGTTCTGGTGCTTCAGAAGTTGAGACCGTCAGTCTTCCTGGTGGTATTTTCTGCTTCACTTCCTAGAGCTGATGGTGCGCTAGGGTGTGCTTCATGGTTTTAGAAAATTTCGGCAAAATTTGTGTTAGCAGTTATTCTTATCCCAAGACACTTATTTGTGTTTTGAAGTGTATAATTGCTATCACTTTGAAAGTCGATTGAGACCTGAGTGGTTTTCATAACTTGGTGCTTGTCGCGTTGTCGTGGTTTTCATAACCTAGTGGCTCCAGTTCTTTGTGTGCAGCGGCACTGGCCGTGGGGATGGCCTTGTGCTCCGAGGACGGAGGGGAGGTGGTGTGTGACCACGGTGCTCTGGCGCCATGACCTGGGCTGGGCCAGCCCTGGGCACCCCGCACCCCTTCCCCCCAGTCCTGCTCTGATTGGAGGAGAAGCGGGACACTTAGTGAGGCCCCATCCTTGGCCAGGCACTCTGTCCTGGTTTGTATGTGAGGCACTTCAGAGCTGAGACCGCCATGGCCAGGTTATTGTTGCGAACCCTGACATTTAGTTTTTTAAAGTTAGCGGTCTCTACCAGTGGTGTGTCCTGTAAGCTTTACTGTTGGGGTCTGAACTGTCTGGTCCCGTGTGAAGACCTGGCCTGGCTCCCTGCGAAGGTCAGGGTAGAGCTGGAGGGACGCGAGGCAGGCGAGGGCTGGCAGTGGGCTGCGAGGTGCGGCCTGCCCTCTCCTTACTCCTGGTCCCGGGCCAGCTCCACGGCCACCAGCCTGGGCCTCTGTCCTTCTGAGCCAGTCCACTGGGCCTGTCCTGGCAGTCTGGGCGGGAGGCTGACGGCCAGCATTGAGAGGGCTGCTCTTGTGGCCGCTGCTGCTGGAGCAGGGTGCAGAGTGCTATGCCCGGGGCCGTGGGTGGCTCGCCTGGGGGCTTCCACGTCCTGTTGAGACTCATCCGGCTGCTGGATGGTTTCCTCCTCCTTTCCACAGAGCCACCTCCCTGATTGCTTCCAAAGTTCACCAGGAAGAAGCTCAGGGATCTGGGTGACTTTCCCCCTTGTCATAAATCCAGATTGTAAAAGCAAAGATTTCAAGTGTTTGGGGAGTGGTTTACCAGTCCTGAAATGGGTATATTTCAGATGTGACCTGTGGATGTCCGGGGGTCCTTCTCCATTTATAGTGTGTGTCACAGAGGAGTGAAGTGCCCTGAACTTCCCAGTCTGATGGCTGGCTCATGGTTTTGGGGTTGCTTTGATGGGAAGAGAAGGGCAGAAAGTGCAGAGGGGAGCGTGACTTCTGCCGAGGGGCTTCTCAGTAGAGGTGCAGAGCAGGGCTGGCGCGGCAAGGATGTTGTCCCACGTGCTGGGACATGGTGCTGGAGCTGTGGGCTGCTGGGTGGGAGGTTCCTTGGTGCTTTGAGTACTGGGATGTCTTGGGCCTGTGGGTCTGAGCCCCTGTGGCCTGTTCTGTGTGCCTGCCTTGGTGCGTCCAGGGCTCCCGGGTGGTTGGTCTCCACATGAAACGCCACTGACTAGGTGTCTGGGATGGTGTTCGCCCTCTTCATCTCAACTCAGTGTAGCTCGTTGGCCGGCAGGACCTGGTGTTGGGGGACAGGGTCCAGGGAAGTCAGGCCCATGTACCTTCAGATGGTCTAAGAAGCGGTCTCCTGTGCCAGTTAAATGCTGTTCCTGAAGGAGGAGGAGTTCCTTAGCTGTTTTCTTAAAGGTCCTCAGCTTTAGAGCTGTTCGTTTAAGGGCTTGGGTACCTGTGGGAATTACCAGAAGTCTTGCAGACTTGCTTCCCTGGTGGCTGAGACGGTAAAGAATCTGTCTGCAGTGCAGGAGACCTGGGTTTGATCCCTGGGTTGGGAAGATCCCCTGGAGAAGGAAATGGCAACCCATTCTAATGTTCTTGCCTGGAGAATTCCATGGACAGAGGAGCTTGGCGGGCTACAGTCCACGGGGCTGCAGAGAGTAGGACACGACTGAGTGACTAACACTTTCACTTTGCAGACTTGAAAACAGAGGGTAAAATTTCAGGTTGAGGACTTTAGGGTTTTGATGTTTTGATGGCCTGCTGGCCCCACGTGTGTGCGATGCAGGAGGGGCCCTTTCTCCTTTGCTGACTCAGGTTGAAGATGAGTTTGTGAGCCTTACCTTTGTGTGGGATAATTCAGCCTGTAGTTCTTATCCTTTGTTACCTTCAGTTACACGCCGGTCCTGGAAACCTGGTGCAATTCTTTGCTCTCCGTACAGGCCAGCGCCCTTACTTCAACACCAGCGTGCATCAGTGAGCCCCGCCTCAGGCTGCATCCCTGGTTTATGCTGCCCACTTGGAAGATTTTCAGTCTTGTAATTTCTTTCTTGTATAGCAAATCTTGTTACTCGTGGCGAGTGTTTAGAATAAAAATTTTGGAAGATTGCAACTAGTTGTTTTGATAATTTATATTTTAAATTTGTAAAGGTTTTTGTGATAATAGTTTTTTTTGTTTTTTTTTTTTAGGCACAAATATTTAAACATGGAAAACGTGAAGACTGTTTACCCTACGGTAAGATTTATTTGTAAGTGAGGATGTGTTTGTGACATGAGTTTGCCCAAATTCTGATCAAATGTGTCTCACTAAGCTTATTCATAGGCACAAAAATTTGTGACTTGCTGTATTTGGATGTTGACAGTTTTTTTTTTTTTTCGTCTTCTGTGTGTGTGTGCGTGTGTGTGTAAGAGAGTGTATGTGTGAATAATCTAACTCTGGCCTCAGGCCTTGTACGGGAGGAGGTCTGGGTTCCTGACTGACAGGTCTCGATCCTGGGGACTTGGAATGTAGACCTAGCCCTGAGGTCTTCAGCTCACTTCTTGGGAGCCCAGCTGCATTCTTGCTGGTACCATGGCTACATCATTTGCCCTTTTCGTCTCATTCTCTTAATTTTAGGTTAAACTTCAACTTATGAAAACCTATATAGTCATTCTTGCTGCAGGAAAGCTTACTACTTGGAACAAGAGAAATTTCTTAGTCTGTGCGTTAGAAGATGCATGGATCAGATTTGGGCGGTAGAGTCTGTTTATTTCTTGACGTTTTCATCACGGGACATTTCATATACACAACGGAAGAGACACTGGTGTAGTGGGCGCTCATGTTTCTATCACAGGCTTCAGGTTTTTGAGGCATGGGCATCCTGTTTCATCCATGCTTCCCCTCACACACCTTCCCCCCGCCCCAGACACCCTGTCATCCCACTGGCATCTGTTCACTCTTTTAAGAAACATTTTCTTGATGTCATGGTCACACCTGAGAACGTGAGCAGTCGACACTCAGCGTCATCGCGTTTGTCCTCACAGACTTGCACACGCAGACCCCGAGTGCATCTTGAGTTACCATCAGTTGTACCCAGGCTGGTCACTGTATGACGTTTGGGTCTTTTGGGGAGTTACCCAGAAGCCATCACAACTTGGCTTGAAAACCGCCCTGCTCTTGTCTCAGCACAAAACATGGTCTCGTGTGCTCTCTTCGTCTCTGCCTTCTCCGACGCTCTCCTTATTGCCCTGACCAGCCTTAGTGGCAGGGGACCCGATCACACCGCTCCCCTGGTTGTGGAGATCCCTCTCTGTTCTTACAGCCTCACACCGAAGTCTGTCTGCAGGGTCCTTGTGGCCCTTAGTGTGTGCTCCACCCGCCATGCACGCACCCAGCCCCTCTGCTCAAGTTGCTCCTCCCTCCCTGGGCTCCTCTGTGTTCCACCTCTGGATGCCTGGTGGAGCAGGTCCAACTCCAATGCACTTAGTAAATGACCTGAGGTGAAGGGGTCTTTATAAAGCAGAGCTCAAGGGGTACAGTGTAGATGTAGGCCTTCGCACTGACTTGGAGGAGGGGGGCCCGGGAAGTGTCTGGCTTTGATGTTGTGCATGTCAGGTGGGGTTGGTGGGTTCGGGAGATCACACAAACCCTTCCCAACAAACTGAGCAGGATGTTCTGTGTTCGCAGCTGCCACCGTGCTCCAGTGCCTGGACGGCTGCAGGCTCCCCGACAGCAACCAGACCTTGCTCCGGAAGCTCGGGGTGAAGCTTGTGCAGCGGCTGGGCCTGACCTTCCTGAAGCCCCGGGTGGCCAGATGGAGGTTGGTGGACGGAGAGGTGACCGTGCAGCCAGGGTGTCTGGAGGCTGGTGTGGGGCCCGGGGCTTCAGGCCGCTGGGCACAGTGGGCTAATCATGTGTCCTCCTGCTTTCATTCTTTTCCCCCAGTCTCAAGAGCGTTTCTGGTTTTGAAAGGAACAGCTTTTCTTTGGGTAATTTTCTGACTTCACATCTTCCAGGTAGAATTTGAAGTGGGGCTGATGAGATGGAAAGCTTGCCTCTTGTCTGAAAGTGCGTGTCCTAGTGTAGGGCAGCGTCACTGGCGGGTCACACCGCAGGGGAAGCTCCGTTCTGGTCATATCAGTCTGGGTTTCAGGCTCACTCCTCAGGGTTTACTCAGAGGATGGAAAAGATGTCTTTGTAAGGCCGGACCCCGGGGGCCATGACGGGCCTCCCCTCCTCTCCCTCCCGCTGGCGGGGAAGTCCCTAACGGAAGGCGCCTCCCAGATCCCGGGGACTAATGACAGCACATTTCACCAGCTAAACCGCCCCACCCCAGCCACGTAGAAGGACCTGTCAGCCCGCAACGCCTCGGCTTGGCGACCTGTCCGAACCCCCGTCCATCTAGCCTGACCATCCCTTGCAACGAACATATAAACCACCCCCTGCCACACCTCCCCACCGCCACGGTCCAGGCACAGACTTCCTCGACCTGCCTCGTTCAGGTCCGGGAACCCCGCCCAGGAGCGCTTCACCATTAAAAAGCCTGTTAGACACTCTTTTGGTGTCCTGGTCTTTTACCTAACAGTCTTAATGGTCCAAGTGGCTCCCATGGAAACAGCTTATTCTGTTGTGCTGGGGTACTACATTTTTAACAGTCTTCAGTATATTTTTTTAGTTAATTAATTTATTTTAATTGGAGGCTAATTACTTTACAATATCGGAGTGGTTTTTGCCATACGTTGTCATGAATCAGCCATGGGTGTACATGTGTTCCCTATCCTGAACCCCCCTCCCACCCAGTCTTCAGTTTTATTTCAAGTATTAATATGTGTGTTTTGGGAGGAATTATTTGATTATGAGGAATCATTGATTATGTTTCTAGTTATAGGAGATTGCAGAGAAATGTGTTATATATTAGTGATGTTTTACTGAAATACCTTTTGAGTATTCTGCATACTGTAAGTATGTTCTGTAAGTTGTTTATGAGACTAATGTTAGTGTCTTCTTCCCAGATGCTGTAAAAGATTAACATTCTGTACTGTGTTAGCATTCCCCTGAGAAACAGAACCAGTGTGGGAGTGGGTGTGTGTGTATGTGTGTTAAGAGACACAAGGAATTGGCTCGTGGTTGTGAGTGTCCAGATCTGGTAGGCTTAGAGACGCAGGAGGAGCTGATGTTTCAGTCTGAGTCTGAAGGCAGGAAGAATCCCTCACTGAGGGGAGAGTGATCCAGTCTGTGGTCCCCAGGCCTTCACTGGACTGGGCAAGGCCCACCACACTGGGGAGAGCAAGCTGCTTTACTCAGCCCACAAGGTAAATGTTCGTCTCACCTAGAGTCACCCACAGAGACACACCCAGAAGAACGTTTGAACAAATATCTGGGCCCAGTGACCCGGCCAACTTGGCACATTCGAGTGAACCGCCACAAGTGCTCCAGGTGTTTACTCGGGAAGGAGAGTAATTCAGCATCACAGTTACGTTGTTCAGGCTGTACCTCCCTGGACACTGAGTGTGATCATTAAACGTGGTGGCTTCAGTCTTCCGTCCTGTGGTTTGCTTTCTCTCTCTTCCATCTTGCTTTGCATTTTATCCCCTCTGATGCACTTTCACGTTCTCTTGTAGATTCATTCCCTTTTTGGTCATCGTCCCCTTAGGAGGAGGGAGTCTGTCTGGCAGGCGGGTAACCGGCTGCACTGCCCCTCTTGCTCGCTTGCTCTCTGCCCGGGCCTGGTCAGTTCCTCCCACTGGGATGCGGCCCTTGCTCCCGCAGCAGCTGCTCGTGTCTGCGTGTGGCCTTTCAGTCCCTCCTACTGGACCCACGCTTCAGTGACTGCCCGGTGTTACAGGGGTACCTCTGGATTCTGGCTCTTGGCCTCTTACCTGCTCTCTGATGGTACATCTGGATCTTAACGTGCCTCACCGTTGCCTGAGGATTCAGGGAGACTTACTCAGAATTTGGGGTGCTTTCTCAGGTCCCCTCCTTCCAGTGTCTGTCCCCACTTAGTAGCCATCTCGTCACGATGTTTTTTCCTGCCCATCAGGACAGTGGCTCTCTGCTTGGGCTCTACTTTCCTGTGCTGTGGTTTAGAAAGTTCCTCCGGGAGGAGGCAGAGGGGATAGCGGGTGCGCCTGAGGGCTGCTCGGCTGTGAGGGCTTGGAGCCTTGCCGTGGGTGTCTTGTGCCTGCCAGCGTTGCTTTATGCACTCTGTCTAGGTCTGTGATCAGGCAGGAGGGAGAGTCCAGTGGCAGCCTGTCTGGTCTCTGGTTGCTGGACAGTGATGAGGACTTTCCCTGTGAGGTGAGCACGTGTCCCCACTGGAGGAGAGCAGCGGCAGAGACAGCAGTTGTCGCCACTGCTTGCTGCTTCTTGGGCACTTAATGACCACAGTCCTGTGGCGCCTGGTGACCTTCTCCCTGATTCAGTTACCTGTTGCTGCTCTGATTCTTTTGCATTTTTCCCCCCCGCCCAGGCAGTTGTCAGACACGCTCTGGGTGACCTGCAGTGTGGACTCGGTTCTGAATCTGTCTCCGTGGGGACGGCACCAGATCCCACAGATGAAGGGCTCAGTCCCCAAGACTGTCTCTCCCCCCTCAACCCTGCCCCTCACTGGTTGCAAGTCCCAGTTGTCACTTGTGCTTCTGACAGTTGGGCTACAGGTTGGGAGTTCCCACTACCCCCTTGTTGGGTTTGATAATTTGCTAGAGTGGCTCACAGAACTCAGAAATATTTTATTTACGAGATTATTGGTTTGTTGCAAAAGGCTCAGGAATAGTCAAGTGGAAGAGATGCCGAGGGCAGGGCTCAGGGAGAGGGCATGGGGCTTCCGTGGGTTTTACTGGAAGCCTCATTGCATACTCAGGGTTGATTCCGTCACTGGCCATTGGTGGTTGACTGATCTTCCATCCTGGGAACTGCCCCACGGAATCTGAGGCCTCAAGGCCACAGCTAACAGTGTCCAGGTTGCCTCTATCTCAAAGGCCCCAGTTATCTCTTACCGGACTTGGCCTTAGGCTACGGCCCCTAGTTGTCATGCTGTAACTCAGCCTGTCACCGTTTATGCCCCAGGCCCTGTCCTGAGATGGAGCTGCCCCAGAGTCAGGCCCAAGCGTGCCTGCCCAGCTTCCAGGAAGGGAGGCGGTGTTTGTGGGCCTGCTCTGCACAGGCCCTGGTCTGAGTGCTTTATGCGCATCCTCCCATCTGGCCTCATTTACAGACAGGGAAACTGAGGCAACCAGAGGTTCAGGGACTGTGCAGTCAGACAACTGAGCTGGCCTGTGCTTTGGGACCCTTCACAGCGCCGTGGGAGATAATGCTGGTGACCTCAGTATGTGGAGGAGGGAGGTGTGGTGGGCAGGAAGTAGTGAGAGCCATTCAGGAGCGGGCTCTGTGGGAGCTGGAGAGGACCAGCTGTGGCCCCTGGGGTGTGGAGGGCAGTGTCTGGCCCAGGGGCGGGCTGGGACTACACTCAGCTGGGACCTGGAGGCGGAGCCTATGGAAATAGGGCCAAGGCCAGTGGGCTCGAGCATGCCTTTCCTGCCGTCTCGGACACGCACATGTTTCTGAGGTCAACCCTCAGACACGTGAGGGTTTCTGAGTCCTCTAGAGGGTGAATCTGTCTTCTGAAGCTCAGATGCGATGGTCATCTTTCCTTGACAGTCCATGCTGGCAACTGTTATTGCTCAGTTTCCTTCCTGTCCATCCCGTCCCTGGAAAGCACATGGAATTTTAAGTGATGCTATTCATAAATTGCTGATTTAGTCGGGATTTTCTAGCTCCAAGGTGTCCCAGTGGGTCTGAGGTTCGTTTGCTCCTTGCAGGTACCAGCGGGGCTGCCGCTCCTTGGCCGAGAGCTTACAGCATTCCATTCAGAATCCCAGAGAGCCCATGACACAGGCTGAGACCCCCGACAGTGACGGAGAGGATGACATCCCTGCGGAGGTGGAAAGTGTGATCGGTGAGCGCGGGCTGCCTCATCTCCACCTGCAGGGCACCCAGTTCGACCTCTGGTCTTCGCAGGGCAGGAGGAGAGGCTGGGGGTTCCTGCAGCCGCAGTCCCTGTTGCCCTCTGACGCGGCCTAGGTTGCTGTGGTCAGGGTGCATGTGTGTGTACGCCTCCACAGGCTCCGTCCTGCCTCTCTGTCCACTTCCTGTGCTGCCTCTGCTCTCCAGCAGGGCCTCCACTGACCGGCCTGCACGGCCCGTTGTGCTCATGAGGCCTCTGTGCAGCCTCTCCTAGTGGCTGACCGTTTCCAAGACCCGGTCCCCAGGAGAGCTGCTCTCTGCAGCCTCCAGCAGACACTTGTTTTTTCTGGGCCGCCTCCCTCACTGGTGCTCTCTGCCCAGTGCCTGTGAGGATGGGTGGATGTACTTTTTAGGAGCTATGGCAGAAGTTGGTATTAAACGATGATTTGAAAGCACACTGGAGGAGATGTCCTTTTCTTGTGATTAGACTTAAGGTTCTTCCTGTAATTCCCTTCATGCTACTGTTTGGAGTGACGTGCAGGGTGGGTTACCTTAAAGCTGGGAACTGAGAGCTCAGCTCGAATTCCGGGTGCTTCCATGTGGCTCACAGACTGGCTTTCCTGTGTTCTTCCAGAGCAGCTGCTGGTTGGGCTGAAGGACAAGGACACGATCGTGCGGTGGTCTGCGGCCAAAGGGTAGGTGCCCAATTCAGGCCTGGGCTGGGCTAGGGGCTGGCAGCTTATTCCCCAGATACTCATGGGTCTGCTGGGTCTTCTTAATCATGAAGAACTTCTTGTAGAATTTAATAGCTGTGAACAGCTCTGAGAGTTTTAAAGGGTAGACTGATTTTTTTTCCCTAATTTATATTTATTGCTTTATGTCCGAATTTTTAAGAACTTTGCTGAGGTTGGTCAGCGGCTTCTTCATTTTCTTGCATTTTTGGCTGGAGTGAGCCACCTTTGCCTTTTTTTAACCTTCAGGTGTTCCTTTTCTTACTCGTCCATGTCCTCATCGCCGTGACCCTCACCTCCTGCCCCCATGGCCAGGGGTACGCCCCTCGTGTAGGAAGGGGTGCTGCACAGCCCCACTTAATCCCAGAGTCTGGCATCTCCCCTCTGCTGCGCCTTAGGGAACAGCCAGCAGAGGTGCCCAGGCCCACCCAGGTGGGCCAGAGGGGAATGGGGGACAGAATACAAAGGAAATAGTTATGGGGAAAAGTAAAATTGATGGAAGTGCTGGTGGGCCCTCCCCCGAGAGTTCTGGGTTTCTGTGTCAACTAATTCATGTAGCAAGCACCAGGTAAAGGAGGCTCACATGGGGGCTTTTGGGTAACTTTGAAGCCCAGAGTCTTGTCTGCTTGGAATGTGATGGGCTGGGAGGGTGAGTCTTCCTGGGGTGCAGCTGGCCGGGACACAACCCAGGCAGGTGACCTTATGGGAGCCAGCCCAGTTGGCATCCAGCATGGGGGTGGGACAGCCTGCCGAGCAGACCTTGGTGGCCTGAGCTGGGAGCCTTGACTGTCTGAGACAAAGACGTGCCGTGTGGGTCCCCCAGATACCTGTCCTGTGTTCATGTCAGTGTGATGGGCCCCCTCATGGGGCAGGTGGCCTTTGTGGAACAGACTCAGCCACTTTGCCCTTCTCTGGAGGGAAGGACAATCTCTCGGGACGTTCCTAGTGTAGCATGGGCCCTTGACAGGCTGGTGATGCTGACAGATGCTGACGTTGCTTTTCCTTTTCAGAATTGGTAGGATGGCTGGAAGACTGCCCAAAGAGCTGGCGGATGACGTGACTGGGTCGGTGCTGGACTGTTTCAGGTGTGTGGGGAGATCACGGAGGGAGGTGTGCTTCTGGGACATGTGAGGCTGACCCAGGACTTCGACTCTTTCTCTGGAGATCTGAACATGGTTGTCGTCTCCAGTTGGTTTGGAGTACTTTATCTTGTTAGCTGACTGATATTTTACAAACTTACTAAGAGTTTTAGTGATGCTTTCACCCCAGTGGGTGGACGTGTGCTCTGGGTCCTGGGGGGACAAGCTGGCATGGTGCTGGGGTCTCAGGCTCTCTTGTATTTTCAGTTTCCAGGAGACGGACAGTGCCTGGCATGGTGGGTGTCTGGCGCTGGCGGAACTGGGCAGACGAGGCCTGCTGCTCCCTTCCCGGCTCTCAGACGGTGAGTGTGAAGCTCAGTTTGTGTGTGCACCTTGGGGTGCTTCATCCAGCCCCCTCCTAGCACAGCCCACTCCCTGGAGTGACGTGAGCATCATGAGTGTTGCAGGAGAGAGCCTTCTAGGCCTGTGTCCTCAGGCTTCTTTCTCACGTAGGCCTTCCTGAGTCCCAGTGTCTCTCCTCCCTTCTGTGCAGTTTCAGTATCCTGTCGGTCCCGATTTGGAGGGTCGTGAGCTCTTATGACGTCTGGGATTGTCTCGTCCCCCAGAACCAGTTTCACCCTCATGGTTCTTCTGCAGTGACATCATGGTTCCTGGGAGCAAGACTCACGCCAGTGAGGGGATGGGGAGGGAGCTCGCAGTGGGCTTGAGCAGGGGGACAGTGTGGCGGGTGCAGATGGACCACTGGTTTCAAGGCCTGTATGTCCTAGCTTTCGGACCCGGCTGCATGGAGGTGCAGCCTGGGACCAAGACCACAAGAAGCTTTTCTGTAGTGGGTGGGGATGTCCCTGGGAGCAGCGGTGCCTGTGGATGGAAGGGACGGATACCTGGGAGGGATAAAGAGGGCCCTTTGCTGGAGTGTGTCTCCTCAGATGCCACGTGCCCTGGGGATGACTTCTGTCCAGAGCGGGGACGTTTGTACAGAGAAGGCGCAGGTCAGCAGCCAAGCGGTGGGGTTGTTGCAGGTGCTGGCTGTGTGCCTGGTGTTGTGAGGCGTGCAGAGCTCCTTGACCCTTGATTTCTGTGGGCTCTTTCAGCTTATTTTTGTAGCAGCTTTACTGAGATATAATTCATCTTAACATATTATAAAGTTCACCCATTTAAAGAGTTCAATTTGGTAGTTTTTAGTACATTTACAGAGTTGTGCAACCGCTACCATCTGAGTCTTATTTCATTGTTCCTCAAAGAAACCCTATACTCAGGAGAAGTCTTTCCGCATCTTCCCTCAGCACCCCCAGTCCCGGGCACCCGCTGATCTCTTTCTGTCCCTGTAACTGCCTTTTCTGGACGCTTCATGTAAATGGGATCTCCAGTAGTGGTCCCAGCGTTGACCTCTTTCACGGAGTGTAATGTTTCTAACTTCACTCCCGTTGTACCATGTAGCAGTGGTACTCCGTTCCTTTCTGTGGCTGAATGATATTCCATGATACGGCTGCACGTTTATCAATCCTCTCATAGTTGATGGACATTTGGGTTTTCACCTTGGGCTACTGTGGATAATGCTGCCCTGAACATTTGTGTACAAGTTTTTGTGTGGCCGTGTGATTTGAGTTCTCATACTCAAATCACTAGGTGTAGACCTAGGACTAGAGTTGATAGATCAACACTAAATCTGTCTTCAACTTTTTGAGGAACTGCCAACTTTTCTAAGACGATTGTACCATGCACCACCACTTGACATTCCTACCAGCTGCATATGAGGGTTCCAGTTTCCCTATCCTCTCCAACTCTTGTTTTTCTCTGTTTTTTTTTTTTTTTTTTAATAGCCATCCTAGTGGCTGTAAAGTGCTATCATACTGTGGTTTTGATTTGCATCTCAACTATGTTGAGCATCTTTTCATGTGCTTTTTGACCATTTGGCTATGTTCATTGGAGAAATGTATGTTCAAGTACTTTAATTTAAAAAACTGGGCTGTTTGTATTTCTATCATTGTGAGTTCTTAATGGATATAAGCCTTTTATCAGATACATGATTTGTGGATATTCTGTCTCCTCTGTGGTTGTCTTGTCACTTTGCTGATGGAGTTGGATGCACTGAAGCTGTAAGTTTTGATTAACTTGCCAGTTTTCTCTTTCGTTGCCTGTGCCCCTGGTTTCATATCTAGGAAGTCATTGCCTCCCCCGAGGCCACGGAGATGTACTGCTGTACTTTTATTTACTCTCGTTCCATCCTAAGTGACTTACACATTTACTTGTGAAAATAGACGTGTGAGAATGTGTGTGTGTGTGCGCGCGAGGGTGTCATGGGTCAAGAGGAAGTCTCTGCCTCTGTGGTGCCGATTCCAATTTAACTTGAAGGAGACCAGAGTCCTCACTGCTTCTCATGCTTGAGGCCGGCTGGCACAGTGTACGTGTCTGTCATATATCATGATGTCAGCAGCCTCCACCAGCCACAAGCAGCCAGACTGGGAATGTAGAGTGGTGGATGAAATGTATTGTTGTAGACGAATATATTGTAGATGAAAAGTGTCAAGATGGGGCCAAAAACTGTGAGGCGTCACACGTGGTGAGTTGGCCTGTGGTCTTGGGTGCTGGCCGCCTCCTGCCTGTGGCGTGCTCCAGGTGAGCCAAGCCTCTCTGCAGACCCTTTGTGGGGCTGGTGGGTTGCGGAGCTGCGCTGTCTCCTGCCTCGGACGGGTTGTGCAGGCAACTGCGGTCTTATCCTGGAGCAGGCTCCAGAGGTGACAGGTCTAACACCATTCGCTTTTCTTTAACCCTTTCTCCTGCTCCTTAGACTGGGCCGTTTGAATTGCCCTGTCTTCAAGTTCTCTGATCCTTCCTTCTGTCTGCTCAAACCTGCAGTTTGTTCTCCTTCCTCAGCTGAATTTTTCATTTCATTGGCTATATTTTCAGTTCTAGAATTTCTCTGTGGTCTCTTTTACAGCCTACGTCTTTATTGACACTCCATGTTTGTACAGACATTGTTCTCTTGTTTCCTTTAGCTCTTGGAGCATATTTGAAATAATTGATTCAGAGTCAGTGTCTCGTAAGACACCGTCTGGCCTTCCTCAGAGGTGGTTTCTGTCAGTTTCTTTTTTTTTCACTGTGACTGTACCATAGTTGTTTGTTTCTTTGTATGCCTTGTTACTTTTTTATTGAAAACTGGGCGTTCTGACATATGATGTGGTAACTCTAGAAGTTGAGTTCTGCCTTGTCAGAGGTTTGCTGCGCTTGCTGTTGAAGACTGTTTAGTCGTCTCTTTATTTAGTGACTTTTTCCCAGACTTTTTTTTTGCAGTGACTTTATTCCTTGTTGTTGGGTCACTGAGGTCTCTCTTCTGTTGTTTTAGCGTATCGCCAGTGACCTAACAGAGGTTTCTTAGATGCTGAAATTTAGTAGCCTCTTTGTTCGCTAATCACCCTGTTGGTTGATGCAGGTGTTTTTTATTAGATTCCAGAGTGCTGAAAAGCCAGATTCTGCTTTTACCAGCTTACTGGTTTCCTTGGTAGAGGGACCAATTCGTGGAGTTCCCTACGACCATATTCTGTGACATCATCCAAAAGCCAGCATCTGAATAGCATTCCAGTGTTACTCTGGGTCCTCTGAGAAGATGTGGACACCAAGACAGCACTAAGTGTGCAAGTTATTTTATTAGGAAATGTTGGGAGTCCCTTGGATTGCAAGGAGATCCAACCAGTCCATTCTGAAGGAGATCAGCCCTGGGATTTCTTTGGAAGGAATGATGCTGAAGCTGAAACTCCAGTACTTTGGCCACCTCATGTGAAGAGTTGACTCATTGGAAAAAGATTCTGATGCTGGGAGGGATTGGGGGCAGGAGGAGAAGGGGACGACCAAGGATGAGATGGCTGGATGTCATCACGGACTCGTTGGACATGAGTCTGAGTGGCCTCCGGGAGATGGTGATGAACAGGGAGGCCTGGCATGCTGCGATTCATGGGGTCGCAGAGTCGGACACGACTGAGCAACTGAACTGAACTGGGAAGGCTGGCAGAGCCACCATCCAAGCCCAAGAGCTGCGGGGCTGGGGTGTGGGTAGCGGAGTCCTGGTGGGCCATGTGGCCTCGTGAAGGGCTTCTAGGGGAGTGGGGGTCCTCAAGCCAAAGTCAGCCTCAGGCGCATGCTCAGCTTCCTGGGATGGTCTGCAAGGCGTGGCTGCTGCCTGCCTCCTTGGTAGAGTCGCCCTGGGGTCAGCTTGTGCCTGTGCGTGAGCCCTGCCTCGGCCGCAGCCTTCATGTGCAGAGTGCTGACCTCTCTTGTCTCCTTACTGCTCCCTCTCCACGGGCCTGTGTGCCTGGCTCTCCTTCTCCACTGCTCCTGACCTCTCCTAGCACTTTCCTGTTCTCCTGACGACTATGCGCTTTACTGATTTTTAACCTTTGTGCAATCTTGAACTCTTGGACATTCCAGCCTGTAAGAAAAGTGATAGCCATACCGAGACGTCTCTGGCTTAGTGTATGGAGTAGGGGTTGTGTTTTTCTGTATCAAAATGTTTTTCTCCTTGAGTGAAGGTGTATGCATAGTTCATTTCATACTCACTCCTCTCCCTGTCTTGGGAGTGGGGGCATTTTGGTTGAAGGTTAAACCAGGGGTAGAGGTAGATGGCTGTGGGCTGCTGGTAAGACTGTTACAAAGCAGGTTGTCAGTACTTTTGTTTCTTCAATGTGAATACAAGGATCCTTTTTAGAAGTTATTTTCAGCTTTACTAGGGTGTAGTTCACCTAACATACAGTTTACCTATTATAAGTGTCTGATTCAGTGGCTTTGGTTTGTTACATTACCGATTTTCAAAAAACATTTTAGAATAAATATGACATCAGTTCAGTTCAGTCGCTCAGTTGCATCTCTTTGCAACCCCATGGACTGCAGCACGCCAGGCCTCCCTGTCCATCACCAACTCCCAGAGTTTACCCAAACTCCTCTCCATTGAGTCGGCGATGCCATCCAACCATATATGACATAACCTTGCCACGTTAACTGTTTTCAAGTGTACAATGCAGTGGCGTTAACTACATTTACGGTGTTGTATAACCATTATCAGTTCAGTTCAGTCGCTCAGTCGTGTCCGACTCTTTGCGACCCCATGAATCGCAGCACGCCAGGCCTCCCTGTTCATCACCATCTCTCGGAGTTCACTCAGACTCACATACATTGAGTCAGTGATGCCATCCAGCCATCTCATCCTCGGTCGTCCCCTTCTCCTCCTGCCCCCAATCCCTCCCAGCATCAGAGTCTTTTCCAGTGAGTCAACTCTTCGCATGAGGTGGCCAAAGTACTGGAGTTTCAGCTTTAGCATCATTCCTTCCAAAGAAATCCCAGGGTTGATCTCCTTCAGAATGGACTGGTTGGATCTCCTTGCAGTCCAAGGGACTCTCAAGAGTCTTCTCCAACACCACACTTCAAAAGCATCAATTCTTCGGCGATCAGCCTTCTTCACAGTCCAACTCTCACATCCATACATGACCACAGGAAAAACCATAGCCTTGACTAGACGGACCTTAGTCGGCAAAGTAATGTCTCTGCTTTTGAAAATGCTATCTAGGTTGGACATAACTTTTCTTCCAAGGAGTAAGCGTCTTCTAATTTCATGGCTGCAGTCACCATCAGCAGTGATTTTGGAGCCCAAAAAAATAAAGTCTGGCACTGTTTCCACTGTTTCCCCATCTATTTCCCATGAAGTGATGGGACCAGATGCCATGATCTTCGTTTTCTGAATGTTGAGCTTTAAGCCAACTTTTTCACTCTCCTCTTTCACTTTCATCAAGAGGCCTTTTAGCTCCTCTTCACTTTCTGCCATAAGGGTGGTGTCATCTGCATATCTGAGGTTATTGATATTTCTCCCAGCAATCTTGATTCCAGCTTGTGTTTCTTCCAGTCCAGCGTTTCTCATGATGTACTCTGCATATAAGTTAAATAAGCAGGGTGACAATATACAGCCTTGACGCACTCCTTTTCCTATTTGGAACCAGTCTGTTGTTCCATGTCCAGTCCTAACTGTTGCTTCCTGACCTGCATACAGATTTCTCAAGAGGCAGGTTAGGTGGTCTGGTATTCCCATCTCTTTCAGAATTTTCCACAGTTTATTGTGATCCACACAGTCAAAGGCTTTGGCATAGTCGATAAAGCAGAAGTAGATGTTTTTCTGGAACTCTCTTGCTTTTTCCATGATCCAGCGGATGTTGGCAATTTGATCTCTGGTTCCTCTGCCTTTTCTAAAGCCAGCTTGAACATCAGGGAGTTCACGGTTCACGTATTGCTGAAGCCTGGCTTGGAAGATTTTGAGCATTACTTTACTAGCATGTGAGATGAGTGCAATTGTGCGGTAGTTGGAGCATTCTTTGGCATTGCCTTTCTTTGGAATTGGAATGAAAACTGACCTTTTCCAGTCCTGTGGCCACTGCTGAGTTTTCCAAATTTGCTGGCAGATTGAGTGCAGCACTTTCACAGCATCATCTTTCAGGATTTGAAACAGCTCAACTGGAATTCCATCACCTCCACTAGCTTTGTTTGTAGTGATGCTTTCTAAGGCCCATTTGACTTCACATTCCAAGATGTCTGGCTCTAGATTAGTGATCACATCATCATGATTATCTGGGTCGTGAAGATCTTTTTTGTACAGTTCTTCTGTGTATTCTTGCCACCTCTTCTTAATATCTTCTGCTTCTGTTCTATTTCCAAATTTATGTTCCCAAACAGAAACCATGTCCCCTTAAACACTTAACTCCCCCTCCCTTCCCCTCCCCTCAGCCTCTGGTGCACACAGATCTGTTTGCCCCTGTGAGTCTGCTGCTCTGGGGGCCTCACATAGGTGGAATTGTGCAAGATTGCCCTTTGTGTCCTACTTATTTTATTTAGGATTCCAAGGTTAAGTTCAATTTGTAGCTCATGCCAAATGCTTTATGGCTGAGTCATAGTCCTCTGTGTGTATGGACGACCTGTTATTTACGTGTTCATCTGTCAGATTTTTGGGTTATTTCTGTCTTTTTACTATTTTGAATAATGCTGCCATGAACATTGGGTGCCTGCATCTGTTTGAATCCCGGTTTTCATTTCTTTTAGGTGTATGTCTAGGGGTGAAATTGCTGGTTCACGTGGTAATTCCATATTAAAATCTTTGAGGACTTAACCACTTTTTATACTTGAAGGTCAGAGACAGCTCTGGAGCTGGGTTATATGTGAATGAAGAAAGGTACTGTCATTGATAAATCAGCAAGACAGAATTTTTTTTGCTGTTGTTGCTAAGATCTAAGAACCCACTGTGCTTGTAAAGGTGGTTGCAGAGAGCCTGCATGGTTTCTGTGGCTGTATGTGCAGATGACCTTTTGGAGGAATTCCCTTAGGCGGGTTAATTTCATGGGGCTGCAGGCACACGTGGCTCCACCGTGAACATCTGCAGGCAGCGCTGGGGCTCCCTGGCTTGTGTGGTTGCAGGACTCTGAGCAGTCGTTAACTGTCTCCGTTTCTTCTTGTTGTCATTTAAGATGGTGGTGGACATTCTTGGGTGAGCTTAGAATCTCTGGGTCCCCAAAACGGAAGTTTTATGTTCTTGCCTGTAAGGCACGAGGTGAGAGCTTATCTCTAGGGCCTGAGGCCTTGGGCCCCAAGCCTAGAACAGCTTCTGACCCTCTGCCTCCTGCAGGGTGTGGACTTGCTGGAAAGCAGGGGTGCCCTGTTTCTGGTCTTTGTCACAGCATATTGGTATACAGAAACACAGGAGCCCAGGCTTGCCAGTGGAGGCTGTGCATGCGTGTGCTGGTTTCAGGTCATGACAGCACATGTGTTGGACTGGTGGTGTGGGCCAGACTCATAGGCCATCCTTGATGATCTATAACAGTTTGTAACAGCGGCTTCCTATTTACCTTAAAAGATTCAAGACCAGCTCTACATCCCTGTTGTGGGCTGGTGTTGTTCAGTCGCTAAGCTGTGTCTGACTCTTTGAGACCCCATGGACTGCAGCATGCCAGGCTTTCCTGTCCTTCACTATTTCCCGGAGCTTGTTCAGACTCATGTCCATTGAGTCAGTGATGCCATCCAACCATCTCATCCTCTGTCATTCCCTTCTCCTCCTGCCCTCAATCTTTCCCACTGTCAGGGTCTTTTCCAATGAGTTGGCTCTTCGCATCAGGTGACTAAAGTATTGGAGTATGTGAGTTGGTATCAGTGGTTTTATATAAATTTAACTTGGTGGAAAGCAGGTTGTTTGCCATACTGAATAGTGTCATGTTTTTTTTTTTTTTTAATAAGCAGGATTTTAAAATTATTTTTATTTTATTTTTATTTTTGGCAACACTGGGTCTCCATTGCTGCCCGTGAACTTTTCTCTGGTTGTGGCAGGCAGGGGCTACTTTCTCATTGCAACACACGGACTTCTCATTGCAGTGGCTTCTCTCATTGTGGAGCACGGGCTCTAGGGCTTATGGGCTTCAGCAGTTGCAGTGTGTGGACTCTAGAAAGCGGGCTTAGTAGTTCTGGTGACAGGTTTAGTTGCCCTGCAGCACATGGGCTCTTCCCGGACCAGGGATCAAACCCGTGTCTCCTTAACGGGCAGGTAGAGTCTTAACCCCTTGATCCTCAGGGCAGTCTTTGTTATTTAAAACAAATTTCTTGTAAAAAACTATTTGTTTGGCTGTACCAGGTCTTAGTTCCAGCATGTGGGATCTAGTTCCCTGACCCAGAGATTGAACCCAGGCCTCCTGCCTCGGGAGCAGAGTCTTAACCAGGGAAGTCCCATGAATGCCGTCGTTTTAACACAGAACTACTGCATCACTGCTTGGGATGTGTCTGGTGGGATCCAGGCATCCTGATGCCTTGGAATGCACCACACTCCATCTGAAGTGCAGGGACTTTATCCTTCGTTTCCTTGAACTTATATTTCCATTTACTTTTCCCAGAGGATTTTTTTCCTAATGTAACATGTTTCTGCGCTTGAGAATCTTCTGTTGATTTCTCTGTCAAGTGTCTTCAGCGTGAGGATGTTTGTACCCAGACATCAGCTCTTCACATTTTGTTCTGCCAAAAGATACTAATTGTTTAAGAAGTTTTCTAGATTGAGTTTTTGCAGAATTAGTTATTAGTATAATCTTGATCAAAATAACTGAAAATAATATCTTATTGAAATGCAACTATTAACCAGCTGGATTTTTAGTTCAGGCTGTCTTTCTGTGGTATGAATCTGCCTGCCAGTACAGGAGATGCGGATTTGATCGCTGGATTGGGTAGATCTCCTGGAGAAGGAAATGGGAACCCACTCCTGTATTCTTGCCTGGGAAATCCATGGACAGGGGAGCCTGGCGGGCTACAGTCTGTGAGTTTGCAAGAGTCGGACACAACTTAGTGACTAAACAATCTTTTGGTGAATAGTGCTTATATCTAGAACAAGGCAACTTTTTATTTAAAACTTTTACATTTTTGGCTGTAAGCACTGAGAAGCCTTGTTATACGTGTGTGTCACTGGGAGCGGCAGGTGTTAGCTTTAGCCGTGCTTGTTCTCATTGGGTGGCTCTACTGGGACTGCCCCTGTGTTGGTCAAAGTTGCGTTGAAGCCTCCCGTCTTGTGGAGGGAGCTCACTCAGTCCAGTCAGCTTAGCTCCATGCCACCGTTTCCAGGCCCTTTCTTGACCCCCTCTCCCCACACGTTGTGATTTTGAGAGGCACCCTCTGAACAGTGGGGAATGGCCCTTGTGAAGGGTGAGGGGCCCTGTGGCTTTTTAGGCAGCGGCTTAGGAAACTGAGGCCCTGGGCGTTTGGTCTCCCCAGGTACCCCAGGCACGTGCACTCACCCAGGCTTGATGGCCGCTGGTGGACAGCGATCGCGCACGCATCCTCACACACACACTGAGGCATCCTCACCCTCAGTTTTAATTGCTGCTGCCTCAGTTCTTTCTTTTTCATTGAGTTTATTTATTGTTGCAAAATATAACACAGCATTTATGCTTATCTTCTTTTTATGTAGCCTCGAATTTTACCTATGAGTTTATTGGAGAATTAGCAACATGTACATCATTTTAGGAAGTGGAAAACCAGGCCAAATGCATAAGAAGACGCACTGTAATGTAATGAAGACAGAGCACGTTGAGAATAGCAATGCACTCTTCTCAGTGGAAATAAATTACTTGTATAAATAGCCTCTTGCTGTCTGTGATTCAGTCATAACAAACAGCGTTTTTACATATAGCACTTTAATGCTAGTACCGGAAATGTCTTTCCCTGGCATTTTTTTCCCCCCAATAATTGTTCTTTGAAACACATAGTAGACATAATAGAAAAAAAAAAACAATTAAAAATAAGAAAAGTATTTTTAAAGAGAGTTCCTCTAAGATGCTAACACTTAAAAGTTACCTTTCGGTCCTTTGCATTTCATTTGACATTTTGCATCAGGTCCTAAAGTGTGAGTTATTCAAATATTTTACAGCCAGAAGTAGAAGCACCTTTTAACGTTTATGCTTAATATTTACAAAACTGGGTTGAGTTGCAGTTTTATCTTAAATTTTTTTTTTTTTCCTATTTTGTGAAGAAGACAACTGAGTTGTCAAGATTGACCAGACGAGAAAAATGAGGGCCAGGTGGGGGTTTGCTGTCTTGCCTACATTGCGAGTCGTGTTTGTGGCCGCAGCTCTGGCCGCCAGGGAGCGGCTCTAAGACACCCGAGTTCTCTTCCGGAGTGTGAACACTCTGGCTGTGTCACTGGGCTTTGCCTTCTTGGATCCCTGCTGGCCCTTCCCCGCCTCCCTGGGGCTCGTCCTCTTTTGCCCTTTGGGTCTGATGTCGCACTGAGCCTCCTGGCTCTCTAGGGCCCTGGGGGTGGGTGCATCTGGCTGGCAGGTGGGCTCGAGGGCCGTGGGCTCGACATTCCCCGGGCTGTAGGCTGCCAGTTGGCAGAGGGCCACGGCCGCCGTCTGCTTCTGCTCATCGCTGTCAGCTGCACGTATATCCTGGGCCTTCCCAGTGGGGCTGGGCACTGGGGCCTCCACAGAGCTGGGGTCAGGCCCGTCCCCAGAACTTGCAGGTTCCCTCTGCTGAGTTGGAGAGGGGGTGGGGGCAGTGGCGGGCTCGGCCCCTCGAGGGGGGCTGCACATAGAGGGCCTTGAGGTCAGGGCGTTGCAGGGGTCCTTCACTGAGAGGTTGAGGGGTGCCTCCTGCGGCTCCACGAATCCTCCATGGGCAGGGCTGCATGCGGCAGCCGGCTCAGCCTCTGGTTTTGTGGACAGGTTCAGCGGGGCCGCCCTGGAGCCGTCCTCCGGGCTGGAGGGGACGGCCTCCAGGCTCCCCAACTGAGTTGGAGCGTCTGTGCTCAAGGCCTCGAGGCTGGAAGAGACACAGAGAGGGCGTCACAGGGACCTTGCTAAGGGACCCTGCCCACGGGGAGTTTGGGCAAGTGCCATTCCCTCTGACGGAGCCCAACCAGAGACATGACTTGGAAAATGGACTCGCTTACCTTTTCGGAGATGCTGCTCTGTTGTCTGGGGCCTGGGAATGTGGGTGCTCCGTGTTCTTCTTGATGGGCTTGAAGGCTGCGAGGCCCTGTTCAGGTGGTGGGATCCTTCCTGGGGCACCGGAGGCGGGCGCATCTGAGAGGCCGCACAGGCCAGTGCACGGCTGGCTTGTCTGTGTGAAGTTGGTGGGACTCGGCCTTCCCGGGGAGCCTGTGGCTGCGCTGCCCGCGCGTGGGCTCATTTTGGTCCCTTCCGTGTCCCTCTGCCCATCTTTGGAAGGTTCTTTAGTCTCGGGAGTCGGACTCTCCTTCTCCAACTCTGTGTGTTTTTTGTGGGAGTTGGAGTTTAACTTGGAGGGACTCAAGGCCTGGTAACCCAGGGCAGCTTCTTCCAGTAGATGTGAGCTTTGGTCCCGTGAAATGCCAGCCACGGGTGGGAGTCTGAGGCCGTAGGAGGAGAACGCAGACTCGGGTCTGTAAAATCCGTAAGGAATTGGCAGGCTGGAGTGATACTGCTGGAAGAATCTGTAATGGTCGTATGTGGAGGGAGCCGGGTTCAGGTGCTTAGGGATGGGCCCTGGGTGAGGCAGAAAGTGTCTTTGGTCTTGGGCCCCGTAGACAGACAGCAGGGGGCTGTCACACTCGGGCGCGTTCCCAGCGAGTAGGTAGGGTGAGTAGATGGTGGCCAGTCCGTGCTCCGTGTAAAAATGAGGCGGGTACTCCGTGATGCTGGGGTGCACATACGGGGAAGCGGCACCAAAGCCCTTTGTGGATGGGATTTTATGTGGAAACTCGTGTGTGAGGAAAGGTGAGCCAGCTCTCCAGGGGTAGCCAGGGGCATGAAAGGCAGACTTGGTGTGGAAGGAGGCGGCTTTGGAAGGGGCGTGGGTCAGGGCCAGCGCTTCGGGAGTCTCCGTGAGCTCCTGCCCTTTGAGTCTGTGCTCCCCCACTGGAACGAATGCTGAAGGCCGGACAGCTCCTTCCAGAACAGGCTGGGTGCCCACAGCAGCTTCTGGGGCTGGGCTTGGGGGTGCTGCTTCCTTGTGGGGAGTGGGCTTCTGTCCGAGGCACCTGTGGGGCCCGCGTGCGGGCAGGTCCAGGTTTTCCTTGATGTCGTCCTTGGCGAGGTCGTGTTGGAGCTTGGCATCCAGGTGTGAGAGCCTGCTTGGGACGGGCTTGGAAGAGGTGGGCTTCACCACAGGGTCGGGCTGATTGGTTTGCTTAGGGTCTGAAGAGTTTGGTTTGGAGCACTTGGGAGCGCGATCTTGCTCGGACACTAAAGTGATGGAGTTTTTACAAAGACCATATTTCATGTGGTTGAAAAGATGTGACTTCTCATTGCAAGTAAAGGGACACTGGAAACACTTGTACTTGAACGGCTTTCCTGGGGGCCTGGGGATGTAATGTGGCTTTTTTGGTTTTCGCTCTTTGAGAAGGCTCATTTTCCTTCTGTGATTTGGTGTCTGAGCCCTGCTGGCTCCGGTGTAGTTCAGCCTTGGTGGTTTTTAAGGAAGCAGGTCACCGCTTTTCCTTTGCTTTCCTTTCTGAGCGCTTCTACTTGAGGCCAGCTTCACGGGCTGTGGGTGTGACCAGGGAAGTCTTGCTCATCTGGGGACCAGGAGCTGAAATGGAGGAGCAGAGCCTTAGTGTCGAGATGCTGGCTAACAGGCTAATGAGGAGCCAGCCTGAGCTGCCTGGCTCACGGAGGGGGAGAAGCAAAGGCCCCCGCAGGTGGTGTAACTGCTGAAGTAGGGGCAGGTATGAGACGGGCATCAGCTGCCCCTCTGCGATGCCCCAGGTGCCACCCTCACAGTGCTCTCTGTTACCGTAGGGGGAGTGTGGTTGCAGGAAGGTTTAGTGGCGTTTCACAGAATACCTATAACTCTTGGGGTTTTGGGAACCTTTAACCTGTGATCTGAGGCCTCATGTGCCAGGAAGGTTGTGCACCTAGCTGACCGAGTAACTGCTGAGATCCCGCCCCCGTCCGTGTGCCTGGGGTTTCTGGACGAGTCCTGTCACCTGGACCGAGTGCTGAGCCCCAGTGCGACCTGAGAAAGCCTGGGCTCACACGTGCCTGTGACATTCACACTTGTGCTCACTGAGAACAAGGCGAGTGTGATTATAACATTCAGTCCATCTGCCCTATTTAATCACAGTGTTCTGTTCTACCACGGAATATTTAAAAGTGAAGAACAAGTGAAAAATGCGACATCCCCTCCTGGGCAACCCCCCGCCCCCTTCTAAATTCACAGATGAAAAGTCAGCTTTCTGAGTAGTGTTTGTGTTGGCCCGCATACAAACAGAAGTGCTGTGTTTATGTTGATTTGAATGATATTAAGATGCGATGAGCCTGTGAGTAAGCAGCTGTCCTTGTGTGCTTTCGCCTTCCACTGCCCACCTCAGGTAGTAGCCCTTTCCTGCCTGTTCTGGCCTTACCAGAAGGCAGAAAAGCTTAGCAGCCCTCCTGGCAAGAGGAAACCAGAGTGAGTGGTGCCTAATTTTAGAAATGATTGGATTCTGGGAGGAACTCAGCCCAGCCTTTAACCTGTAGAAAGGGCCTCCAGATTTCTTCCCCAGGGTCCTCCTATCCCTGCCCACCCCCCCAAGCTTAATCTCCTGAATTTCCTTCAGAGGCTGCTCTGCACACCCCTGGGCTCTCACTCTGCCTCACAGACAGAAGTTGAGAACAAAAGGCGTGAGGTCTGGGAGGATCTCAGCAGGGCCGGGTGCGGCTGCGCGTCCAGGACCAGCCCATGGGGTGACTGTGTCTTAGAGAAAGCCTGTGGGTGGGGAGGGCTGGGGGCGGTGGTGGTGAGGAATCGAGGCCGGCACTTTAATTTGCATAAAAGAATGTCGAAAGGACTTAGCTTCTCAATATTTTTAAACACTTTAAAAAATAAACTTATAAAGGAAATAACTTGAAACTGCGTTTTAAGGAATGAGTAAATACGGTTAGTTCAGAGCCTTGTGAAATTGCTTGTGTAAAGCATCACCTTCTAGACATCGGGTTGGTTAAAACACTGAGTTGGAAAGCAGCCCTTTAAAAATAGAGAAATATGCATGGGAAATCTAAGAGACTTGTTTTCACAGAATAAACGTAGCTACCCTCTGTGCCACCCTCTGTGCCATCTCCCACATTGGAGATGAGGTAATGGGTAGTTTTCGAGAGGAGGGCTTAAGCGAGGAGGGAGTGGGATTTTAATTTCACTTGGATATCTTCAAAAAAAAACACAAAACTCTGATCTTACTCTCAGCAGACTGGTTCCTCTGCTCATTATTTTCATATTTCTTAAAAACACAAAGAACCACTCTCCCCACAACAAGCTGCCTCTGTTAACCTGTTCTATTGTCCCATCCCCTTGAAAACGTGTTCCTGAGAAGTGGTTTGGGTGGCCTGCTGCCTTCTGTCGTGGGGAGAGTGTCTGCAGAGCAGGGTTGCTCGGGTGCATAGTTTGGATGAGAAACGAGAGTTTTGGCTGCCCCCTAATTGGAGAGGCGGGGTCCGCAGGCCCTCTTTGGGGGTGTTCATTGGTAGGGTACCAGGTGGGCAGTGGCCAGCCCGGCGGCACCTGGTGCCCGACTCTCGCCCGTCTTCCTTCTCTCCCCCGGGAACAATTGCAGGAACTACGCGCAGTGTGAAAGCCCAGCTTGGTTAAACATGTGGTCACAGCTTTGCATCTTCCTAATTTCCCCTTTTATTAAGGGAAAATGCGAAATAGTTTACGAGTTCAGTCCATACCTTGTGGGGCAGGTGTGCCCTGGGCTATAAAAGCATTATTTCCTGCCTCCCGTCAGGAAGCGATTCCAGCCAGCTCGGGGCCAGCCTGATAAGTCAGGGCAACCTGTGCTGGCACGTCCCATTATGCTCCCTGATTCTGAAGGCGTGAGAACCTCTGCAAGTCAGGTTCCCATGATTGTATAGGATATGTTATGGCAGAGATCTGAAAACTGATGATTTCATCACTAGCTGGAAGCACGGTGATCAAAATGATGACAGTTGCAAAACGTTTCATCAAGTGTGAGCCCGAGAATCCTGGTGGTACCAGGAGTGAACACAGACACACACCTGCTGCACCACCCCGGACCCGCGAGCCCAAACCAGCCGAAAACCCCTCGGGTTTAAGATGACGACGGTGTTAGCTTTAAAAGCAGTATTGTCTGATATTGCTCATACTTTGAGGCCAAAATATAAAATAAGCTCACTTTGGTTAAGTTTTCTCAAAGGTTTATAGGCGATCGGTTGTATGTAAGTTTTCACAGCGTTACTCAAAATAATAGTTTGGGAACTAATTGCTCTTATGTTAATATGTACTTTTTTCAGTCAAATGATCTTGTGCCCGCAGTTTTGGTCTGAACCTTTTGTTCTTTGGTCAGCTATCTTACAAGGACAGTGAACAGGTTTTCAGGGGATGGTTTCCTTGGTGCCAGTGTTCTGGGAGGTGAGAATATTCCAGGGCGCAACTGTTGGAAGGCGAGCCTGGATGGAGTCACAGGGGCAGCAGCTTTAGTAACTTTGAGTAAACTGACCTCTCCAGGGTTGCACAATTCACTAATTAAAACAAGGGAGTGCAGCTGCTTCAGACGCTGATGGAGACGAACTAGTTCACTGGGTTATAAAAATGCAATCGTGTCAGAGAAATAAATAGGGTAAGATTGAGGCTTCTGTAAGCTTCCAAAGGGGACAGCCTCTAGGAAGATGATGTCAGTCCGTGGGTTCTCTCTTGCCCAGGTGAGGTTTACAGGGTGAGAAGCTAAAGCTGAGTGCCCAGGACCTCGTCGGTCTGGCCATCCGCAGAAACAGGGTTTGCCCATCTCTGGTCAGTTTATATCTGCCAGACCTGGTGCAGGCTGGCAGTGGGGTGGGGATGGGGGAAAGAAAGGGTGTTGTGGCCAAAACAATATAGTCCAGAATTTAAGTTTGTAAATAGGAAGTTTAGTAACGAGAGGTGAGGTTTTTCTGAAGGGGCTAAGATTGGTGTTTCACTCTCCTTGTCGTGGGAAGGCTGGTACAGCCTGGGGGCTGGGCGGGGGGGCTGCATACAGGGAGAGGTTAACAAAGCAGGGTCCTCGGTTTGGCTTTCCTGGGAGAAGTGCAGCGTTAGCATGTTAGTTGAAAATGCAGTTGTTAGCCTAGTCCTAGAAGGTTATTTGCGGGACAGTGTCTTCCACCCTTCTTACACCTCTCACTGGGTCAGCAAGAGGCGTGGGGAGCCCTGCATGTTAGGTCAGGGTGCTGTCCTCCAATGCAGGAGGGGGTCCCCGCCTGCCTTCTTGCCTGCGAGCAGCTGTGGGTGCAAGGCCTGCCCTCAGCTGTGCCCTCAGCGGAGTCGGGTCCCACCCTGAGGGGTGTGGGTACGGAGCAGGGCCAGAGGGACACTGTGGCCCCTGGCCCGAGCCCACTCTGTTTCAAAACACCCTCTCGTGACCCCTCACATGCTGCCACCCCTGCCCACGTCCCACCCGGAGACCGGGAGCCGGCTGCGGCATCCCCTCCCACAGGCCTGGGCAGCTGGGTGGTGCTGCCCGCATGGCGCTCTGAGCCACCTGTGGTTTCGCGTCCACGGGCTTTGTCTGCCTGTTTCGGAAGCACTGAGGTGCCCGCGTGCGTCGCGCAGTAGCCTCCTAAGTGTGGACAAGTGTCTGTAGTTGCCAGTCGTTAGGGTGACAGTGAGTGGCCAGTGTGTTTAACAGTTTTCTAGAGAGTCTGAACTCCGAAAAACAGGCAAGAGAAAGATGTTTTCTGAGCTTTGATAGGACACAATAGAGGTAATTATAGCTTAACTTTATGGGGCATTGCTGTGACGTGCCAGGTAGCTATGCATGTCATGCGTGCTAACCTCTGCACTGGAAGAATCTTCCACCCTCCCCGGTGGTGTCCAGCTGCCTGGCAGGGAGCCTCACCAGGTAGCGCGTTCTGAAGGGCATGCTATAATTACGATATTGTGATGTGGCATTATTGCACAACTCAAGGACACGCCATTGTCGCCTACCCACTGGTGTGTCGCAAGAACGAGATTTGTGAGTTTTACTCCCAATTGAGCTTTTCCAGTGATTAACCACCACTCCCTCCCAGATTTTCAGTTCTTTAAAATGAAGGAGAAACATGAGGGCAACCATGACCTAGGGTAAAAGATAGTTTTCTGGAATATAGTTTGGAGAAATGGATCCAGGAAGTCAAGCAGGGGCTCTTTCTGGTTTCAGCCAGAGACCCTGGGTTACAGACAGTGTTCAGCAGTGAACGCACAGCTTTAATGTTCGGGCCACCTCCCTAGAGCCAGAGCCCCAAACTGCCGCCTCCTCACCTTAAAAGCATTGGAAGGATTTGGCAAATACAAAGTAAAAATCAGGATAACAAGTAGACAGGTTTTCATTACTTTAAGTCTGATGTTGGCCAGTCTGACCAATAATTTTATCAGTAATTGTTTTCATGCAAATTTATGAGAAACTTTAAGAAAATTCCCTTTTTGTATGTACAGAGATCCTCTTTAGTTAAGATGTTTTTTGTTTTCTTGGTAAGCTTATGTCAAAACAGCACTTATTTTAAACTCCAAAAGGTTTGAATTTTTTTTCCTCTTTAATATTTAATTTAAAATTTTTGGGGAGAGAATACATTCACAAAGTTTGGAATTCAAAAAGCGTGATCGACTGCACAGTAAAAAAAAAAAAAATCTCACTCCCACCTCTGCTCCCCAGGTCTCTTCCCCAGGGACTACCAATGTTAATCATTTTTTTAATCTAAAGGTTGTAAAATTAAATTATAAATTAAGATCTGCAACTATCTATGTATATATGTGGTCCTTTTATGTTGAAACTTGTTAATTTTTTAAGGTGAAGAACAGATAAGCATAACATCAAATTGAGTTTGAGTTTAAAGTTGTTGAATTTTATGGTAGAAATGAGAACTTCACATCGAAATAAACTCGTTTATACTCTTAGAATAAAGTGTAAGCCTTATTAAAAGTTTTGTAATAATGGTCTCCTTTCCAGCAGTGCACCTGCTGGGTCCTGAGTAATCCGCAGAGAAGAGAGCAGGGCAGAGAGACTCCGGGCAGGTGATTCACTGAGCAGATAGTTTTAAGATATATCTGAGAGGAGTTTGGAAAGAAAACTTGCGTTTGAGAAGAAATAGTAGGTACAAATAGTAGGTACTTACCAGAGGTGGGGAGGTAGAAGCTGTGGCTGCCGGGCCGGAGCAGGACCTGTTCTCACGCTCGCTCTCGCTGAAACTGGAGCCGGCTGTTCCAGTGGGAGGGATTTAATGTAGGAGTCGAGCCCTCGGGGCGTAGAGATGCACCTGATATTCCTCCCGCCCGCAGCTACGATTCATGTGTTTGCACCCACCAAGCCGGCCAGCCAGTGCCACCTCCATGCCTCACGGCAGCTCCCTGCCTGGGCTTCCTGAGTGCCATGGTAGTGCCGCCTGGCTCTTTGTGAACTCGGGGGTTGCACACATTCGAGGTGAGGGTAGAGGCCTCCCAGGGGAGTTGTAGTGTGTGCAGGCGGCGGCAGCCAGTGCTGACATTTAGCCTGAAATGCATCTCTTCTAACGGATGCCGACAGCCCCGGTGTCCTCCCCGTGAGGGTTTGACGGAACCTTTGTCACCCTCCACCCCGGGGACTGGGAGACCTGCCCGGGTCCTCCCGGAGAGCCGGAGGGGGGCCGCCTGGGCTGCCGCGGGGACCTGCCGGTGCACGCCCAGGACCAGCCCTGAGCAAGGCTGCCCTGCTGCGCGGCTGTGTGCTGCTGTTGGGAACAGCCTCCATGCCTTTCCTTGCTCCCCCTTTTTTCTCTTCAGATAAGACACTTGGTTTGTGATCCGGGGCACCCCCCACTCCCCTTCAACTGCTTGCTGTCGAGTCACTGGCTGCCTCCACGCTCTCTGGGAGGCTGCATGTGGTGCAGGCGTGGGGACGGGGAAACGGGTGTGCCTGGCGTGGGTGCCAGGGTGGGCCTACCAGCCCAGATGCTGTTTTAGTTTTTTCTTTTTAGGCTTAAGATTTTACTTGGCTTTACCTTCATGTTTAATTGAAAAAAAAAAAAGATCTTTTAGTTACTTTCATCCAAATTAGATATCCACAGAATTTAGAGCGTAAAAAAATAGTCCTGTCTTACCACAAAAAACACAGTGGTCCCTGCTGCTCCCCTCACCTCTTGCTGATGACAAGCCACCCAAAACAGGTGGCTTAAAAAACTTCCATTTTTATGATCTCAAGATTTTTCAGGTCAAGAGTCTAGCTTGCTCCAGGCCGGCCCTGTGTGCCGTGGCATTAGTGGACACTCAGCTGCCTCGTGTCCTAGGGGAGCAGCTGGTCCCTCCTCCCTTTGTTTTCATCCAGAGGCCTCTCCAGGAGGGTGGTCAGTCTTATTCCATGTGAGACTCGGGAGCACAAAGCACCACAGGATCCCTCTTGGCTCTCTGGGTTTGAAGGAGGGGAGGGGCCCCAACCTCTCAGTGGGAGAGCGTCACTGGCTGCTCCCCTCCCATCCCCCCTGCCAGGGGCCCCACCTGGACCTTTTCTTAACTGATGATTTTGGAAATTTACCTCCTTGATTACAAGTAACATTATTCTGTTGCTTGTTTTGTTCCCTCCACCCCCCTCACTGTTCCCAGTTTTGGGTGTTGTCTGTTGTCTTTATAGGAAATGAGAGTGTAGCCCTTTAACGCCTCTACCTCCACGCCTGCCTTCCCTGTCATCTGAGATTCCCTCTGCCTTTTTCCTGAATTGGAAGCCAGGCTTCCTGGATCTCATATTGTCTTTTCTCTTGGGTTGATCCTTCGTTTGCGTGTAAATGAAGCACAGCCCTTTAGTAGGCTCCTTAGAAAGAATGCAAGAGAGGCAAATCTTCGAGACCCTGAATGATTGGAAATGTCTTTTTTCTGCCCTTCTATCTAGTTGATAGTTTGGCTAGGTATAGAATCCTAGGCCAAAAAGTATTTACAGTCAGTGTTTGGAAAGTGTTTTCCATTGATGTGGCTTTCAGTGCTGCTTCTGAAAACTTTGATGTGATTCTGATCCCTGACTTGTTCCCTGCAACATTTTAGTACAAAAAATTTCAAACATATAGATGAATCACATAATTCACATAAGTAAATGCTCAGACACCCAGCACTGGTTCTGCAGTGAACGTTTTCTCTGCCGTCCTGCTCAGGGTTTCCTACATCCCCTCCTCTTTTCCACATGTTGATCCATCTCAAGCATTTGTTGCATTTCAAAGAGACGTGTTTGGCAGGCGTGTTGTTAACTATTAATACTTCTTTTGAAGGTAGAAGTCACACGTGATGAGGGTACAGGTCCCAAGAGTACGCTTCTGTGAGTCTTGGGCATGCCTTCTGTTGGGAAGTAGAGCACTATAATCACTACTTAGAAGCAGCTGCTGGCTGGATTTTCTTGCATTATAGGTTAGTTTTACCTGTTGTAAAATTTTGTGTAAATGGTGATTCCTGATTCTTCACACGCCATTGCTTCTCTCCTGTAGGCTCTTTGCTCTGTTCTCACCTTCTTTAGCTTTCTCTTCTGACCCTTCTATCCTGCTGTTAAGATTTTTGGTTTCCATGAGTTCGTGCTTGTTCTCTGAGTGTTCCTTTCTTAGTATCTTACAGGTAGTGGTTGCAATAGGCTTCTCTTATTTCTCTGAGTGTTTTAATGATGGCTTTTGACAGGTGGTGCTATTCCTTCTGCAGTCTCCGTTTCTTCCACAAAGGTTTTCTTTTTTCATTGTGATTCCTCCTTCACCTGCTTATGATCACCAGAGTTTACTCTCTTGGTGGGGCAGGGGGTGGTTAGGCCCTTATTGAGTGTTTATTCGATGTAAGGCCCTGTGCTGAGTAAACATTCTATCTCTATTAATCCATTTAATCACTGCAGTAACACTTTGAAATGGGAACTTCAGGAGCCTGATTTGCAGAGTCAAGCAGCACAGAGAGGGTAAGTAACTTGGCCAAGGTCACCCAGCCTCAAGGACAACAGAGCAGAGTCCTCTAGGCCGTGAAAAGGTTGCACTGGGGGAGGGACGCCATGTCTGTGAGTTGAATCAGGGACTTGTACTCTGTGGCTGCTTCTGAGTCTTGGCTCTATTCTTTGATCCTCCTATGACTTAGAGTAGTTATCTGGCCTGGGCTTCAGCTTTCCTATGTGTAGAAGGTACCCTGGAGGCCTCTACTCCTGGATTTTTTTGGAAACTGATGGGTTAATTACAGTATCCCACCAAATTGCCTTTGTACGGTGGGAATGGTGTGTGTCACAGAACAAAACATCTTTGATGAAGTAAGCAGATTATTTATACTTTTGACCTTACAAGTAAATACCAGTTAGTTTTACTTTCAGTTGTTAGCGCTCCTTTGGGATATGGCATCCGGAGGAAAGGAAAAGGAAATGAAAACTCAACAGAAAACCCTAAGCATAATTTCAGTTTCTCGAATTTCGGTTGTTGTTAAGGACAGTAAGCCCTAACCAGCTGCCGAGATGACATTCATTAAGTTCTTAGAGATGAACATGTGTTCTTTTTTACTTATTGGCTGGGTAGGTTTTCGTTGCTGGCACGTGCAGCTTTCTTTGGTTGTGGCAAGTGGGGTACAGTGTTGTTGCGGAGCACAGACTCTAGGTATACAGGCTTTAGTAGTTGCAACTTGTGGGCCTTGGAGCGCAGGCCCAAGGTCTTTCCTGGTAGCTTATGTTCATGCACGTGTGGTCACCAGGCCTTTGTTCATTGGTTGGAGAATGAGTCCAGGGGATCAGGACAGACACATTCCCAGACTCCTGCAGGAGGCCGGGACCAAGGCTCTGGGTGCTGCACTGCCCCTGTGCTGACCACCTCCCCCCACCCTCAGTATCAAGCCTTTGGCCTGTGTGATGCACCTCGCTTGAGCTGAGTGTAGTGTGTGCAGGGGCTGGACTTGCGCCCTCCAGGTCTTCAGGGTCCTCCCCTGTCAACATGTGAGAGCTGGGCCTGCGAGACCAAGTGTAGGGAGCGTGGGGCACGTGCCGGCCAAGGTGGGGGCTGGAACTGTGATGGTGTTTGTCAGGTGAGGTACTTGGTGTCTCATTAAAAAAAAAAAAAAAAATCTGAGGATATCAGCTGATCTTTTGCTTATCAAATAGTTGGAAAATAGAAATGAAAGTAGAGTTTATTTGGCTGTCCAGTGAGGTAGGCCAGGGGATGTGGGAGTGTCCAGGGAAAGTTTTATTGTTGGACATTTACCTTCCTTTGATGAGTAAGTGGAGGGCTTCATTTGTAACTTGAAGTCTGAGGTGTGTAATGCATTACTTGAATTTTAATTTGCTTATGAGCCCAGTAAGGCCGCTGTTGGAACGTTTGTGGACTGGAGCTGCTCTGTGTTTTGGAAGGGAGTGCACCAGCCACTTCCCAGCCCGGCCGCCCTGTGTTCTGTGCTCCCGGACGGTGGCTGTAGGGCTTCCGGTTTCGGTGTCTGTGGCCTGTGGGCAGCTTTTGTGCCGGCAGCTCCCGAGACTCCTCCCTGCTGACACCTTCCCCCAGGGAGGTGTGGAGCCCAGCCGAGCTGAGCTGGACCCAGGGCTTCTCCTCACCTGGCCAGCCCGCGTGGGGTCCCTGGCTGGGAGGAGGGGCTCTGCTCTGGGCAGGGTCTCTGAGCCCAGCGTGATCTGGGCTGTGGCTTCTGTGTCTCAAGTGAAACTTGAAACCATGAGCTCCGGCTTGTTTTGTCTTTGGCTGGGAGAATGATTCAGGTTTGTGAACTTGGGCCAAGATTCAAGGGTTCCCACAGCTTTCCTCTCCTCTTCCCCTCTGCCTGCCCAACAGTATCTGCGGGGGTTTCAGGGTCCTCGCTGGTCCCTCATCAGGCTCGTTATGATTTTCCCGGGGCAAGTGACATGGTCCTTACCTCCTTTTATTGAATTTGTATGTGTGTATGTGTTTGTTTATTCATTAAATTAAACAAATGTTTTTTCGGCTGTGCCACGTGCCTTGTGGGATTTTAGTTGCCCAAGCAGAGACCGAACGCACGCCCCCGCAGTGAAAGCACAGAGTCCTAGCCACTGAACCGCCAGGAGATGCCCTGGATTTTTGTTTTAAAAGGGCTTTTTACCTGATGTCTCTGGATATGTTCACAAACACATGTAGAAGTTGCCTAGCTAAAGTGAACAAGGCCAAAGAAAAGAATTAGCACACCGATTTGTTTTTGTCCCATGCTACAGTTAACATCAGTGAAAACACAGCAGTAAAAGCGCCGTGAACAGACTGAAGAGGGTGGGCACAGGCCCCTGCAGGCGCCCCTTGTTCTAGGTGAGCCGGGCTGCCAGCCCTCGTGCGTGTGGTGTCGCATTGCTCCGCCGGCCTGGCTAACTTCCTGAGCCTGGCCTCCAAGGCCACCGTGGAGCTCCATCCGTGGCGTGAATCTTTTCTCCTTTTATTTCCAGACATTGTTTCAGTTCTTCTTAAAATCTTCCTCGGGTCCTCACTGTGGCTTTCATCTCTCCTCTTATATGTTTAGTGTTCTGGGCCTCTGTTTCCAATGCTATCTCTTTTTGAGATTTATGCATTTTTGGCTGCGCCGTGCCTTCGTTGCTGCACGCAGGCTTTCTCTAGTTGCTTCTCTAGTAGTGGGGGCTAGTCTTCGTTGTGATGATGGGCTCTAAGATAGCACTGGCTCAGCAGTTGGGGCGCAGGGGCTTAGTTGCCCTGCGGCATGTAGAATCTTCCCGCAGGGATTGTCTGCTGCACTGGCACGCAGATTCTTAACCAACTAGACCACCAGGGGAAGCCCCTCCAGTGTTATCTTTTAGGTTCTGTTTTTATCTGGAGTGCTTGGGTTTCTGTCTGTTTGTGGCATCGGGAGACTCTCCCTCAGGTGTGTGCTTTTCTTGTGTGATTTTACCATGACTGCTTCTCATGCCACCTGTTTCGAGGCAGCTGGTTATGATTGTCCAGAGCCTGGGGGACAGCTGGCGCCGGCTTCCTGTGTGTCCCTCAGCACGGGCTCATCCCCTCCAGGTGGTTCCCGTGGCCCGGGTGGGGCATTGACTCCTCGTGGAGCTCCCCTCTTCCAGGGTCCTGCAGGGCGCGAGGCACTGCTGGCGGCTGTGCTTGTCCGTGTTTCCACCAGGAGTTCGGGCTGGGTGGCCTGGAGCTGTGCAGGGTCTCAGCAGGCCCAAGGCCACGTGTCCCAAGTCGGCCTGGGTGTCAAACCCCAGCCCCTGGCCACAGGCAAGTGGTGCTCCCAGGCATGCTTGCCAGAAATAACCAAAACAGCAATTTGAGAATCTTCACTGAGTACCTCCTGGCCACCAGACATTGTTCTGTGAGTCTTCTTGGTCATCGTGGGGACCGAAGCATTCAGGTGAGAAGGGGAGGGCTCATCCAGAACCAAGGGAACGATTGCCCCCTCTTCCTCCAGCCCTGCGTTGGAAGGTTCCTGTCCACAGGCCGCCACCCCTGCCGCAGTGCCTGAGCTGGGTCCCCCTGCCGAGACCCCCTCCCCTTCTGGCTCTGCGGGAAGGGCGTACATGAGGCGGAAGTCAGGCGGTGGCCACGCACTCCTGGGCCAGATCCTGTGGCAGTGCTTTCATGGGTGGTGTGTGTGGACGCCGGTGTGCTGACCCCATGATGCAGCTGCTCCCCTCGCCTTGTCCTGCCACGGCTCCTCCCCTCCCCCAGGACTCCTCCCCAGCCCATCCAGACCCAGAGGCAGTTCTGTGGTGAGGTGTGCCAGCTCTTCAGCAGCGTGACTGCATCCTCCATGTTGGCGGCTGGGAGGCCAGAGGGTGGATGCAAGCATTGCAGCACGTGCCCAGAGGCCCCCATTGTCCTGTCCCCTCCCCATGCCCAGATCCCGCCGACACCAGTAGCAGAGACAGAGGGAACAGAGGTGGGTAGCCCGGCCACTTGGCGTCATTGTGACTGGCACAAGTTGCTGTTATACTTGAGGACATGAGAAGCAGAAATCGTAGGGCTCCAGGGAGAAATGGACAAATCTGGTGTCGTCCTGAGAACTCAGAACACCTCTCTCCATTGCCGACAGTTCATTTATGAGAGAGAATAGTGGGATGAACTGGAATAGCAGGGAGCCTTGTATCTAGGACTTAGCAGGAGGCAGGCCTGATTCTGTGGGTTCCTGTAGGGCTGTGCCGCTGTGGCTGAGGGGATGCTTTCTTAGACACAGGAGCATTTACAAATGCTGCACGTTTACTAGTAAGGCTGTAAAACAAGTCTCAAGAAATTTCAAAGAACCACTGGTGTACAGACTACATTCTTTGACCAACAAAACAATGAAATTAAAAGTTGGATACAGAAAGATAAAGGCATGACATGAGTATTTAGTTTGAAAATATATGGATTTCTAAATAACACAGGAGTTAAAGAAGAAATCCCAGTAGAAATTTTGCAATAAACTTTTAAAGATAGAAATGAACAGTAACACAATTATATACCAGAACTCTCCAGATGCAGCTAGCTGTGTACTTACAGGGCAATCTAAAACCTTAAGCAGGAATTTTGAAACCATGGCCCGCGGGCCCAAGCTGGCCTTGGCCTGTTTTTGTATGGCCTTGGAGCCAAGAGTGGTTATTCCCTTTTTTTTCCCAACAGTGTTTTCTTTTTGAAAAGGGTAGTAGTCAGTGGTCTGCAAAAGCTCACTGTTTGGGCTCTGGCCCTTTGTAGAAACTGCTGCTGACCCCTACCGTATCCCTCTTCTAATGTTGTAAGGAGGAGGAGAAAGGCTCAAACTGCCAAGGAAAGAGCGAGGGTAGTAGCAGGGAAGACAGCGAAGGGGAGCAGGGGAGATGAGTGAGGGAGAAGACACAGGTCTGCAAGGATCAGTGGCCAAAAATGCCTCCCAAAGAGAGAGACCTCGGCTCATCAACAGAGCAGGAGGGGAAGCGCATAAACCATGGTAGACACCCGGATGGGGGCTGTGAGACAGGTCCTGCAGAGAATGAAAGCCACGTGTTCAGACCTTTTGCTGGTAACTTTGATAGCTCAGACAAAAATAGACGTTCTTAGAAAAATATAATTTATCAAAACTGACCCCAGTAGAAGTAGAAAGGTAACTTATCTGTGCTTGAAGAATCCTTATTGATTACTTGAGATAGTAACTGCTTATCTATGAGATTTTAAAAATAGGTTCACTGGGTTATAATTTAATTCTGTACAGTTCACCCATTTAAAGTTTACAAATCAGTGGACTTTTGTTTATTCACAGAGTTACACACCACAGTCAGTTCTAGAACATTTCATTACCCCCAAAAGGAGCCCCATGACCCTTAGCTGTCATCCAAAACCCCCATCCTCCTCAGCGATGCACAACCACTTAATCTACCTCCTGTTGCTGTGGATTTGCCTAGTCTGGTTGTTTCTGATAAATAGAACAATACAGTATGTGGTTCTTTGTGACAGACTTCTCTCACTTGACATGATTCAAGGTTCATCCACGTTGTAGCGTGTGTATTTCATTTTTTTGCTGAAGATTGCTGCATAGTAAGGTGTATTAGTTTGCTCAGGCTGCTGTAACAAAGTACCCAAGCTGAGTGGCTTGAACAACAGTTTTGGAGGTTGGGTGTCCTGAGGTCAGGGTGCTGGCAGGGCTGTTTCTCTCTCAAGGCCTTTCTCCTTGGCTTGCAGGTGGCTACCTTCTTGCTGTGTGTTCACGTGGTTGCGCTTTGATCAGTGTCTGTGTCCTGGATGGACAGCAGCCCTCCTGGATTCGGGCCCATCCATATGGTCTCATTTTACCTTGATTACCTCTTTAAAGGCCCTGTCTCCAAATGCAGTCCCATGATGAGTTATTGGGGGGATATAATTCAGCTGATAGCAGAAGGACAGACCACATTTTGTCTATCCATGTGTCAACGGATGGAGATTTGGCTGCTGTTTTATGTTGCCTCCTCACCAGTCCCTGTCATTTTACGTTAAAAAAAAAAAATTGTAACCAACCTAGTGGGTATCTCATTACGACTTTGATTTGCATTTCTCTGATGACTAATAACCCTGAGCATCTATTCAAGTCCTTTGCCCATTTTTAAATTGGGTTTTCTTTTTGTTGTTGAGCTATACAAGCTCTTTGTAGTTTCTGGATTCTAGACTCTTAGATCAGGTAGACAATTTGCAAATATTTTCTCCAGTTCTGAGGTTGTCTATTTTCTTGATCTTATATTGTGTCATTTTTGATGTAGAAATTTCACCCCCTCTTTTTTTTTTTTTTTGGCCGTGCTATGTGGCTTACAGAATCTTAGTTCCCCAGGGCTTAAACCTCCACCCTCATCAGTCCCAACCACACAGAGTCCCAATCGTGGGACTGCCAGGGAATTCCCTCACCTTTGCTTTGATTCTCTCACTTGAGTTCTTTTTCTCTTTATGTGTGCAATTTGGGGGATGGGAATGTGTATATGCATGTATATGTATGGTTTTTTAAAGAGTATCTTTTTTTGGTTTTAAAATTTGATAACTTTTTAAAATTAGTATTGAAATTATGAAAGAATTCATAGTTTGAAGGAAGTATTCAGCATGCCTGAGTGGTACGTGTTTAGAATTTATACTTGACACAAGTGTGGAAGCCATGCAAATTATAAAACATCTTGTATCATATTACTGTATGTTATTTTTAAGAGTTGAAATTCATAGTTTGGTTCAAACCCAAGATTGTGACATTTATGATTATTAAGTGATTTAGTTGTGTGTCAGTTATATATGGTGTGCTCAGAAAGTCATGTCTGTCCACAAAGTTTATTATTTTAGACACTTTGATAATATTTTGCTATTTTAATGGAAAATCTTGTTCTGAATCTTTTAATGAGAAATTTTGCTACCAGGAAAAACCCTTTGTTCACTAATTTATTTCTCCCTCTCCTTAATTTTGTCACCTGCTTCTGCTAGCAGCAAGCCTGTTTGGTGTTTGAAGTCCAGTGCAGGTTGGCTGATTCGATTGGGGAGCTACTCGTTACCCAGGAAGACAGCTGATGGGTTCATTTCACTTGAGTTTCAGGTTTGCTCATGGAAGTAGCCTGTTAGCAGGTAATGTGTCTGGAAGGGCACCAGGGCCCCAGGATGAGGACACGGTGAGGTTGGTTTAATGTGCTTGGGGTGAGGTTACTCTGCCCTTTCCGTGTTGCCCTGTGCTCGCTGCCCCCGTGGGCGAGGCTGCCCGGCACACAACAGTTCTTGCTCCCATAGGAGCCTCTTCGGGGCTGGACGGCTGCACGTGCTTCCCTGCCTGGCTCCCACTGTGAAAGCCACGGGGCTGCCACTCCATTCTTCGTGCCAGTGTGGCCCTGTCCCTGGCCCCAGACTGGTCCCAGGCTTTGGGAAGGGAGCCCGCGGGAGTGCCCTGGGGAGCAGCCCAGTGGTGACGCTCAGGCCTGATTTCTCACCCAGCAGGGCTGGTGCTGCTGCCCGGTTCTCTGCTTGCTCTTCGCCATGAGAGGCGAAGCGTAGCTCTGGGCTGGGTCCAGGTCTTCAGGGGGTACAGCGGGCAGCAGAGGAGTGCTCGGGGGCCCAAGGAGTGCGGGCAGAGCTCTCCTTGGGCTGTGTCATGAGGAGGGGCCCATGGTGGGATACCTGCCTTTATCTGGGCAAAGGGAGGATGGGGCCAAGTTCTGCCCCTCCCTGGTGGGACAGCCCCTTGCTGGGCGGGCACCACCGTGCCTGAGGGTCTGCCTTTACCCTTGGAGGTCAACGTGGGAGGTCACTGGGGCAGGCCAGGCAGTGTGGCTGTGTGAGATGCTTGGCCTGTGGTTGAAAGTCTGCCGTCCACACTCCCCTGTCCCAGCTCTCCAAGCCGGTGACCCAGGTGGTTAGATGAGAGGAGAAAACTCTTCAGAGAACTTACCCTCAGCCGGGGGCAGGCGTGTCATCAATCAAACACGAGTGACCCATCGTCTGACATTTACCCTCCTTCCTTCTGGCCGTCTGACCCTGGGCCGGGCCTCCAGTCCAGTGACCCTCAGCTCGGTGAAGGGGGATCTTTGGCAGCACGGTCCTCCAGTCCTGCCAGTCCTGAAATTTGTGCCCTGGACACTCTTGGGGCCAGTGGCAGTCTGGGCACTGTGGCCAGGAATCCAGGGCTGTGAGTCAGTGGCAGAACTGGTCTCTGACTTCCTGGTTAAGCCTTTAATTCTCCTGAACGCTTGTTTTTGCTTCTTTCAAGTTGTTGTACTTGGGCCACTCTGTCAGCAGCCGTGGGCGTTTCCTGCGCCAGCGGCACCGCCGCGCCCCCTCCTCTGTCCCGCCCCCTCTCGTGCGTGGCCTTTGGCAAAGGGACTGGGTGGGCAGGCACTGGGCCCCTGTGCTGTGTCCTAGGTGGGGGCAGAGAGACAGAAAGAGCCTGTGTTATCTTTCCCCGAGGAGGGTTATTCAGAGATCACGAGAGTTCAGTTTGACAAGAACCATTACTTAGGTGGCCTGAAAAGAAAGTTCTGTAGACTGAGGCCGGGCAGTCCCTTTGGCTGGAAGAGCCTGTGACAGCTGAGAGCCAGGAGCCGCTCCGGCTCTGCAGCTACTGCGAGAGCAGGGGTACGCTTTTGTCTGCCGAGGATGGGACCTCCCCCTGGGGGTTCACATCTCACCTCAGTTCTGGGTGTTGGGAGAGTGTGTTGCTTGTCCCCAAGTCCTGGCCCCTGGCATGCACGGTGGGCACCTGGACCAGGTGTGGGCGGCACTGGTGAAATGGTTTTGTGCCTGTGTTTTCCCGGTGACAGCTTCCCCTGGGTACCCTTTGGCGTCCTCTAGTTCGAGTTTAATAAACCGCAGCTGGGCGAGGAGAGAGCCCCTCTTCGGTGGCCTTGCTCCAGGCACTGTGGTGCTGCTTGTCATCGCTGCTGACAAAGTGACAGCTGCTCCCGCACAGCCCTGACTCAGCGGGAAGCGTGTGCTGGCCGCAGGCTCTCTGCAGGGCGGGTGGCCCCGCGCTGGGTTCAGCGGGGATGAGGTGTGGGGGCCGCCTGTTCCCTCCTCCTGGGATGCGCTTCCTCCTCGCGGATCGGGGAGCGGGGGGATGCCGGGGACTTAGAAGAGGTGTAGGATGTTTTGATCTTAGAGAAACTGTCTGAAATTTTGGGTTTTCAGTGTTGAAAAAAGGGAATCAGTCTGTCAGTAGAAGACTATTTTCTCTCTGAGGGTTATTTCTAAGCAAACAGTTGTATTTGAATTTTAGCATGGTCCAGTGATGTTTCAGTTTAGAAACTTTGTTTCCGAGCTAAGAGTTCAAGCAGTCAGTTCCCACTGTGGCCATGGAATCAGTCACCTGCGGAGGTTTCTAAACGTCCAGGTGGCCACCCCAGGCTGGAGACCCTCCTCAGCAGGCAGCTTTGCCATGTGCTGTGGGGCATGTGGGTTGTGACCAGCTGGGGAAGGCTCTTCTCCTTGGTGGTATGACTGGAATGTGGGGGCCGGTCACCTGGATGGAAAGTAGCTTCTTGCTTTCTCATGCTCCTTTGAGGAGGCTCGTTAATATGTTTGGAGATGCAAGGATTGGACCTTAATCTCTTGCTGTGACTTTCCAATAGTCCAGGGCCTGTGGTGAGAGAACCAAACCACAGTTCTGCCTGTCCCTATACTTGTATTGTCCACAAAGCGTCCAGGCACTAGCCTTATTCACAGATCAAACTCATGGTCACAGTTACTTTAGGCTAGGCAACAGGTCGGGGGGTGGGAGTAGGAAAGAGGTTTTCCTCCAAAGCATTAGACTGTCGTTGATATGCATAAAATTTGGAGAAGCTGAAAGATTGTCATGGTAAGTGTATTTCAAGAGGAGTAGAAAGGTGTCTGTTATCCTTCAGTTAGAAAGATTATGTTTGTGGGAAACATTAGGGAAATATTTCCAGGAGGAATGGCTTAAGCAGTTTAAAAAATTTCAAAGGATGTGTGTTGTTGGAGAAGAAATGAGAGAGACACTTAGATTCACTCAGTTTTGTACCTACTGTGTGCAGTGCATCTTCTAGATAGTGTGGGCAGGGAGGCTGCTGTGGAGGCTGGGCTCCACATGCTGGCACCCTTGATGCATGCCTGAACCGCCTTGAGGGGAGTAGGGGGTTAAGTGGGGGACCTGCATTCACGCGGAGGTGTGGTCCTCAAGCCTTTCAAATGCTGATTCACCTTCAGGGGCAGTTGAGTGAACTAACTTGTAACAGCACCGTCGGGTTTAAGTGGAGAAATGTGTCTGTCATGTACACATCCCAGCTCTCCGTGCTGGACGCCCTCCATGAGTTGTTTCTTAGGAGCGTCTTCCTTCCTCTTCCCATGGGGTCTTCTTCCTAGGCTCATTTCTTGGAGAAAGTGAGTAGAGGACGAGGAACCGTCCACATGCCTTGTAACTTCATTTGCTCTTCCAGGCCTCTGTGAAAGGACCCACCATCATGATTTCGTGGAGAGCGCAGTTTGTCCTCAGCATGTAAAACCTGCTGTGTCCTGTGCTGCCGTCTTACTGGGACGTCGCCCTCACAGCTGTCATCCAGCCGTCTTTGCTCACCTTCCGCGGCAGGCACACTTCTGCCCTTCTTCAGTAATTCTTTGAGCCCCTGCGTGTGGCACACGGCCCTGTGGGTGCTTCCTGACAGAGGCCCAGCTGTTGGCTCCTGCTCCGGCCTGCTCAGGAGCAGTTGGCCCCGAGAGAGTGGCTTCAGGGAGGCCTTGTCAGTGTGCCTTGTTGCTTGTTTATCTTTTGTGTGGATGGTGGCAGCAAAAAAGGTGCAGGTCGTCCTGTGTTCTGGGCCTGGTGGTAGGGAATTTGGGAGCCCCACGATTTCCGTTTCCTCCCTGAGGCCCTTCCTCCCCGCTGAAGGCTCAGGTGCTGTGTCCGTGCTCGCCTTGTGTTCAGTGTCATCTTCACACCCTGTGGAAGTCGTGTTTCATTCGACAGGATCAGCAGCTCGTGTCCCCTGCGCCAGAGAGCTGGTACCGCGGAGATAATCTGTTGACTCAAAGCCGGCCCCACCACGGTCAGAAGGGCCAGCCAGCACTGGGTTGTCTCATGGTGTGCATACCTGTCATGCCACCCCTGGGGAAGGCCACACGTTAGCCGTCCAGGGGGCAAGGTGTGGTGGGGCCATGGGCACAGACCTGGGAGGTCGGCTGCCGGGCCACACTGGTCAGCCCTGTCCCCAGTTGTGGCGAGTTAAAGATCTTAACACCCCGAAGTTCGTCCTGGGGCACGGCCTCTGCAGCAGCACCCTGGGGGATCAGATTCTAGAACCAGCCCCCACTGTCCCCTCGGACGCTTACTGCACTGAAGAGAGGAGGTGCTTTTGTTTACGTTCTATTGATACCTTAGTACGTCAGTGTATTTTAATTGATTTTTTTTTTTAAAAAGACATGTAATTGTCTCTTAAAATAGGAAAGATACGCATTTAGGTTATTTTACAATGTAGTCCCAAAAGTGACATTTAAAAAAATTAAATTTTTAAAGAAAAGCACTCTTGATTGAAATCTTTATTAAGTTTTGATCACCTGGAATCATGTGAAATCTGTGTTTTTGGAGTCGTGTTCCATTGTGGCAGGTCACGGAAAGAGGCTGAGCATGCTGAGTCCAAGGTTACTTGAAGGGTTACTTGGAACCATCTGGTTTAGAACAGTTTGTTTCTGTACCAGGTGGATACCAGATGTTTAGTATAAACAGTCTAACCAGGAGTTCCCGTGGAAAGCGCACCTGCTTGTCCAGCCTGGTGGAAACTTACCATGGTAGTCACAGGGGCATCTTCTACACTGGGCACTTGCTTTCTCAGTCAGTACCTTCCTTAAGCCTCTTGGGAGCCCAGGGAGCTGGAGGGGAGGAAAGAGGTACCCGATGTCACCTGGGTGGATGCTCTGGTAGCACAGGTGACGAGGAAACCACGGCTCAAAGGCTCTCAGCCACTCGGCTTCACTGGTACTGTGCCATGGCCACCCCAGTGGTGAGGTGGGGGTACCACTCTGGACTGGGGCTGCCGCTGGGGTAGGGGGACTGCTGTGGGCTGGAGGAGGACCCCAGTGTGTGTGGTGGGTTACTGCTGTGGGAGGACTTAGCTTCCTGTGGCCTTGGCTGATGACAGATCTTTTTTTGTTTTTGGTCGTTCTTATTTATTTTTATTGCAGTATAGTTGATTTACGATGTTGTGTTAATTTTCTAAAATATTCTTTTCCATTATGGTTTATCACAGGATATTGACTGTATAGTTCTCCATGGTGTACAGCAGGGTCTTGTTGTTTATCCATTCTGTATGTAATAGTTTACATCTGCTAACCCCAGCCTCCCACCCCCTTCCTCCCTCAGCCCCTCTCCCTTGGCAACCACAAGTCTGTTTGTCTGTCTGTGCGACCGCTTCTGTTTTGTCGGTAGGTTCCTTTGTGTTGTGTTTTAGATTGTGTCCTATTCAGATTTAGATGTAAGTGACGCCGTGCTGATCTTCTCTGTACCGTCCCACGTTTAGTATATGTGCTGCTGAACCCAGCACTCCGATCGTTATAAGTGTTTACTCTTCTTTGATTTGGCCTCTTCTCTGATCCATGTTCCACACAGGAATGGGTCCTGTTAATAAATGGAACATATGTATTTGATGTTGAGCAGGACCCCGCTGTGATCCGGTCTGAAGTGTCAGACTCCTGGGACCCACGCTAGCTGGTGGACCCCAAGGAGCAGTCATCCTGGTCCCAGGGTCCTTCACCTGGTCTTGGCCTAGTGGCTAAGTGGTGTCCTCTGAATAGTGGAAAGGGCGAAACCACATTTAAAGTGTGGTATTGCCTTTGTTTCCACTGTTTCCCCATCTATTCCCCATGAAGTGATGGGACCAGATGCCATGATCTTCGTTTTCTGAATGTTGACCTTTAAGCCAACTTTTTCGCTCTCCTCTTTCACTTTCATCAAGAGGCTTTTCAGCTCCTCTTCACTTTCTGCCATAAGGGTGGTGTCATCTGCATATCTGAGGTTATTGATATTTCTCCCGGCAATCTTGATTCCAGCTTGTGTTTCTTCCAGTCCAGCGTTTCTCATGATGTACTCTGCATATAAGTTA
>SJYT01066346.1:154926-209342 GCA_006410635.1 Cephalophus harveyi
GCAATCTTGATTCCAGCTTGTGTTTCTTCCAGTCCAGCGTTTCTCATGATGCACTCTGCATATAAGTTAAATAAGCAGGGTGACAATATACAGCCTTGAGCACTCCTTTTCCTATTTGGAACCAGCCTGTTGTTCCATGTCCAGTTCTAACTGTTGCTTCGACCTGATATCTTTGGGAAACCATTTTTTAGCTTACCACACAAATTTAATAACCACAAACAAGTATCATTTTCCCTCCTTCCTTTATATTTTGAAATTTTACAATTTATAGTGGTCTAAACACAGTCTTATAGGACTAAGAAGGTGAATTTATCCTCAAACCAACCAAATGATATTTATAAGGAATAGATCATAAAGCAATCACCTTTTCTGTACATGTGTATGGATCACGAAATTTTCAAATACATACAGTATATTTTCCTACTAGAAATATGGCAAAGTATAAATTAAAAAATGTAAATAATCCCTACTTATATCACTGATATTATAAATTCAGGATCATCATTTCCTGTTGAGCTATTTTTTTTAAATCTTGGTTGAAGCATTTGCTGAAATAGCTCAAGAATTAAGAATAAAGTCTTTTGTACTTTCTGTATGTAAAGCATATAATGGAATTATTCATATCACTGATATGAATTTGGGATTTTACTATTAAAGTATAGACAATGTTCACCTTTTGTCTAAGAACTGTTGCCTTCTTAGGCACACTAAATTTTATTTTACTTTATCTACCAACAATTTACTGTTGTCATATTCCATCCACATTCAAAATATATGCCACTTGGCAGTTATTGCTTACACTAAGGTGAGGTGGAGACAGCAATCATAATGAAAGGCAGGCACTTACTTTCTGAGTACTCTCACTAGCTAGGAATCTGTAACTCAAGACCAAGTACCTACTCAAAACAGGTACACTGTTTTAGGATGGTCCATGCTGTAGTAACAAAATTGTCTCCAGGGACCACCCTGGAATCCACCTTACAGTGCAGGGTATAAAGAATCCGCCTTACAATGCAGAGGATGTGGGTTCGATCCCTGGTCATGGAACTAAGATCCCATAGGCCTGGAGCTGGGAGCTCCTGAGCCCACGTGCCACAACTAGAATCCATGCAGGGAAGGGAAAGATCCTGTGTGCTGCAACTAAGACCCAATGCAGCTAACTAAATAAAACTAAATAAATACTAATATTTTAAAAAGGAGAGATCTCCAAAATCAGTGTCTCAGAGAATAAGACATTTATTTCTCTTTCATTTAAAAGATCAGAGTGAGGGTTCCAGGGCAGTGGCAGTCATTCAGTGGACCAGGATGACAGAGCTCTATCATTCAGGGCTTCTCTGGTGGCTCAGATGGTAAAGAATTCACCTGCAATGAGGGAGAGATGGATTTGATCCCTGGGTTGGGAAGATCCCTTGGAGAGGGAAAAGGCAACCCACTCCAACATTCTCACCTGGAGAATCCTCATGGGCAGAGGAGCCTGGCAGACTACAGTCCATGGGGTTGCAAAGAGTCAGACATGATTGAGCAACTAAGCACACACACACACACACACCATCCTTTCAGGGTGGCTGTTGTTGGCTCCATATCCGGAAGACAGATGGTGAGAAGGCATGTCAGAGCACACCTGTGGGAGAATGCGAGCATCTGGTCACACCAGACTGCAAGGGAGACTGGAAAATATAGTTCAGCTGTGTGAGGCTCAGGAGAAAGAGGAGAAGGAGTTTTGTGGGCAGCTTGCCACCTTTACCACATGCACCATACAAATTCTGCCTCAGCAAAATAAAAGATACTATATAAAGAGTGATTATGGCTTTTGGGGTTGTCAGAAGCATTCACAGCTATGAACTATAAGAACTGATTCTGCTCAAGAGTCTATTTATGCTTCATCTCAGTAAGGAAAGAGAAAAGGAAAGAAATGCTTTATTTTCTTTGGGGATGATATAGGAGATAATATTAGCTTGTATAAATTGTCTTAAATGATGGTAATACAGGGCTAAAGTCTTTTTTTTTGAGTATATTTTAGTATTATCTAGTATATGTTGAGAAGCTTTTCTCTCTTCAGTTCTTCAATCTATTGAGGAAGGAAATAGGCCAAGGAAGTTAAACTTCTTTTCTCAGGGGGCCTAACTGTTGGCCCAGGCTGGGTTCCAAGAGCTGAAACAAGGGATGGTAACTGGTGGGGCTGTTCTTTTGCTGAATAAAGAGAAGAAAAGAAGAATTCCATGTCTGTTTCCCAGGCATAAGGAGGACCAGGAAGCAAGGAAATCTCCAATTTTCAAGTCCACTGAGCAGAATACAAGAACAGGATCAAAGACAAAGAGTTCTCCATTGAGAACCAGCAAGATGGAGCAATCAAGTGCTGTGGGCAGCTGAGCCTGGAAAGAAGCCCAGAGGCCACGGCATTCTTGAGAGGGAGGCTTCTCTAAGACCCTTAAGGAGCTGAGGCTTTGACATTCCAACCCTGCCCGTTAGCTTTAGGCTTGTCCACTACCGCCATTTGGAGAAGAGTAATTTGAAGCTAAATCAGACACATTATGAGAATGCAAGTCTTGAAGGGAAAACAAGTGTTCACAAACAAAATTAGTCGAACCACCTGTAGGACCTGTGTTGAAAGAGAGATTAGCTTTCATGGAGAAGAGCTGTTATGCCATGGCAATTAAGCAACTGAATTTGCATTTTAAAAGAGTTTGATTTACTGGCTATTCCTGCCATTAACTAGCTTGTGACTTTGGGTAAGTGATCTATACTCTTTAAATCTTAGTTTCCTATTCTGTAAAATGGGAGATAAAAATAATACCTAACTCATATGTTTTCTTTGAGATTTCAATGAAAGACTGTTCAACTGTATTTAATAAATTATAGTAACTCAACAAATATTAGCCAAAACTATTTCCAGAAGTGGAGTTTTTCTTTCTTTCTTTCTGGAGTATAAAAACTGTTGCTTATACCTAAAAACCAATCAGTCAAACCTCACCCCCATGACCTCTTAGGCTCTAGTGAGTACAAGGGGAGGATTAAGTTATGATAACTGACACAGATAGCAAAACTATATGTTAAGTTAAGACATTTTTTTTCAGATATGAGAGTTATACAAATCTAGATATATTTCTAAGATCTTAAGGAAATAAATACTATAAAACCTGACATAGTTCTAGTAATGTAAAAACACAATTTCCACGGGGATATCTCAGCATTCTCTCATATGTCCCATATGCTAAGAATTCATGATTCTCTGCAATTTATTTAATATTCCCCAGGAAGCCATCTTTCCTATCATTACTCTGTCCAGGTCAGTATACATTTCATTTTCAAGGACTCCTAGTCCTTTCTTAGGAACCCATCATCACTGGGCATGCCTCACAGTCTGACAAACTGTGAGAACCGTATTAGCTGGCAATTGTGAGAACAAAAGAAGATTTTTCTAAAGGTGATGAGGCAGAAAGGGAAAGCAGATGCCTGTGAGGAACAGGGAGAAATGTCAAGGGAATTGGTCTATCTTCTTGGCAGCCTGAGACCTGATGATGATGGGGCTGGGCCAGTGAATTGCCTAATGAAAGGGAAGGATCCAGCTGATTGCTCACTAAAGATGACGTGGAAAAGGAAACTGACAGACTTAGGGAAGAGGAGTTGCAACATAAATTGAGAGGCATATAAAATTTACTGGTGTGATAAAATGAAAGAGATTTTCCCTCATGTGCTGGAAAATTAGTGGAATCTTCAGATTACCATAAAACTGCTTCATAATAATTATTTTAATTATAGGTTTTAAAGCATCTCTATGTATCCTAGATTGGGCTAAGTACTACACATGCTTTACTTCAGTTAATATCCTACCTCTAAGGGTAAGACCAATATTGTCCTCATTTATTCAGACTGGAAAACTGAGGTTCACAGAGGTTAAGTCCTTACCTTAGTCTTAAGTAACTTTAAGGAATGAAGGCAAAGTATAGAGCAAAAAATCATCGACATGAAACGTAGCTTAGGGAAAGAGATCTGTTCAAAGCTTACTTTTCAGTGATACTAAAATTCTATGAAAACTTTACTCATATCCTCTTGGATGAATTGATAACTATGTTTTGTGTCAGGAAAGGCATGTTTCCCTGAGGTCATGTTGCAGCATTTTCAAAAGGGCTTCCCTCAAAGGTGTTTCATCCATTAGTATCAGCAAAGATCTCTCGGAATGACTAATTTTTAGTAGTTGTGACCAGCAAGCCTTATTGAGTCATTCTCTTTAGAATTTACCTCTGATTCATCAGATCTGTTTTTAACATTAATTATATTTAACATCTGACATCTTCTTTACCCATCATCCACATCATTGAATACCAGGGAAAAAATAAGCCAAACCCAGATTAAGGTTAAAATAATACTCAGTTATTAGTGATTTAAATTAAAATTGAGTAACCTCAACATCCCATTAAGGAAAAAAAGCAAACAAACAAACCTACATTTCATAAGGTAAAAAAGAACATATTTTTCTTAACATTTGATATTAATTTCATCCACACGTTACATGATACAAATTGTATACTTTTACATAAAAAGGATTGTTTTAATGCGATCATTCTAAGAAATGCAATGATTAGCAAGAAAGCATCTAGCTGCCCTTCCAGATCCTTGTGGCATTGCAAAATGATTGATGATAAATAGCTAAGGCTTCTAAAATTGCCACTAATGTTTGTATATAACCTGTGCCTAGGCCTTTAACTGAAAATGATTAGTATTCGAACTCCGAACATGCAGAAAGATGTCAGCAACACTGGATCAGATAGACTATCTTAGAGAGAACTTCTTTTTCCCTTTGATAAAACAAAAGTACCTGTGGTGAATATTTGTTGCTTTTGCCAGTGTAGCATCTCTCCCTCTTAGCTTGATAATGTCCCTCTGACTCTCTGGGGAATACCCATCCCCATCACGTGTCATCTTGGTGGACTCAAACTACAGACCAAAATGAAAAGGGTTGGGATGGCACTTTTAATCTCTACTCTCACTTTCCAATCAGATAGGAGTCCTAGGAAATTGGCTCAAGGATAGAAGATGGTCAGAGGAGAGTCTTTTGATGACAACTCCCCAAAGAGATTGTCCTTGTTTCTTCACCCAGATCCTTGTTACTGTCCTGCTTTTGTCTGGAGTTCTGATTGTGCTTCCATTTCTTAGCTCTTAGGAGCTATTCCACTTCTACTAAATTCCACTCTTAAGTTGATCAGTTTCTGTTGTTTGCATTAACAGGTATTACTCATGTCCTTTCTTTTTTTCACTGCAAATCTTAATAAACGCTTTTTCTCTTTTTAGCATCCTAAAATGAGATCACATCTTTCCTAACAGCGTTTCAGTCTTAACAAATGTAATATTTTCAATCGGGATGAACTTTTGATTAAGAGAATCATACCATAATCTAAACTATGTCATAACAGATACAAATAACCACAGACAATAAAAACAAGAGCTCTTTTTCATTCTTAGTTAATTTCTTCTAAACACTTAATATTTTGAGTTATTATCACTGGGAAACAAATAGAAAATATAACTCTTTCATGCTTGAGCTTTTTCAAAGTCTGCCTTCTAGTGTATAATTTGAGCCAGCAAAAATATAATTATGGCTCTGTTTTCAAGTATTGAAACAGTTAAACTATCTTTCTGGGTTAGGCTAAATGTATATCCAAAAGTGTATTATAAAGAATGAAAACAATTTGCTTAGACATTTCAGGTAAAATTCACTGACTCTCAATTATCTAACCACCTAGATTTGAAATGGTTAGCAGCTAAAGAGTTAGTTAAATCAATTGAAAATAGATGTAACCATTCACTGATGAGTGATAGTTGCCAGGTTGGGTATGGGGATGCCCTCCCTCAGGACCAGCCAACATGCTAACCAGGCTGGGGAGCACCGTAGACCTCTCAGTTCTTCAACACCCATCATATCTGAGGTTTTCCAGCTCATAACATGTCTATACTGTGTAAAACATGTAAGTACATTTTAAGAACAATTATTAAGGGGAACACAGTCAAAACTGTCATTACATTCATTATATTCAGCATTTTATATTTGCCTACTGAAAACTTCCCTAAACTCCAAGGCCAAGTTTCCATGTACCTCTTGTGATTACCCTTACGAGTCTTTATCTTTATCCCTATCAGAGCATTTATCCTACTCTTTATATCTTTTGGCCAGACCTCAGCCATACCAGTGCTCACACATAAAGTTTATTAATGACACGGAGTATGCATTGTTACCACTCAGCCAGGTATGGAGTCGATTACTTAGTAAATAACTGATGATAAATGAATGAATGAAAATAAACAAATGACCCATCACTGTCTTCAAGTAGCACCAAGGACAGTTGGAGAGGAACCAGTAAAACAAAAACAATTTGCTAGGTGTTTTGGTAAGAAGAGTCGAGGAGAGGCTGAGAGTCAGGAAATTGGCATCCACTTCACCAAATCTTCCTGAAAATGGTGTGCTGAGCAATAGTGGAAAAGCAGGTGTCACAAGTTCAAGGTGGCAACAAAAGAAAGAGTAAGCTACAGGAAAGGCAGGAGACCTGGTAGTTTGAGATGCTATTAAGTGACTAAAACACAATCTAAATCAAGGGCTCTTAATCCAGACTGCAGATCCTGAAAGGTCCATGGATAGAATACAGAAGAGTCATGGACTTGGATGGGAAAAAAAAAAAATCCTGTTTTCATTAATCTCTAACTGAAATTTAGCATTTCTTTTGATTATGAATGTAAGTGACAGCTATTGTATTAGCGATAACCTGTGACCTTTTTCCTAAAAACAAATAATAGAAAATTTCATATCATAGTAGACTCATTGTAGATATCTTAAAATACAGTTTACACTCATTGATGATTTGAATTGTGTCAGTAATTGGATACACAAAAGATCTTTAATGTTTTATTTATTTTTACACTGCTTCCTCTGCTGCTGCTGCTAAGTCACTTCAGTCGTGTCCAACTCTGTGCGACCCCATAGACGGCAGCTCACCAGGCTCTGCCATCCCTGGGATTCTCCAGGCAAGAACACTGGAGTGGGTTGCCATTTCCTTTTCCAATACATGAAAGTGAAAAATGAAAGTGAGGTCGCTCAGTCGTGTCCCTTCGCGACCCCATGGACTGTAGCCTCCCAGGCTTTTCCATCCATGGGATTTTCCAGGCAAGAGTACTGGAGTGGGGTGCTATTGCCTTCTCCAACTGTTTCAAATAAAACATTTGAAAACATCAATAAAGAATTAGATGAAACAAAATTGGTAGAATCACAGAATTCTATAAGATCCTCTTTTTAATATCATCTTAAAGCCGGCGTGGCCGGCAGCTGCGCACTAAGCGTGGCCGAGAGGAACTACCCCACGTCCGAGGGCAGGGGCAGCGGCCTAGGGTGCCAGGCTGCGACGGCGCAGGAACGGCCGGGAGGAGCTACCCCGCTTCCGAGGTTAGTGGTGGCCGGGAGGAGACACCCCGCGTGCGAGGTCAGGGCGGCGGCCAGGAGGAGACAGCCTGCGTCTGAGGTCAGGAGTGGCTGGGAGAAGCCACCTCACGCCCGAGGCCAGGAGTGGTGACCCTGAGGAGCTACCCAGAGCCCGAGACCAGGGCAGACTGACGGGAGGAGCAACCTGAGGAATGGGGGCTGCACAGGTGCAGGAGGGCCTAGAGGAGCTATCTCACGTTGAAGGTCAGGAACGGCGGCGGTAAGGCAATACCCCTCATCCAAGGTAAGGAGCAGCGGCTGTGCTTTGCTGGAGCAGCCGTGAAGAGATATCCCACGCCCAAGGTAAGAGAAACCCAAGTAAGATAGTAGATGTTTCAAGACGGCATCAGAGGGCAGATACACTGAAACCATGCTCACAGAAAACTAGTCAATCTAATCACACTAGGACCACAGCCTTGTCTAATTCAATGAAACCAAGCCATGCCTGCAGGGCAACCCAAGACAGGCGGGTCATGGTGGAGAGGTCTGACAGAATGTGGTCCACTGGAGAAGGGAATGGCAAGCCACTTCAGTATTCTTGCCTTGAGAACCCCATGAACAGTATGAAAAGGCAAAATGATACGATACCAAAAGAGGAACTCCCCAGGTCAGTAGGTACCCAATATGCTACTAGAGATCAGTGGAGAAATAACTCCAGAAGGAATGAAGGGATGGAGCCAGAGCAAAAACAATACACAGCTGTGGATGTGACTGGTGATAGAAGCAAGATCCGATGCTGTAAAGAAATGGATGTGAGTCTGGGTGAACTCCGAGAGATGGTGATGAACAGGGAGGCCTGGCGTGCTGCGATTCATGGGGTCGCAAAGAGTCGGACACGACTGAGCGACTGAACTGAACTGATTGCCTTTGTTAATGATTATGAAGATCGTGAGTGATCATTACGGACATTTGGGACAGTGACATGAAGCAGCCGCTAAGGAAGCCTGGAATCTCGCTGCCTGGAGGTCGGCACTGTTGAGGTTGTAGCAGGTGGGGGCCGTGAGCACCTGGGCTCTCAGCGTGATGCTTGGGCTGGCTTTGCAGTCCAGGGGCTGGGCTGTCTCTCCGTACCTCGGTTCCCCTACCTCCAGGGTCAATCGGACAAAGGCCTGGCCCATAGTGAGTGCTGATTGTCACCAGTATCAGCATGTGAGCCATTGAGGCATGCAGCCTGCTTGAGGGTTCTGAGTGTCCTCCTGTCGTTGAATATTCTTTGGGTAGCAGCATGCGTTGCATTGAGTGGCCCTGTTGTATTTAAACAACACCCCCCGTCCCGTCATGGCAGGGTTTATTTCTGCGCTTACAAACCATGGTGGCAGCAGTGCAGCTTCTGTGCCAAGTTGGGGACATAGCCCAGGAGGCCCAGGCACACAGGGTCAGGGCTGCCTGCCCGCGCTGCCCTCATCCCCTGTTACCCGTGCCTCCTGAGTCCATGGTGAGTGGCTTGCATACAGCGGTTGCCGCACCCTCCCCTCTGGACAGGTGCCTCGTGGGTGGGTCATAGCCACACGGCCTACTGCAGCAACACACAGGTCTGGAGGTTTTGTTGAAAGTCAGGTTCTGCTCGTGTGATCTGCAGAAACGGCTCTCTTGTCCTTATCTTTAACATTCCTATTTTTCCCCAAGTTTCCCCATCTGCTGTTTCTTCCCTTTTTAGGTTGGAATATTCCCATGATGTATGTATGTGAGTTTTTTACATGTAATCGCCATCACATCCTTATCCATCATACCACACTTACCTTGTTTGTTATTCGCTTTAAAACTTTCTTGAGTGTATTGATCCACTGAGGTTTGAGATGCTTTACGTAGGAATATTCGCTAATCTTTTCCTCTGGGCAGGAGCTGCCTGGCACACCGAGGGGACAGGGTGCCGTCAGATGGAAGTGTAGGTGCCTCTTGGTTGCCCCAGTCTTGCTTTGCAATTGTGGTCCTGCCCCAAGACTGGGCTCCTGCCCTAAAGTAGTAACTTCCTGCTGTCTTGCCATTGTGTTTCTCTTTTGAGGAGAGCCTTTATCTGTGGCCAAACGTGCATCCCAGGAAATCCTGGACTGCATGCTTCCACTGGGACCTCTCGTGTTTCTACGGCACCTGGAGAGGGGAGTGTCCGTTTCTGGCCTCTGGACAGCTGAGCCTTGCCTTGCAGCACCATGGGCAGGGGGGAGGGGGGGCGGGTCTTGTTCACAGGGAGGACATGTGGGAGGGCCCTTGGACCAGTGTGGCCACATGACTTTCCTGCAGAAAGGGAGGCAGAGGGCTTCATGGGTGCTCCCCTGTGGCAGGGTGCGTGTGCTGGGAGCACCTGGGGGGAGGGGAAAGCAGGTGGTGTGCGGGCCAGGTGCCCACCACAGCAACACAGGATGCCCCAAGACCCCGCTCCATCGCACCTGTGGAGACGAACCCTGGCTGAGGTCTCCCAGGGTCTGTGGGGCGGGCACCCCTCATCCCCAGGGAACGCCGGTGCCCAGCCTGCGCTTGCCCCCGCGTGCAGAGTGGTTGGTGCTGTGGCTCGCAGTGCTGCCACAGGTCAGCCTGTGGGATGGCTTTTTCAGATGTCCTGTGGGAACTAAAAACGAAATGTCAGTGGAACCAGATTTTCTGTCCGTCATTTCCTTTCTCCCAGCAAATTCAGCATGTTTTTTTCCGAGCAAGTTGGACTGCATTCTTTAGGAAGGTATGATGGCTGTTTGTGCTGGTGGCTGAAATAGAAGTTGAGTGTGCTTGGCCACACCTGCTCCCGGGATACTGGTGCTTTCCTGGGCTCAGACCAGGCAGGCAGGCTCCTGGCTGCATAGGCAGTTCCATCCATCATGTGCCGAGGCTCAGGGGCATCTTGGGAGACTCAGCCAAGTGCGTCTGGGAGATGTCATTCTAGTACTACCTGGGAGATTTGGCGCAGTGCATCCTGGTAGATACTGAAGTGCATCTCAGGGGACATGGCTCAGTGATTCTGGGAGACTTGGCCCCATGCACTGATATTCCTTACGTAATGAGTTTGATTTTGAAGTAGTATGTTGTTCAGTTACTCAGTTGTGTCCAACTCTTTGCGACGCCACGGACTGCTTGAATTAGTGTAATTCATTACTTATCAAAACTCATAACTTCTGAGCTGACTATATGGTGATTTTTTTATTTTTTAAGGATTCTGCAGAGAATGTCTGAGTTCCTCCTGACCCCTGGATGTACATCTGTAAAGCCCTGCAGTGGGGACTTGGTGCTCTGAGGGTTAACTCGTTTCTCTCACCTAGAGGCTGCTTTGTCCTTAGGCAGTTGGCGTTAGACAAATGACATGCTGTCTAGAGAGAAGGGTATTTAAATTACATTGCTGGACTCTGGCTTGCCAAAAGGAAGCCCTCTGGGGAACCTTATATATTTGACATGTATTTGCAGTGTGTAATTGGAACCGTGAGAAAGGTTTTTTGTTCAGTGCAATTGAAGAGTTTCCTTATTTTAAACCTGTTGAATCTGGAAAGAGCTGTTAGTTTTTGAATTTTTTTCCTCTGATAATGGCTTCTTATAAAAGTTTAGGGCAAAGACTGTGTCTCCTTCATATACCACCCAAAGCTCAGCAATTACTCCGTACCCTGCATGGACCAGGGCTGATCTGTCTCTTGTCTTCCTGTCCCCGGATATCTGAACTGGAAGCCCAGCTTATCCTTCTGCACAGAAGAGCCTGGTGATGAAGGGCCAAGAGGTCGGGGGCAGCCACAGGCCCTGCCCAGCAGCAGCAGAAGCAGTCCCGACCCCATCCTTCTACCCGCCTGGGGTAGAAGGATGAATTGAAGCTGAGAGCCTCTTTTTCCAATTTTCTTGTTGAAGAAATCCGTCCTCTCTCTCTCTCTCCTCCTGAGATGTTTTACTTTAGGCAAATCAGAGCCCTTTTCAGTGACCGTGAGGCAAGTGTCCCAGCATTGCCGTCAGTGGCCGTGTAGTCCCCTCCCAGACTCCAGTCCGGCAGCGAGGCCTGCGTTTATTGCTGGCAGCACTTCTTCCAGCCCATCCTAAAAGAAACCAGTCCTGAATATTAACTGAGGGGACTGATGATGAAGCTCCAGTACTTTGGCCGCCTGATGTGAAGAGCTGACTCGGGGGAAAGACCCTGATGCAGGGAAAGATTGAAGGTGGGAGGAGGAGGAGACGACAGAGAATGCGATGGTTGGATGGCATCCCCGACTCCACGGACATGAGTTTGAGCATGCTCCGGGAGTTGGTGATGGACAGGGAAGCCTAGCGTCCTGCAGTCTATGGGGTCTCAAAGAGTCGGACATGACTGAGTTAACTGAACTGAGCGCTTCTTCACCTGTACTTGGGCCTCAGCCACTGGTGTTTGTGGCAGATGTAATAGAGGGGGTCACTGGAGCTTTCTAGAGAAAGAATTTGAAACTGCCTGTGCCGAGAACTGGGCGGGGGGACTCACCGGGGGAGCTGCAGCAGCCTGGTCGCGTGGGTGGGCAGGGCTGGCAGTGAGGCCCTGAGGCCCAGGCGGGCTCAGGTCTCTGCTCCTCTGACCTAGCTGGGTGGATCAGAGCAGCCAGGGCCTTCACGTCTTGAGGGCCAGTAGCTACCCGAGCATATCCCATGGGCACATGTGGGTGCCAGGGACCAAGGTTGGGGCTTGTGGAGGCCACTTTGCTACTCAGAACTCAGAGCCCATGCTTTGTACTGCTCTTTTTCTCTCTCAGGGCTGAGCCTAAGTGCAGCATTCGGCTCCCAGTGCCCTCTCACAGCTGGCCTCCTCCCGTTCCTTGAGGCAGAGAAGGGGGCCAGATAGCCCTGTGTTCGGACCTCCAAGCGTGTCGATTTTCCCATCAACAATTGCCGGTCAGCCCTGTGAGGTCTCTTATTGTGCTGAGGCAGACCTCTGTCGGTGGGCACAGGCCACAGAGTGTGTCCTTTCCTTTGTGACTGGTTGACCTTAGAGGCCATCTCACTGTGACCCCAGCGTCAGGCGCCCCCACCCGCGCAGGGGCCTTGGGGGCCAGCTGGTCAAGGGTGAGGCTGTGTCCTTGTGGAGGTGGGCTTCTCCCGGGGGGCCCTGAGGATGTCTCAGGGTGGTAGTTGGCTGTGACGTCCACCTGAAGTACATGTGGACAGTACTGACCGCTGTCATTCAGAGTTGTCTCTTTGGAAATTGGTTTTGTCCAGTGGACCGATAAATTGGGACTCAGCAGTTAGCATCCAGATTTCCCTCAGGCTATAGAGTTGCTGAACAGTCTTCCCCAGAAGTGTCTGGGCAGCTGGGTAAAGTGGTGATTTTAGAGAATGTGGCGAGGCGGTGACTCTGAGTTTATACGATGCGGCCCGTCAAGGTGCCATAGCCTGTTAGTTTTGACATGCGTTGGGCTGTGAATAGGCTACCCTCTTAGCACAGAGAGCATGACCAACACTCGAAAACTAAGAGTAATTTCAGGTAAAGTAGAACTTCCCCAGGTGAGACAAATGAAGGCCAATTTTAAGCATTGCAGCTTTAGTTCAAGTCGAGATAATAATTTTTTAAATGGCTAATTAGATTTAACCGCTTTATCTGAAGTAGCTGTGGTAGTGTCCTCTGGTTTGGTTTGGCATTTGTACATGCTTTGTGTTTTATTTTTTATTTTATTTTATTGAAGTATGATTGATTTACAATATCATGTTAGTTTCAGATGGAGAGCACAGTGGTTTAGTTTTTCATATATACACACACATACACACGCATTTTCAGTTTTTTTTCCCCCTCAACGATATTATAAAATATACTGAGTATAGTTCCATGTTGGTTATCTATTTTATTTTTATTTAAAAAGCTATTTATTTTTGGCTGCTCTGGGGCTCCGTTGCGGTGCTTGGACTCTCTCAAGTTGCAGTGAGCGAGGGCTGCGCTCTGGCCGTGGCGCGTGGGCTTCCCTTTTTGCAGAGCGCGGCTCTAGGCGCACGGTCTTCCGTAGCTGCAGCACGAGGGCGCTGTAGCGTGGGTTCAGTAGTTGGGGCACACCAGCTTAGTTCTTACACTTTTAAACCCCATTTGTTGTTGTTTAGCCACTGAGTCCAACTCTTTGTGACCCCATGGACCACAGCACGCCAGCATAAAACTCTATGCATAAGTATTATATATTTTATTTTCTTTTACAGTAATTTACATGTTTCTAATAGACAAACCCTTCCCATATACATGAAATACATGAATATGATAAACTTAATAGGCAAATACCGTACAACTGCAGCTCCCTTAAACAGTACCATGTTCTTCCCAGGGTTCTTAAACGCACTCGTCTCTTTATATAAAAAACGACATATGCAGTATTAGAAACTCAGTGAGACGTTTTAAAATGGAACCAGAAAGATAATCTGTATGTACTTCCAGTTATTTTAAATATCACAGATGATTTACCTAATTAAACATATCTGGGTTCTTCCCGAAGTTAGCACAGAATGACCCTGGGCTGGCTTTACTTTGTCATCCTCGTTCTCAGGCCTGAAGCTCAGCGAGGTCACAGATGCCCTCTGAGCAGAGTTAGCGCACCTGTGTAATGGTGTCCACGCTCACTCCCCAGCTGGTGACTGCTTTTGGCCAGAATTAGAAACCCATGTATTGTTCGTGTTTCCCTTGACAGCAAGACTCTGGGGGCAGGTGGCCTCTGGGTCAGGTACTCTGCTCGCCGGACAGTGTCCTGGGTGACGCTGCCCACCCTCCTCTCACTGCCCTGATGTGCCAGCCCTCTCCCTCGCTCCCGGCGGCCCCTGTGCCCCTTTGCGTCTCCTAGGACCTGGCAGTGTCCCTTGGGTGTGGCCGGCTTAGGATGTCTGTGCCATCCTCTAGGAGTTTGGGGGCAACTTTTCAGGAACATTCTCGCCTGAGTCGAGCTGGTGGACTCGTGAGTGACTTCCTGAGCAGGTCGTGAGTTTCCGAGTGCCTTGGGCTGGGACCGTGGTGTGTGTTGCTCGCGCCAGGCTCTGCGGGGCCGCGGTGCAGGCGGGGTGGTGTTCCAGCGGGCGCAGTGTCTGTGGAGCCGGGAGCGCTGCTTCAGGGCCGCCTCACAGTCTCTCTCCCCTGTGTGCAGTGGTCCCCGTGATCCTGAAGGCTCTGACGTACGAGGAGAAGCGGGGCGCCTGCAGCGTGGGCTCCAACGTCCGGGACGCCGCCTGCTACGTGTGCTGGGCCTTTGCACGTGCCTACGAGCCTCAGGAGTTGACGCCGTTCGTCGCGGCAATCTCAAGGTAAAGCCTGTTAATTTGGACTGGTGACAGCATTGGCTTGCCTGCTTCACTGTCTGCTCCTGTGCAGTGAAGACCAGCACAGCCTCATGAAACCAGCACCGTACCTTTTCCGTGGCTTCCTGGGCAGAGCACTGAGGGCATCGGGCTGTGCCGGCCACATGGGTGTGGGCTCCACTTTTAGGATCCGATGTCTGTGCCCAGGAAAATTCGAAAGAGATGTGTCCCTAGTATAAAATATAAAATAAAGTCACTCAGTGGTGTCCGACTCTTTGTGACCCCGTGGACTGCAACCCACCAGGCTCCTCAGTCAATGGGATTCTCCAGGCAAGAATACTGGAGTGGATTGCCATTTCCTTCTCCAGGGAATCTTCCCGACCCAGGGATCGAACACGGGTCTCCCGCACTGGAGGCAGATGCTTTAACCTCTGAGCCACCAGGGAAGCCCGTGTCCCTAGTATAGTGATGTTAATTTTCTCCGTCTCCTGTTGGACTGAAGTGAGTCTCTTTGACATGAAAAGGGAGTTTGGCTGTCCACTTCTGGTTGTTGGTTCCGTGTCACGCTGGAGGAGGAGCTGAGCACTGGGTTGGTCACGGTTGTAACACCGACCCAACCACTTTTACTCAGAGATGGATTTTAACATGATCTCCAGTCCTGGAATTTGCCTCCCACCAAGGAGGTGCCCTGCCAAGAGTGGGAGACCCTCAGGCCTCAGAACGTATCCACAGGGCAGCTCGGTCTCCCCCTGGGGCCAGGGCGATGGGCTTCCCCACGGTCTGAGCGCCAGCAGCGCCTGGGGGAAAGCTGCAGGGAACGGGGGCCGCTTGAGGGTCAGGAGAGGGCTCTCAGGCTCGCTTACCGCTCAGGTCGCGTGGCCAGGCTGTATCTCTCAATCTTGACCCTCATGTGAAGGGAAAGCCTGCAGAGCAGCCTGTGGATTCTGATCCTTGCTCAGGGAGATAAACTGCTTCCTAGGAAGTCATAAAGGTGTCTGACTTCTGGCCATGTCCACCTCGGGAGGGGCAGGAGGGCAGTGGGCTCCTGGAGAGGCTGTGGTGGGCGTCTGCGGCCTGAGGCCTGGCTGCAGAGACCTGACTGCCCGTGCCTTTGTCCCCTGCTCCTGCCCTCATGTGTGTTCACCACTCTCTTGTTGGTCTGCAAAGGTGAGATTGTTTGCTGTTTACTTAATACAGCTTCGGGGCGGGTTCTGCCTACTGCTTTCTTGCTCTGCTCCTCAGCTTTTTGGAAGCTGCTTCTGTAACTAGAATGAAAGCGCAAGGTGTATTTTGCTTGCTGTTTCCATCAGCAGCCACAGTATGATGAGTCTCTAGATGGGAGCTGTCTCATTCACAGTCGTGGCTTCCCACCCAGCCGAGGTCTTGTGCCCAGGGCCCAGGCAGGTCCAGCTCTGCACCTGTCACACTGCCTCTGCCAGAAGCTGACATGCCCCGACTTCGGGGGACCTGGCTTCAAAGGGTCATTCCCATTTCAGAGTGAAATCATCTCGGCAGGCTTCCAACCTTTGTGGCTGAAAGCACTGAAGGTTGCAGGAACCTGGGCCCCTCGTTTCTCTGGGGACTGTCTTTGCTCAGCCCAGCAAAAGAGAGAATCAGGACTGAGGGCTGAAGGGTCAGCAGAGGCACTGGGCACAGAGGTGGGTGGCCACCACTCATAATGTCCTCTGCTTGGGGCAGAAGCTTCTCACCACCCCATAGGTGAGAGCGTCAGAGTCACAAGACCTCATCGCCACCTTGGAGAGACATAGTGTGATGAGTCCTGAGCCCTGTGGGCACAGATGAGCCAGAGAGCAGAGTTCTGTGCAGGCCCTTGACTGGGGACGGAGGCTCTTTCAGCCGCAAGCAGACACCGTTGCAGTGTTCATCTCAGCAGAGGTCTTAATGCAGAGTACCAGCCAGTGAGGGTGCGCAGGAGTGCTGGTGAACCTTAAGCCTGGCCCTCGTGTAACGTGTGACACTCGAAGCATGGTGTCCCGGTGTGGGCGATCCTTCACAGACTCCCATCCAGTTTCCAGGAGGCTGAAGGGGCACCGCACGTCTTACTCCAGGGTGACCCCTGTTACTCAGAAAAGGAGAGACCCTGTCTGGTGTAGGGGTTACATCCTGGAGCTTATGCCTGTCTGGGGAGGGTGTTGAAGAGACCAGTGACCCCACTGGATAGAGGCCTCTGTGGCCAACCTTCAGGGCAAGGCTGCTGCGGGTCTGCGTGCAGCTGAGGGCCTGGGCAGGCCCTACCAGGGGATCCCCAAGGGCTCTGGAATGTGGGGGACGGAGTGGAGGTGAGTGGTCAGGGTGCCAGGCTTTCTGAGGCGGGATTTATTTTAAGAAATGGTGCTTGGATTAAAGGACAGATCACAGCTGCAGGGACTGGTGGCCACATCCATCCACAGAAACTTGTGTGGTTCACTCAGGACCTTTGATCTCGGGGAAGGCTGAATTTCCCTGATGTCTTGGGCACGCCCAAGCAATCGCTGATGAGTTTACACTCACCGAAAGTGCAAGCTGGCAGGGGAGCCCAGAGACTCCTGCTTCACAGCCCTCCTAATTTCTCCTAATTGACCCTGGAGTTGGTGCCTTGTGGAGTTTCTGCTCAGAGGGGGCCCCTCTTGTCCCCTGCCCCTGTGCCCATCCCAGGACTGGATTGGCAAGTGCCCATTGGAGCTGTGCCTGGCAGCTTTCTCAGTCCAGTTTGGCAGGTTCCTAGGGAGCCTGTGCTCCAACCCTTCCCGGTCCATCTCCATGGCAGGCCTGGGGGGTGGAGCGGGCGGGCTGGAGGGTGAGTCATGGTGCCATGTGAGCCTTCAGGACGCTGCTGGTGCTCGCCTCCCTGCCTCAGAAGTATCGGTTGGGGTGTGTCCTTCGAGATCTGCCTCCCTTGGTTTGTAATAAGTGACCACATTTTAATTGTCAGCTTTTAAGCCCATTCATCCTGGCACATGATAAAATCTTCAGATCTTCAACTATACTTTCACAAACTCTTCAGTTTGGATCCTGCAAAAGTAGACAGTTGAGATCAAACTATAATTCTATAAACGAACTAGACACATCTGATGGAGAGAGTCAGGCGGCGGTAATAACGAGGCAGGGCTGGGCGCAGCCCACACAGAGAGGTCAGAGTGTGGCTGGCCCCCAGCTCAGGCGGCCGGGCAGGGAAGAACTCGGGTCAGCCGCTCACCTTCCTAGAGGAACGTGAGGAACTGTCCTTTCACTTCACCTGTGGATATATGCTCACCGTCTCTGTTTTAGAAACACCCCAAAGAAAGTTTTTAGGTCAGTATACGACATAATTTGAATTAGTGTTGGTCGCTTTTGAAAACCTGTGTTTCCTGAGTGTTATACGCAGATTAAGAGATTGAATAATTATTTTGTGAATAAGTAAATCAGGCTTCCTGAGAAGCCAAGCGTAATTTAGGGACAGAGAAACACAAAGTTACAATGGTAGAGGGTGGTCGTGTATTATTTTGAAATAACCTTCTCACCAGTAATCAAAAGCTAATTTGCAAGAAGAAAAGGGAAAAAAAAAAGCCCTGTTGCCAGCATATGCGTTGGTTGTCACCTTCTAGCGATTTCCTCACCTGAAACTCTTTTGTAAGCTGAGCTCCTGTTGACATCAACCCTGCAGGGCCCCTCCCGTGCTAGGGGCAGTGCCCTGCTCAGCCTCGCGGAGCAAGCTGGGCAGGCAGGGCAGCGTGGGCAGCGCCTGGGGATTGGCTCCCAGATCTCTTCCTCGAGGGCAAGATTGTCCTGAAAAATCAGGAAATGGCAAGCATTGCTCAAAGCTACGTCTTGTTCCCACTCAGCGTTTCTTGATGGCAGACTTCCAGGGGGAAGATAACCTTTTTTGTTTCTTGAGAAAAATTAAGTGGCAGTTACTGACCAGAGTGTTGCCACCCGTCCGCCTGTTAGGTCTCCCCTCTGCCTCCATTTAGCTCTGCTGTGATTGAAAGCACTTTGCAGATGTCTTATGTTTCACCGCCATGTCAGCTGGCTCCTGAGCTTTAATTCCTCTGATTTAGGGAAAAATTTAGCCACAGGCGGGTCTTGCAGTTTATTCCCCAAATAGTGTGACTTGTAGCTTTTAAGCATGGATGGGTAAGAAATCAACCATCTTGATATTTTGAAAAGCATATTTTGAAATGACATTTTGATATTTTGAAATGACAAGGTTACTGTTACTCAAGGGAAAAGGGATGTTTTGTTTTTTATTGCCGCAAAAATATGACACGAACTAACAAAAATTGAGTTTGGGGTAAGATCTGCGCTTGCTGTACCTGCTAAAAGCCAGGTGCCTGGAACTCGGAGCAGGTCCGGGCATGCAGGTCCCTGACTCGGACAAGAAAGAAAATCCCTTTCTGTTTGACATAGACCATCCTTCTGTGTTGGGAAATCCTGGTGAAGTATCACCTGAACTCTCCCAGTGAAAGCAAACAGGTGAAGATACCGAGAGCATTCCAGGCCCAGTGGCTGCCGTGTGCTCAGAATGGTCCTTGGCTGGCTGCAGCCTGGCCCCTGCACCCCTCTCAGAAATGGGTAGGGAGAGCGCAGAGTCATGCTCTGCCCCGTTCTGCTGAGGAAAACTTCACAGCCCACGGGACGTGGGGGCCCTGGGGGGATCTCTCATGTTTAAATGTAACGAGTGTTGTCACATGTACTGTCATTTGAAACACGCTAGTATTTCCAGATAAGCCAGTTTTGTTCTGAAAGTGTGAAATCAGAACAATTTTCAAAATTTAGTCCACATCAGAACAGTATTAAAACCCTGTTACATTCACAGAGGTATACACAGTGGACTTGTTGAATTAAGTTGAGTCTATACTTAAAAGCTGTGCTTTTTAAGTGGTTTTGTTATATTTTGTCCTACTGTGTTCTGTGAAGACTGGTAGAATGTGGATAAAGCAGTAAATATTTTAAGCCATTTGCTCACAAATGCAGAAGGAGCCTGATGGAGGTTTGTGGGCCCATCTGTAGTGCCCCAGGGTCAGGTTCTCAGGCTGTAGCCAATGCCGGCCCTTTGGTAACCGGTCTTTGGACAAGCCTCACCCTGCCTGTGTGAGTCGGTGGCCTGGCCCCGGGGCCCTCATGAGCTGTGGGGGTCTCCTCCTGAGACCACAAGGCCAGGGTATGCTCACCGTGAAGGGACAGGGGCCTTGCACCCAGAGGTAGACCGCTGCTTGCCATTCAGGGGGCTCTCTGCTGGAGTTCCCATGACACACAGTCTCTCCAGGAATGACTGCTGTGTGGCTAGTGACCGCAGGAACTGAGCCAATTGGGCTGGGCCTTACCGCGGGGGGGAGGGGGGATGCCCACAGACCCACCTGAGGGCGAACACAGAGAGGTGTCTGCAGATGAGTGTAAACGGAATCACCTGCAGTGAGTGCCTGAGCTCAGTGGACAGCCCCGCTGCGCCCCTCGTAACTACCAGGTAACCGTGGGGAGTGTGGGCAGAGAGTGGAGTGGGCAGAGAGTGGAGTAGACGGAGCCCCTTGCCCGTGGCTGGAGGGAGGCAGTCCACACATGGTGAAGCTGGGAAGGGCCCTTCAGCACAGGAGTTCATCACTGTTCTGGCTTGATTACAACGTAAACATACAGTCTTAAAGCCCAGTTGTCTCCGTTTGGCACCACAGGGCAGGCCCTCCAGGCTGACCTGCATGGCACGGCAGGTGGCGCGAAGGGGACCTTGGACTTGGCTCAGTGGTCTTGGCTGCACCAAGGTTGAAACTGGGCTCCGTCTGTCCTGGGCAGGGCCAGCGTGTCCACAGCTGGGGGTGGGAGTCTGGGGGTCGGAGGGGTTTGGTGTATAACTTAGCAGTGACCTTGCAGGGGTTACGGTGAACTGTAGATTGGCAGGTGATTCTAAGTTTCTTCTCTATTTTTTTCCATTTTCTCTTTATTAATAAGTGTTCAATAATTTAAAAACTGTAATTTAGGACAAATGGATTGACAGGAAATTTCAAGAATTCAGTGTGTAATGTGAACTTCTGGTAGTGTTGGCTGGACCCAGAGTCAGTGAAAATATGTCCACTTATTTCTTATGTCAGACATTAAAGGAAAGCGGGAATTCTTGGTTAGTATATTTTCCTAGAATACATATGATCTTATGGAGGTGGTGCTAGTAGTAAAGGCGGCTGTCAGTGCAGGAGATGCTGGAGACAGGAGTTGGATCCCTGGGTTGGGAATGTCCCCTGGAGGAGGAAATGGCAACCCACTCTGGTTTCTTTACCTGGAAAATCCCGTGGACAGAGGAGCCTGGCAGGCTACCGTCCATGGGGTCACGGAGAGTCAGACACAACTGAAATGACTTAGCATTAGCACTTATATGTAAATATAATACTTAAAATTCTATTGATGATCAGAGTATATTTAGAGTAAAATATCAAATATGTTTTCACTAAGAACAGTCACGTGTATATGTTAATCTTCAAACTCCTAAATTATCCCTCGCCACCTTTCCCCTTTGGTAACTGTAAGTTTGTTTTATATGTCTGTGGGCCTGTTTCTATTTTGTATAAGTTTATTAGTATCATTTTTAAAAAAAAGCTTACTTATTTTTTAATTGAAGGATAATAGCTTTACAGAATTTTGTTGTTTTCTGTCAAAGCTCAGCATGAATCAGCCATAGGTATACGTATATCCCCTCCCTTTTGAACCTCCCTCCCATCTCCCTCCCCATCCCACCCCTCTAGGTTGATACAGAGCCCCTGTTTGAGTTTCCTGAGACATACAGCAAATTCTCGTTGGCTATCTATTTTACACATGGTAATGTAAGTTTCCACGTTACTCTTGCCATGCATCTCACCCTTAGTACCATTTTCCTTCCCTCTGTGTAAGTAATACCATGTGATATTTGCCTTTGCCTTACTTCGTTGGTAATCTCTAGGTCCATCCCTGTTGCTGCAATTGGCATTATGCTTACTACTGTATACAAACCAGTTACATCAGGACCTCCTGTGTAGCCCAGGGAATTACACTCAATATGTTATAATAACCTATAAGAGAAAAGAATCTGAAAAAAGAACAGCTACACACCTGTGTATAGCTGAATTACTTCGCTGCATGCCCGAAACTAACACAACATTGTAAGTCAGCTATATTTAAAAAAAAGCCGGTAGTTTTATAATTTTTGGTTATTGAAAGATCACAGAATTACATGTCTTGGTCAGTTTAATGATTTCTGAGATTTGGTTAACAAAAGCATTTAGATGTTGAAATGGAATCAATCAATCTTTAAATGGTCCTGCTAAAGTCAATGAATTTCCTTTAGTGTTAAGACTAGTATTTTTTTTTTTTTTAATCTCATCTTGGCTATAGTTTATAATATAGTAAAGAGTTGAGAGAGGAAAAGGAAACCACTCTCTCTTGCCTTTATTAAAGGAAAAGGTTCTTCCCTTTAATAAGAGTTTTGCTGAAATTAATTTCAGCTTCAACTAGTGAAAGAACCCCAAATACTAATACTGGATCTTTAAAAATCTTTAGATTTTTTTTTAAATCTAAAAAAACTTTTAAGTTTGAAGTAACTTTAGACCTAGAGAAGAATAGCAAAAATAATAGCAGTTCCCATAAAAGCCCTTCATCAGCTTCCCTGAATGTTGACTTATCACAAAGGAGACCGAAGACTGAGCATCGTGTGGGGCCAGGGCTTAAACCCAGAGAAGGCAGTGGCGCCCGCTCCAGTGTTCCTGCCTGGCAAGTCCCAGGGACGAGGGAGCCTGGTGGGCTGCCGTCCGTGGGGTCGCACAGAGTTGGACACGACTGAGCGACTTCCCTTTCACTTTTCACTTTCATGCATTGGAGAAGGAAATGGCAACCCACTCCAGTGTTCTTGCCTCGAGAATCCCAGGGATGGGGGAGCCTGGTGGGCTGCCATCTGTGGGTCGCACAGAGTCAGACACTGAAGCGACTTCGCAGCAGTGATTAAACCGCAGCTGCTGTTGGGTGATGTGCCTGTCTTGGTGTTGGATTTGGGGTGCGTCCCAAACTCACTGCCCCCGTTGAAGTCTATAAAATTAATGTTTAAAAAATGATAAGCATTTCGGGGGTGCTTTGAGACTCTGTAATAACTGTCCGGTTTTCACACTCAGTGCCTGTCAGCTACTGTGCCAGGCCAGCAGCGATGGTGGTGGTTTCATAGGAAAACGGGTCCCTCTGCTTTCTGCTCCTTTGTTGACTTACATCAGTGTGGACCACGGCTTGTCTTCTAACCCTGTTGGTTATTTTGTTGTCAGATTGCAGTGCATTTAGTTATTGGGAGCAATTTCAGGTTGGCTTCTGTGCCTTTTTTCTTTTTCCTAATGGTTTCTCAATTTCTAGCATGACAAGATGCCCCAGGCTTTTCTTTTTTCCTTGCCCCAGCCTTAGAGTCAACCACTTCCAGGAGTCCTTGTTTCTCTTAGTGGAGGATGGTGTTTAGAATCCAAGACCTGGGTTCCATGCCCACACCCACTCCTACACTACCCTTTGTACCTCCAGCCTGGCCAACTGCGTGGACACCTGCGATTCCAGCCCAGGCCTGCCCGGTCCCCTGACCTCCCTCCTGTGTGCAGTACTTCTTCATCCTGGCTCCCTCCCCAGCGTCTGTGTGCAGTGGTTTCAACACTGCTAACTCTGCCTGTGAGAAACACAACTGCTCCAGGGGAGAGTGCTCCTCTGTGTCCTCCCCATCCATAGAGTGGGGTGCCCCTGGCTAACACAGGCACATTTCCACTGCCCCAGGGGCCCCGCTGCGTATACTTTTTAATTTGCATTCGGGAAAATTCACCCGTCGTGAACAGCTGTTGACAGGTTCGTAGATTTGGGTCCCCCAATTTCAGTACCAAACAGAATGGCTGTGAGATAGGAGGGCAGCATCTCTTTCAGGAGATCTCTGTGTGTCCGAAATGACCCCTTTTCGAGCCTTTCCTCTGGGGGCTGATGGGAGATGCCAGTTCACAGGTCACATCAGCAACAGCGCTCTGCCCCAGTTTGCTTTCTGTTGTCACCGAAGCCCAGGAGGCACTTGAGCTCCTCCTGGTGTGTCCTTGATGGTTGAGGGTGACGATGTGCGAAGGGAGGTTTCAGTGAAGCTGGTGGACAGTCTGAGCCGGGGGGGCTTCCTTCTTGCCAGCTGTGGTCAGAGTTTGACTTGGGGAGTAGGCCTCTCAGAGCAGCTCTCCGCTTGGCTGCCACTTCTGGGGAGGTGCAGGGCTCATCGCTGCTCTTGCTGGCCTCCTGTTTGTACCTGTGGTCCTGCCCCCAATACTGCTGTCCGCGTCCTGCCCTACAAGGCCCGTGCGCGAGGCCACGCTCCCTGTGAGCCCGCTGGCTCTGATGGACTTGGGATTGGCCACCCCCGCTGCCCTATGAGCATATCTGCCACTGAGGCCCGAGCCATGGACGGGCTCACGGGTACATGGAGGAGGGAGACTGTGGGGTCAGCGCCCCAGGGTCTGTGGAGAGTCCCTTTCATGAACCTCCTCGTCTCTTCCTCACAGCGCGCTGGTGATTGCCACTGTTTTCGACCGAGATGTAAACTGCAGGAGAGCAGCTTCTGTAAGTTGTCCTGTTGGGTCCTTTTCTTGAGGGTGTGGGTGGCTCTCACCCGTGACCACCTCCCCCGAGAGGCTGTCGTCACCGGCTTGTGAAACAGGAGCGAGGCCCAGGGGCGGGGGAGGGTGGCTCCCACTCTCTCTGGGTCCCAGCTGCGGAGTGGGCTGTAGCCTGTGGCGGGCGGGTCACGATGGGTTGCCGTCCTCCAGGCGGAGATGCCAGGGGGTCCCGGAGGGGCGAGTGTGGAGTGGGTGCTGCCGTCTGTCTGAGTGAGGGTGGGGCCCGGGATCAGTGTTGCAGGCGTGCCCTCTACTTGTGGGTGATGTGGAAGTGCGACCTCTGTCCTCAGATGTTGGGGCGTCAGGTCACAGAGCTCCCCATGGCCTGCCTGCTCTCTGTTCTCTGAAGTACATGGGGTCCTTGAAACTTTGTGTTTCAAGCAAAAGTTTCCCAGGAAAGCCCAAGACCTTGTCTGTGTCCTGCAGTTTCTCTTCTTTTGTCTTGAGCATCAGTAGGAAACCTAATGATTCCTTGAGCAATCTTCATGTTTGTGCCTTGATATTTTCCCCCAGGCAATAATTGTAAGACTCCTTGAAGTACAGTAAGACTCTTGTTAAATCTGTGTTTAAGAGTTGCTTGTTGGGGAGTTCCCTGGTGGTCCAGTGGTTGGGACTCTGGGCTTCTACTGTAGGGGGCCTGGGTTTGATCCCCAGTATCTTCGCAAGCTGTGCTGCGAGGCCTTAAAGAAATTGCCTTTTATATTTTCTTTCTGTTTATTGGAACCTAAGGACTAATTTTGGGAAGCAGTAATAAAATCAAAGCACTGATGCTTTTATGATATCCTAGGGAAGAGATGGAATAGAAGAACAGAAATTTTCTTTTTTCTTTTTCAAGTTACAATTAAAATCCTTTAAAGTTAGTGGAAGTTCTTTGCATTAAACACCACCTAAGTGACCCTTCCTTACTTAGTGGCGCACGTCTATTGCAGTGAAAGGTGCTTCTGTTTGAAGCTCATTTGGAAAGGTAGGGATCAAATACCTAATTATCGGGGATGAAATTTCTCTTATCACAAAGCTGCTTCTTTGTGATGATGTATTTGGTCCTTTTGTATTCCGGTTTGTGCTCTGGTTCTGTGCACTCCACGGGACACCACACCCAGTGACCTGGGGCCTTCTCCTCTGGCGCCAAGGTGTAGGGGGTGCTATGAGCGTGGTGAGCTGCCGTCTTTGCGCTCTTGTGGTTTGGATGCTTTTTTGATGATTCAGTGGATGTTAGCAATTTGATCTCTGGTTCCTCTGCCTTTTCTAAATCCAGCTTGAACATCTGGAAGTTCATGGTTCACACACTGTTGAAGCCTGGCTTGGAGAATTTTGAGCATTATTTTGCTAGCGTGTGAGATGAGTGCAATTGTGTGGTAGTTTGAGTATTTTTTGGCATTGCCTTTCTTTGGGATTGGAATGAAAACTGCCCTTTTCCAGTCCTGTGGCCACTGCTGAGTTTTCCAAATTTGCTGGCATATTGAGTGTGGCACTTTCACAGCATCATCTTATAGGATTTGAAATAGCTCAGCTGAAATTCCATCACCTCCACTAGTTTTGTTCATAGTGATGCTAAGGCCCACTTGACTTCACATTCCAGAATGTCTGGTTCTAGGTGAGTGATCATACCATTTGTGGTTATCTGGGTCATTGAAAAAGCAAGGGAGTTCCAGAAAAACATATACTTCTGCTTTATTGATTATACCAAAACCTTTGACTGTGTGGATCACAACAAACTGTGGAAAATTCTTCAAGAGATGGGAATACCAGACCACCTGTTGTTTCACATGGAACAGCAGACTAATTGCAGATAGGATAAGGAGTACGTCAAGGCTGTATATTGTCACCCTGCTTATTTAACTTACATGCAGAGTACATCATGAGAAATGTTGGACTGGATGAAGCACAAGCTGGAATCAAGATTGCCGGGAGAAATATCAATAACCTCAGACATGCAGATGACACCACCCTTATGGCAGAAAATGAAGAAGATCTAAAGAGCCTCTTGTTGAAAGTGAAAGAAGAGAGTGAAAAAGTTGGCTTAAAGGTCAACATTCAGAAAACGAAGATCATGGCATCTGGTCCCATCACTTCATGGGAAATAGATGGGGAAACAATGGAGACAGTGACAGACTTTATTGTTTTGGGCTCCAAAATCACTGCAGATGGTGACTGCAGCCATAAAATTAAAAGACGCTTGCTCCTTGGAAGAAACGTTATGACCAACCTAGACAGCATATTCAAAAGCAGAGACATTACTTTGCCAACAAAGGTCCGTCTAGTCAAAGCTATGGTTTTTCCAGTAGTCATGTATGGATGTGAGAGTTGGACTATAGAGAAAGCTGAGCACCGAAGAATTGATGCTTTTGAACTGTGATGTTGGAGAAGACTCTTGAGAGTCTCTTGGACTGCAAGGAGATCCAACTAGTCCATCCTAAAGGAAATCAGTTCTGAATATTCATTGGAAAGACTGATGCAAAAGCTGAAACTCCAATCCTTTGGCCACCTGATGCGAAGAACCAACTCATTGGAAAAGACCCTGATGCTGGGAAAGATTGAAGGTGGGAGGAGAAGGGGATGACAGAGGATGAGATGGTTGGATGACATCACCGACTCAATGAACATGAGGTTGAGTAAGCTCTGGGAGTTGGTGAAGGACAGGGAAGCCTGGCGTGCTGCAGTCCGTGGGGTTGCGAAGAGTCAGATGCAGCTGAGCGACTGAAAAGAACATACAGTGTGACCTTTAGGACTCCCTTTCCTGCAGCACGCTTCCCGGAGTCCAGCCAGGCCTTGGCAGTACTGGCAGCCCCTTCTTCCGGCCCATCCCTGGCTGAGTTGCGTCCCCTGTCCGGCTATGCACAGCTGCTGTTGGGCCTCTGGGTTGTTTCTGCTTTGTAACTATTAAGAATTAAGCTGCTGTGACCATTCATGTACAGGTTTTCGTGTGAATACAATTTCTATTTCTCTGGGATAAATGCCAAGAATAGGATCTGGGGGACATATGGTAGTTGCACGTTTAGATCTGCATGGAAGGGCCTTGCTGTTTTCCAGCACTGTAAACCACTGTAAACCTGCCCTCCATCATCTGTCAGTGATGGGTTTTTCTGCGGCTTCCCCAGCATTTGGTGGTGTCATTATTTTTGTGTTAGTGACTTTGCTTAGATGTGTGGTGATGGCGCACCATGGCTTTAATTTGCATTTCTCTCATGGTGATGCTAGTGATGTTGAGCATCTTTTCATGTGGTATTTACCACCAGTATCCTCTTCGGTGAAATGTTGGTTTGTGATATTTAACCACCAATGCTCCTTGTGTGCATTTGGTGGGTCTAGTAATTAAAGTGACACAAGACAGATTAACAGGGGAAAAAAACAAGTTAATTCGTACAGACAGCGGTCTCATAAAATGGGCTCCCTAAAGTGACCAAAGCAGGCTGTTTATATATACTTTTTGGACAAAGAAATGGTTATTTGTGAAGATTTAACAGAAGGGTCTGGTGAAGGAGTGACAAGATTTATTTCCGTAACTGGTGATGAGGATGCTTTCTTGCCTCCTGAAATGGGGAATATACCCTCACATGAGACATTTTTTCTTGCTTTCAGAGTGGGGGTGTTTTAAATACCATCCCCCCACTGGCCATTTGTCAAGTAACTTTAACTCGGAATAACAATATGTGGCCTGGGTGGCTTGCCTTCAGCTCCAACAGTCTTTTGCCTCCCTTTTTTACTGGGCTGTTTATTTTTATTCCTGAATTTGGGAGTCTCTGTATTCCAGATACGAGTCCTTTTTTCTTGGGCAAGTGGTTTGCATGTTCTTCTTACCAGTTTGTGGGTTTCTGTTCATCCTCTTTACAAGTCTTTCACAACAACAAGAGTCTTTTAATTTCGATGAGATCCAGCACACTACTGTTTTCGTTTATGGATCATGTGTCTGGTGTCAGGTCTGAGAATCTGAGAATTCATTGCCTAGCTCTCGATCCTAAACATTTTCCCTGTTCTGTCCCATTGATCTATGTATGTCTTTCTGTCTGGGTTATCAAGGCTCCACAGTAACCCTAATACTGGATAGAGTGAGTCCTCTCATTCCCTTCTCCCTGCCGCCCCAAATTGTGTCACCATTTTAGGGCTTGTGCTTTCTCCTATAAATCTTGTGTTTTTTTTACCTTTTAAACGATGTCACCAGTATAGTAAATGTGTTCCTAAATATTGCATGTTACATAAATTGACATTGTATCTTTTCTTCATTGCTTTTTGGTTGGTTTCATTTTTGTTTTTTATTTTCTTTAATGAATTTATTGCGAAAGCTGAAAAAGGGTACATAGCAAAAGTCCTGTCTCCCTGCTTCCAGTGTGAAAGCTGCCCGAGGGCCCTCAGGGAAGGGCGGTTCTAGCTGTACCTCCCTGAGGCCACCGAATGCTTGGTCTTGGAGACAGCCAAGTCCTTTGCCTTCCTCTGTCGCCTGCGGGAGGTGTTGGGCGCCCATTTAAACATTACGTGGGGGTCTTTGTGTTCTGTGGTCTTGATTCCTTGTGCCCGACTAGGCGTGTTCCCCCCAGCACTCCCAGGGGATGGTGATGGTGTGTGTGAGATGAAAGTCCTGGAGGTTATGACCTCGTTCCCAGGATGCTCCTTCCCGCTCCAGGCATTCAGCCTGTGTCTGTAAGCAGATTTGTGCCTCCCAGGAGCTCCCTGAAGCCACTGGCCACCTGACCTCTGCCCTTTGACCTATCTCTGGTGGATGGCACGTGGCGATGAGTTTACATTGTGTGCCTTCGATAGCTGGTGGCGAGAAGGTCCCTGAAGGACAGGGAAGCCTGGTGTGCTACAGTCATGGGGTCACAAAGAGTCGGACACGACTGAGCGACTAAACAACGAACAAGAAGGTCTATCTGAGGACACCTCATTCTAAGTGAAGGTCTGGACCTTCTGAACAGGCCCGCTCTGGGCCTGTGAGCAGGACGTGGAGCGTGTCCACTGTCGTCCTGGGGAAGGCGGCGTGGGGAGGCCAGGCACTCAGTGTCACCCCCTATGTGCTGTCATCACAGATCCCCAGTAAGATGACGGGCTTTGGGCCTTTAGTTCACCTAATAGATTTGGCTTTATTCCTGTTTCTATATCTAGGGCCTTGAATCAGGCTTTGGTGTAAAAGTCAGCATCAGCCGCTTAGCAGATTTTATAAACTTGAATTCTTGGCCTGTGGTTTGAGAGCACACCAGGATGTAAAAAGAGAAAGATAAAACCACCCCTGAGGCTCTGAGTGGCCAACAATGAGACCTTTATTTAAAAAAAATAAAGTCGTGGCTCATTTGTTCTGCACCGGCTTTGCTGCGCGTCCATCACCAATGGCCAGCGAGTGCACACGTCACTCACCAATCTGTTTGTGTTTCTCTTCCTTAGGCTGCTTTCCAGGAGAATGTGGGACGACAGGTATGGTTACTTTTAAATATCTTCATTCCTAAAACTTCCTGTAGATGTAGAAGTAAAAATAGTAGAGCCACCGACATGGGTAAAGAATTGACCTAAAATAAGCTAGTACTTCACAGGGTGACTTCTGGTGACAGGTTCACTCATAACTCCACTCAGGTGAGTGTTGACACAAGTTTTAAACAATTAGTAGCTGTTTTACAGGAAACTTGAATGTGTAATTTTCACAAACGTCAGAAATCCGTGCCTCATGCATTGCTGAGACCCTTCTGATGTCAGCAGTTGCCCCTGGGCGCTGGAGGGGTTTGGGCAGAGGAGCTTGGCTGGGCAGGGGCAGAGACATGACCCCTGCCTATCCCCTTTGTGGAAGGAGCCAGCTTCCTCATGCCAGTGCCCCACGGCCCCTCCTGACGCAGCGTCCTGCCGCAGACCCTGAAGCTCTTACCACTGGTCAGCTTGGGCTGGGAGTGTGGCGTTTATCCCCAAGTCATTCATACTGTATGTGACGATGACCACCCTGGGGCCTGTGGCCAATCTGGTGGCAGATGGGGGAAACGTCTTCTTAGCGGAGATACCAAGCTGAGCTCTGTTGAGAAGGGCGCCAGGAGAGGGGTCTGGGCTGGAGGTGAGTGAGTTGCAGGTGTGAGAATACTGGGGACAAGCAGTGATGGGCCTTGGGGCCTTGAGGGGCACAGTTCAGACTGCAGGACTGCGGGGAGCCCATGCAGAGTGGCTGCTTGGCAGGTGGAAGGGCGGGAGTGGCGGTAGGTGGGCGAGGAGCTTGTCCTCGAGAGGAAAGACTTGGATGAATACAGGATTCTAAGACTCCTGCCTGGACATCTGGGAGAAACTGTGTGTGCAGAACTGCTGCCTTGGGTGACGCCAAGTCCGTCAGGGTTTTCACAGCAGGGTCGGCGTTGCTGTTGAAGCAGAGCCTGTGTGCGCAGCACTGGGCCCACGGCCTCTGGGTAGACTCGCCTTTCTTGGGCCGACAGGGAAGGACCAGGGTGAGAGGGCTGATGCTGCAGCTTCCACAGGGATGACGTTTGGTACACGGTGGGAGGGTCTCCTGGAAGCATGGGCTACTGGGCATGGGTAGAGGTACTTCCATCCATGTGGCCCGGGTGTTGGAGGGGTCCCCCAGCCCTTAGGGTGGAGCTGGGAAAGGAATCAGTGGGTTGTCAGGCTGGACCAGGTCTGTGAAGGCAGCCGACCCGCTCACCTTCCATCGAAGGCCGTAGAACCGCCAAGGGGCAGTGAGGAGGGTGGATGAGCTGGGAGCTCTGTAGCCTGTCTTGTGAACTGTGGCCCTGCACGTGCAGGGGTTAGGGCCTTGAGGTGAGCTGTCCAGTTCTGAATGCATTGTTAAGTCTAAACTGATGCCAAGGTGGTCTCAAACGAAGACTTGAATTCATAGTCATTGCCAAAGGTAGAGGGAACCAAATCACGCAGCTTGAACTTGAATTTGTGCTACATTGAGATTGCTGAGGTGCCACCTCATCCTTCGGGGGTGCTTTGCCGAGGAAAGGACCTAATAAGGGCTCAGCCTTCCATTGCTGTGAGGTGACTGAGACCCAGTGTGCCTGAGTGTCACTTAGTCCTGTCTGCCTGGAACCCCGCGAACTTAGAAGAAAGAAAGCTGGTCACTCGGCAGCTGCCAGCCTCTGGAGGGGGGCTGGCCCAAGGAGGCCCTGGGGCGTCGGGAGGCGTCTCAGCGTTGGCCGGGGCGGCAGGCTTGCGCAGTGGAGCAGAGGGCGCCGCCGCCTCCTGCAGCCACAGTGGCCTCTAACTCGGCCTCAGGCTGGTGTGGGTGGCCTGGGGCCCAGCAGGAGTCAGCCCGGTGTGCGGTTGCCCCTGGGGTGTTGGGGGGCCCTCCCCTGCGCTGAGCTGTGTAGGGAGATGGATTGATTTTTAGGTTCACTTGAGAACCAAACCTCCGATCCTGAGGTCGTGTCTGTGACAAACTTGCCAGGGTCCATTGACAATTTGGAGTCAGATTTCAAGTTCAGTTCTTCATGTGTGGGGCTCCCTCAGTGAGATAGTGTGGAAGGTTAGCAGCGTGTGGGTCCCTGTGCCTAGGGCTTGCTGAGTGAGGAAGGGGGCCAGGGACCCAGGCCTCCCCAAACCCTCTCATGGTTAGTGACGGCACCACATCCACTCCTTGGTTGCAAGTTTGTCACTTATGTCCTTTTAGAGAACGTATTGTCTCGTTTTCAGATTTTCAACTATTGTCACCAGAGAGTGGTATCAGTAATGACTTGCAGACTCTGAGGTGGGGCCTGGGCCTAGGCTGCGAACGTGTCCCTGGGTGTGGCCACTGTCCCTGACCCCCCTCAACCGTTTGTTTCAGAGTCTGGTCCTGGTTGTCAGCTGTCGGGCCCCCACACATGACCTCCCAGTTTTTGTCTTGTTCATTCTCCCACCAGCTGTGGGGGGGGTGGGCTCCTGTCCAGGATTCACAACGCAGGCAGGTGCTGGCCCCCCTCAGGGGTTCTGGAGTCCTTCTGGCTGGAGGGGCACTGGTTGAGTGAAATCTGAACTTGAGTTCTGCTGAAATCTGATGTCTTTCTGTGGTGTGTGGTTTAGAGAAAGGGCTCTTACATTATTTCAAAGTTGAAATGCTAGAATTGTTAGGGAAAAAATTTTTTTAAGTGCTTCAGATAATTTTAGCAAGTGTCCAGCCTCGGAGAGGCAGTCAGTGTAGTCCTTGACTTGAAAGTCCTTGGGTGAGCTTGGCTTGTAGTTTTTGCTGTCAGGCTAGTAACCAAGTCTACGTTCCCCAGCACTTCTCAGTTTGTTTATAAATCTAACTCATGTGCATATGGTTATCAAACTTTGAAAATGCCTTTTTTATTCATTGAAATAATTTTCGTCTCTTCCCCCCCCACTTTTTTGTTAGGGTACTTTCCCTCATGGGATCGATATTTTGACCACAGCTGACTACTTTGCTGTTGGTAACAGATCTAACTGTTTCCTGGTTATAAGGTAAGTTTTAATAGTCATTGTAAAATACAGTGTTTTCTTTGAATCACAGATCAGTTTCCACCGTTTGGTCTCTTGAGCCTGGAAGATCCACTGAAAGTAAATTTATGTGTGAAAAGATTGAAAAAGTAATTGAAAACTGTTTTGAAAGGTTTCTTTCTCACGGATGGGACAGAGTGCCTAGTGTATGAGTCTGTTTACATAAAACTTCACGAAATACGAAAGAATCCAAAGGAGGACAGGAGCATGTCGGGGGTGGCCTGGAGAAGGGGGTGCTCACCTTTTAGAGGTGTAACGGTTTGAGGAGCACTACTGTGGTGGTGATTTTTCTCTTAAACCATCATTTCATTGAGAGCATGGTCTTTTACAGGGAATAGCCACGAGCCAAAACCCTGTTTGCTTTCTGTGTGGCCGCTGCTCCGCTGGGGAGCTTCTCAGAATGGACCCTCAGATTGAAAGTGACTGTTCCTTTATTGTTTCAGTGAAGCAGCATTTCCCAAGTGGAAGTTATCGCTAGCTTCTTTATGAGTAAAACAGAGGTATTTGAGAAATCAGGTCAAGGAATAAATATTTAACGTCCCTAACTGCAGTTTTATAGAAATCACATCAAAGCTTACATAATTTAAGTACATAAGTCGTGGGGCAGTGAATCCAGTGTCTTAGTTAATTAACACATTGCAACACTAGTACAGGATGGGCATGATTTCATTTCATGAAGTGACTTATTTGCCTTAAACTGGGAGAGGAAGCACACCAATGCCTTTTTAAATTGTTACCCATTATGTGTCTGAAGGATAGATTCCCCAACACCCCTGCTGTGCAAACCATGCAGAAACTACATTTCTCCATAACCAGCATGGACAGATATTTTTTTAAAAAGATGTAGCATTTGGCCTCTTTCCCAGAAACAATCTTTGCCCAGACTCTGTATTTTTAGCATCCTTTCCACCTTTCCTCAGCATTTAATGGCCTTCTTTGCCTTCTCAGTTCTTTCCTGTTTTAATTCTGTTTTCTTTGATTGTTAATCTTTGAACATGTATTATACATGGAGAATCTCCCACCTTTGCCCAAGTTTCCTGGCTAAAAACTTGCAACGTTTGGCCTTGGCATGCTTTTCTTGTGGCTGAGGTCTCTTAGTTGGTCTGCTTTTCGTAGATGGGCTGGCTTGGGGTCTGTCTTTTTTTACAGAGGGTTCTGAACACTTGCCTGGACAAGAGGCAGTTTGTGCAGATGGGTCCAGCAGTCACGGACCTGGGGGCTGTGGCTGCACCCCATTACCATAGGGCGCTTTGGGGAAGCTCTCCCCTTGCCCTGAGGCCGGGCTGACACCCAGGGTCCTATGCCAAAGGACCCTGGTGGGGCTGGGGGGACAGCCCTGCAGGAAAGAGTCCAGAGAGCAGGGCCCAGCCCGGCAGGGTGGGGCTTCTGAGCCACAGTGGTCCTTGAGTTGTCCTCAGTTCAAGGAACCGGGTTTGATGGTCAAATCTGCATTTTGAACATATCACTGTAGTTACGTTTCGGTAACTGGAAGCAAGGAGACAGGGCCCCTCAGAAGGTGGGGGACAGTCGGGGGAAGGTCAGGGCCCCTCCTGAGGTGGGGGGACGTGGTCAGGAGACGGCTGGGGTGCAGGAGTTGGGTCACCAGGAGAGTTGGGGTGTTGGGTGCACCAGTGAGGGAGAAAATGCCTTGGGTTTTGGAGAAGTTCAGCTTCACCAAACATGAGGGGTTTGTGGCACATCTTGAGTGGATGTATGGGCTGATGTGTGGATGGTTCTCCTGGAAATGGGAGTGTCTGATGCAGACTTGAAACTCGTGGACGAGGACCATCGGGCGGGGAGACTGACATCGTCTTACCTCTGCTTTTGACTCAGAGCTTGACACATGGAAGATCGCTCGTGTTTAACGTGTAGATTCTGATCAGTGTTGACGGCACAGATCTCTGCCACCAGAACACGGATAGCGAGAGACCTGGCTCCATAGGAGCTCCGGGTGCCCCTCCTCCAGTGGCAGAGAATCTGCCTGCTAGGGCAGGAGACACGAGAGGCGGGTTCAGTCCTTGGGTCTGAAAGGTCCCTGGAGTAGGAAATGGCAACGCATTCAATCCCACGGGCAGAGAAGCCTGGCAGCCTAGAATTCAATGGGATCTAAAAGAGTCGGATAGTACCGAGCATGCACGTAGGCACTCCTCCTGATTTGCATACAGTAAAATTCACCAGTTTAAAATGTGAGTTTTGGCAGGTACATAATCACCTCTGCAGTCAACACGGGGAATGTTTCTGTCACTCCAGAAAGTTGCCTCACACCCGGGCCCTGACAGCCTCTGAGTCGCCTGCTGTCGCTGGAGCTGGCCTTTTCTAGAGCATGCAGGGCAATCGGGTGTGTGTGGGCTCCTGTCACTGTGTCATCACCCATCAGCGCTGCTCGGCACTGGTCCACTGCACAGGCTTGGCCCCTACTCACCAGCTGGTGGCCGTTTGAGGCTCTTGACTTCAGATGTGTGCGTTCAGGTGGTGCTCTCTTTGCCCAGCTATTTTCTGCTGTAGTGTAACGAGCAGTTGTGAGCACTGTTTGCTGGCTTGCCTTCGTGCAGTTGTAAATTTCCTTAACATATCGCTGGCACCTCAGCACTGTGCATCCGTCTAAAGGTGGATTTTGTCCTGTTTTGCTTTCTAGTGGTTTGCTCTCCAGTCGTCGTGCACATTCCTGTCCCGTAGATGCTTCACACTAAGGGAGCCCTGAGTGCACTCTTCCCTCCTCCTAACTCAGTGAGCATCGTGCTGCCCACATCGCCTCCTCCTGCTCGCATTCCGCACGTCCAGTTGGTGACCTAGTTCTGTCACTCCTTCCTTCCTAACAACCCTCGAACGTTCACTGCACATCTGCTCAGTTGTCACCGTGGCCCAGCTCTCACTGTACACTTGCAGAGCCTCCGTGACCACCCCTGTCACCGGTCTGAGTGCAGGACGGAATGCTTTCTCTTTGCCACGGCCCCAGCCTGCCTCCCAGCCCCCAGTGGGTCACGCACTCCCCTGGGCTCTCCTCCCTGTAGTCCTCGCCTTGTGGTGGGTGCCCCTCACAGTTTGCACTTGGCCTCCGTGCCTGAGATCCTGTAAGTGCTGAGCGCCGCCTGGGCTGGTGGTTCCGGCAGTGTGTCTTCTCCAAGGTCAGCCGCTAGTAAGTGCCAGAGCTCAGACTAGAATTCAGGTGGCCAGCCCCTGTCTGGCTCTTCCTGTGAGGCTGCTGGTTTGTCTGCCCACTTCTCTGGGAGCTCAGGTTGCTGGCCTGGGTTGGGTCTGTTTGTTGGGTGGGGCCAGGGCCCCCTAGGTTATGTGGGACCAGGAGGGACATCTTGGCTCCATTTCTGACAGCTTTCACCGTCCTGACTTTTCTGTTCTCTTCTTCCGACTCTCGCTTAAGTGATTTCGTCATTTTCAGAGGGGCTCTCAGTCTCGCTCACTGCTGGAGTAGCCTCTGCTTTTCTTCCTCTCATGCCTGGAGCACAGATTTTCCCTGACTTGACTCTCCCAGAGCTCATTCCTTGTAGCACAGACATGCCCACCTGGCACCCGTGTTCACCCCTGTGTACATGCAGTGTGCCCACACAGGGTTTGGGTAAAATCCTTTTCCCCCTTCTTGGCCTTCTGTGTCATCCACTGTATTTTTCAGCCTCTGTGTAACACGTGGGTGATGGACAAGTCCGTAGTGGGGCTATGTAGATGGTGCAGCAGGTTCAGACAATATGTGTAAGCAGTTGGTGTTTTAGAGGCATTAAGTATAAAAGTGCATTTTTTGGAGTAAGTAATACATGTGCATGGTATAAAATTCAGAAGGGGCAGGAGTTGTTTAGGGGAAACCAGGGCCTCGCCCCTGTCCTTGAGGCACCTGGTTGATGCCCAGTTCCTGTGTCTTCTAGAGAGATTCGGTTCATGACTGTGGGCGTATTGACTTCCCTCTGTCCATGCTGAGCAATGGCACATGGTGCTCAAGGTTGGAGCCACTGAAGTGCTCATCCATGGGGGATTGGCCAGATACAGGCACACCTTGGGGATATTGTGGGTTCCGGGCCAGACCGCTGAAACAAAACGAGTATTGCATTAAAGTGAGTCACGTGAATTTTTTGGTTTCCCACTGCATATGAGTTATCTTAACACAAATCTGTAGTCTGTTAGGGGGTAGTAGTTAGGTGTCTATAAAAAAATGTCCATGCTTTAATTTAAAAATGCTTTATTGCCAAACACTGCTAACCATCATCTAAGCTTTCAGCGAGTCATAATAACATGAGCCATCACTGTTCACAGATCACCATAACACATATAATAATATTGAAAAAAAAGTTTGAAATGTTGCAAAAATTACCAAAATGTGACACGCAAAGTGAGCAAATGCTGCTGGAAAATGGTGCTGATTTGTTCGCAGGGTTGCCATGTATCTTCAATTGTAAAATGTGCAGTGTCTGTGGAGTACAATAAAACGAGGTCAGCCTGCAGTAACCAAGTTGGGCTGTCAGTAGTAAGGGGCAGCTCTGCGCGAGTGCCGTCACAGCAGAGCCTGGACGCCATTCGCTGCCTGTGACGTCCTGCGTCTTGGAGAGCCTTCCATATCTTTATGTGGACTATGACCAGTAGATCTCCCCTCCTGGCCATTGGCTTCTGTCTTTTGCTGTTATGAACGATGTGGAGTAAATATTCTTGTGTATATTCTCACCTGTATAGTTATATCTGAGTGAATTAACCAGAAGTGGAACTGCTGAAACAATGGGTATTCGTTTTAGATTTCCTGGGCAATGCCACTTGCTGTCTCTAGAGGCTGTGCCAAGATGCTGTCCCCAGCAGTGTTTCTGGGTGCTTCTAGATCCTTCCAGCGGCAGCTGTAAAACCCTGATTTGGGCAGTTTGCCAAAAACTTTGGGCAAAACTTCTCTGTTTCCCATTGAATGAGGCTGAATGTTTGAGCTGTATCTTTTCTGTAAACTTTGGTGACTTTTCCCCTGGGTGATGATATTATTGATTTGGAAATACTCCATGTTACAGAAGTCTCTTGTTTGTGATAGCAGTTGCGGATATTTTTGTTTGTTTGTTTTATGGTGTGTTTTTCCCGGCAGCATTTTTCTCCTTTGGTTGAGTATTTTGAAGGTACCAGTTTCTTCTCTTTTGGCTTCTTGGTTTTGAGTCATAATTAGAAAGGCGTGTCCCACTTGGAAGTTATTTTTAGAGGTTCTGCTATGGTGTTTTCAGATGTAGCTTTTATTTTTAAGGCGTAATGACGCTTCATCAGCTGTCCTCATATGAAGTGTACAGTGCAGTGAGTGCTGGCAGCCAGCACACTTGGGTGGCCAGCACTGCCACTGAGATGTAAGGAGCTCAGCTCTTTGGCCCCAGGCTGCTCTGCCCATCACCGTAGCTCACTGATGCCGTCTGTAGAATGTCGCACGAGCGGAATCAGAAAGAACAGATCCTTGAACCTGGCTTCTTTCTCTCAGCACGGTGGTTTCCGAGAGTCACACTCACTGTGCGTGTGTTGGTAGCTTGTTCCTCTCTGTTACTGAGCTGTCTCGAGTCTGCCACTGTTCTGCAGTTTATCTGTTAGTCCTCCTCTTGTAGACAGACATTTAGGGGGTTTTCTCTTTGGGGCTCTGATGAATGAAGCTGCTTGAAGTCTTTATTTGTTTAGAAGTCTTTTTGTGGATTTATATCTTCATTTCTTCTAGATAAATACTTAAAAGGGGGTTTATAGGAAACTTAAAAGATTTATAGGAAGCTGCCAGTTTTTGAAAGTGGTTTTATCGCTTTATGTTCTCAGAAGCAATGTGTGAGTTCCTGTTCCTGCACATTCTCACCATCTCTGAATATTGTTTTTTCCAGCATGTTTATTGCCGGCTTTCCTGAGTACACACAACCAATGATAGAACACCTGGTTACCATGAAGATCAACCATTGGGATGGGTAGGTTTTGTGTTTTTGTGTTTGCCTAATTAACTTATCTGTCAAATAAGAATTATTATTATTTCCCAAGGGAGAGATTAAATTGAGCTCGTAAGCCTTTAATACATTTTTTGATTATAGATTTCATAGTTTTGAAGTAAGTCTTGAGAAGTAATGTAAGTTCCACTCTTCACACCTGATGTGTTGGTTAATGGTCTGCCTGGAGACTTCAGTGACATCTGCTGGGTGTGTAAACATTCCCATGTCATGAAGGCGGGGAGCTTGGGCTGTGGGATCCACTCACCCCTCTATGGCCACGGCCTCTCACCTCGCATCTGCTCCATTTGGCCACTTAGCCGTCTCCTCCATCCTTCCTGGAGCCAAGCAGGCCTTTCCTTTTTCCTGATTACGGGGCAGTTTCAAGGTGTCTTCGCATTGCCCAGCAGTTAAACTTGTCCGTCCAATGGGGAGGACCATTGTATGACGCAGAGCGGGTTATCTGCGCTGCTGGTCAGCACCTCTGGGAAAACAGCTCATTTTCTCTTGGAAAGCTGTGCGTAGCTGCCGGCGCTCAGGCCGAGGTCCGAGGGACACAGACACCTGTGTGTGTAAGGAGCTTCTACATCTGGAATCCCAGCTTGTAGTGGCTGTTGCTTGTAGTCAATAGGACATTTAAAACCAACTTCCCACATTCAGCCTATGATCTTCCCAGTGGTGTTTCCCAGACTCCCGGCACTCCTGTCCTCTGCGTCCCTCGGGGTGCAGGAGGTTAGACCCACTTGGCCATCCAGCGCCGTGCAGATGGCAGCTTTGTCCTGACACTGGCTTGCATGTAGTGCCGCCTCTTGGTGAAGGCTCTCTCCCTTATTTACAAACAGAGGTTCTTATTTGCTAGTTTCTTTGTATTTTTTCTCATAGCGTTTGGCCAAGTGGCCAGGCAACATCTCCTGCACACTGTTCTCTCTGAGAGAAAGCCAGACTCCTCAGCCTGCAGGACTAACAGTGTTGTCTGCCCTGCCCCCAGGACCATCAGGGAGCTGTCCGCCAAGGCGCTGCGGAACCTGGCGCAGCGAGCGCCCGAGCACACTGCCCACGAAGGTAGGTGCTCCCCACATGCCCTCACACGTGCACATGCGTGTGCACCACAGACACACGCACACACACCCAGCAGAAAGCCCCGGAGGCCCTCTCACCGATGTTAAGACCTGAGGGTTTCTCTCTTGCTGGGAAGGGTGTGAAGAACTGGTCTGTGCTTCACTGGGGACAGAACACGAACCAGGCGCCCCAGCCCCTGGGAGCGCAGGTGCTGTGAGCACCGAGGTGTGCATGTCCCCGGGAGCCCCAGGCTTCATTCCTCTGCCATCCCAGCCAGAATGGGTGGATCTGCTGTGCACTGTGTGCGTTTCAGAATGAGCCTTGAAACAACAAATGAAGCAGCTCTTAATGTAACATATAGAACAGTGAGCTGCCTCCCTGGGGCTGTGGGGGACTCGCTGACTTCCTGGGCTGGGCCTGAGTGCACTCGACTCAGGAACAAGACAGCCAGTCTGAGTTATGACATGCCCTTATCGTTAAGAAAAGACCCTGTATTTGTTCCATCATGTCTTTTCTATTTGGAATCAATAGGCATCTGATTTCAATTCAGGAAACAATACATAGGTTTCTTCGAATTGTACTTATTCCCACTGATGTTTATTAGAGAAGTAACTGTTGTTGGATTACAGTTGTTCACTTGGAGTTACTCATTTTACTCAGACACTAGGATTTACTCTAGGATTTTACATGAAGACTTGGGGCCTGTGAAGGTCCTGAGGGCCTTTTCAGCTTCATGGTCTCTTAATTAATGTCAGAAATCTCACCTGATATTTACTTTCCTTTGATGATAATCCTGCAGCCTGAATGAATGGGACACTTTCTTCCCAGTTCAGGCGTGCTGACTGCTCTAGGATTCTTAGACACTGACCGCTACCAGCTGCCGCATCTGAGCGCCCGTGACGGCCCCTCCCAGCAAGGGTGCTGTTGACTTCCATGGCCTCTGCATGGCTGTGACTGTGGTTTCCCTGGCTGGCGGGGCTGGAAGGACAGAGCCTCCGTGGTTGTGATTTCTCACCTGTACTCCCGGCCAGGCTGCAGGGACTCTGATCCTGCTTTCTGTCCCAGAGCACAGGCTCCGAGGCTTTCTCTGCTCTGAGCAGCAAGGAGGGAACTCCTGGCTGAGCCAGCATGTGTTGGCTGTAGGGTTCTACAGCCCAGCCTCTGTCCTCCCTGCCCCCCAGCAGAGCCCTGTGGGTCCCTGAACAATAGGAAGGACCTGGGAAACAGTCTGTTTTCCTTCTTCCCTGCTGTCTGTCCTCACCCTGAGTCACCACCCTGTGTCTGGGGCCCCGGAGATGCGTGCTATTTGGGACTCTTAAGTCACATTCGTCCTCCCTGTTCATGTGTCTGCCGATGGGGTTCGGTGTGTCGGAGGCCTTAGTTTCGCCCTGGTTGTGGGGTAATGATAGAACCGAGCGGGTGCGTTCCTCCCCTGGACCCTGAACCTGCGCGTCTGACAGTCACCCCGTGTGCCTCTCCCACGGTGCCTTGGCAGTGTTCCCGCGTCTGCTGTCGATGACACAGAGTCCAGACCTGCACACTCGGCACGGGGCCGTGCTCGCCTGCGCAGAGGTCGCCCGCAGCCTGCACATGCTGGCCACGCAGCAGGGCAGGTAGGAAGCCCTTCCTTCGCACCTGTGCTGAAGCAGCTGCTCCATCTTCTTACTTTCTGACTCACTTTTCCTCAAAGATACAGCTCACCACACACTGTGATGTATGTGCCATGGTTCCTGAACTCCACCTTGAGGAATACTGTGTTATATAAAGTCGATTCCTGTCCCTCGAGGTGGTTCCCTGGGGGCACGATGATAGCGGATCTGAGTTGACCCTACTTCTCTCCCCAGGGCTCCTGGGAATTTCAAGCCCCCCGCCCCAGACTCAAAACCATGGTCCTCACATGTCGTGTTTGAATTCCTGCAGGCCCGTCTCGGACTTCCTGGACGAGAAGGCCATGCGTGGCCTGAAGCAGATCCACCAGCAGGTCCGTGTGCAGCCACTGGGGCCGCCTCTCTCCCAGGTCTCCCGGTGCCTGGGGGCCTCCCTGCCCCCACGCCCTTCCCGCTCCTCAGCTCCAGGTGCAGCCTGGAGTTGGTCCTGGGGCTTTGGGCACGAACCCTGGGGGTGAGCTCAGGCTCTCCCGTGTTGCCAAGTGTCCCCCGCTGGGCCTGGCAGAGAGTGCGCGCCTCTCATCTGGTCCTGCTGCACTGCCTGGCCGCCCTCCTTGCTCGGGGCATCCTTGTGGGATGGTGGGCGGGTGGTGGCTCACAGAAGGCCTTGCACCCCCAGCGTTACCCCCACGGGGGGAGCTCCACGTCTGCAGTCACACCCAGGGTTTGTGTATGCACTTCTCTGGGGAGGAGGTGTGTGTGTTTTTCTGGGTTTTGAGATTCTCAAAGGCTTTTTGTGACTCAAAATTGGAAGTATGAGTTGTGGGTCTGAATGTTATAGGAAAACATGAAAGTCACTCTTGAGTGTTCAATGGCTTTACCATTTGTTGTTCTGGGTTGAGTGCTGGTTTAAGACTTCCTTATGTGATGATTGACCATTTTGACGTCCTTCGCTCATCCCGTTGGTGCTGTTAGCTTTCCTTTCCATTTTGGCAAAGTCATTTCCCCCTGTCTAGGTGCAGTCCTCACCTTTAAAGATGGCTTTATGTATGTTTTCGGCTGTGGGGGGCCGTCGTTGCTGCAGGCGGGCTTCCTCGCGTTCCGGTGAGCGGGGCTGCTCTTCGTTGCCGTGCTCGAGCTGCTCATGGTGATGCTTCTCTCGTTGCGGAGTGTGGGCTCCGGTGTTCGTGGCTCACAGGCTCCAGAGCTTGGTCTCAGGAGTTGTGCTGCGTGGGTGATCTTCCCCGACCAGGGATTTAACTCGTGTCCCGTGCATTGCAAGGCGGATCCTTAACCCCTGGACCACCAGGGAAGCCCTCATTTCTCACCTGTGGAGTAGAGTCTGGTGAAGCCCTCATTTCTCACCTGTGGAGTGGAGTCTGGTGAAGCCCTCATTTCTCACCCGTAGAGTGGAGTCTGGTGCTACCTGGACACTGTGGATCCAGGCTGACGCCATGTGGTCCTGTAGAAGGTTCAGTGTGGGGATCACCCCGTCCTCGGCTTCCTTTTTCTGTAGAGCCTGGATAATAGCGGAACCTACTTGCTCGAGTTTCTGTGAGAACTGAAGAATGTGTCTGGAGAGTTGGGTGGAGTTTTTGGCACAGCATGAGCTTTCAGTGAGTGGGGGCAGGGATGGTAGTTAGTAGTGATGCTGAGGTGCTTCTCTGAGTTCCTTGCCAGGAGAAGGGCCAGCAGGCTTAATTTTCTGCCTGAGGGGCTGTCGGGGGCAGGTCCGGTATCCAGGCATCTCCCTGCTGTCACTGGCTGGTGACCCTCTTCCTCCCTGCTCTGACCCTCGGTTTCCCTACCAGGCCAGGGAAGGAGGAATCTGGGCATCTTGGGGATCAAACGCAGTTGTGCCAGAGGGTCTTAGCGAGGGAGGGGTTTCTTAGCAAGGCGCTCCTGGAGAGTGGAGTGCACTCCATCAGCCCTCCTGGGAGACGCCCACCTGTGCTTGTCTCTCGGTTCTCCTTCTGATGCTTGTTGATGTTACATACCTGCTGTGTTTTATTTTTAAATCCTAGTAATTCAGATGACTAATTTTCAATTCTTTATTTTTAGCTTTACGATCGTCAGTTATACAGGTAAGATTTACATACCTGAAGTTTTATGTTTTGTGAGGAAAACACTGGGCCCCTAGTCACGGGCATCTCCTGAGTGGTCGTGGCTGAGTCATCTCTGTGTCGTATTTGAGCGAGTGAAGAGCCGTGAAAGGGGTGGTTGGGTTCTGAGCTTCGCAGACAACATGACGAGAAGCTTCCTCCTTTGTGGAGTCTGACAGGCTTGTGGCTGTGGACAGACCACCCGTAGCAGCGGCCCTGCCTGGATCTGCCTTCTGCCCTTTGCAGCAGGTCCCCTCTGCCCTGATGGCTGTGGTCTGCCCTCTGAATGTCGTGTGGATAGAACTTACTGTGCAGTCTTAGGGTCTGGTCTTTCTCACCCAGAGCACTGTTTCTGAGATTCGCTGTGTGGTTGGTATACAGCGGTGTGTTCTCTCGTAGAGCTGTTGGTGGTCAGTGACCTGTGTGCCTGGAATCTTCTTGCCAGGTGATGGGCATCTTCCAGCTTTTGAGGATAAAACTTCTGTGAATGTTGGCATATGAGTCTTGGTGTGGACGTGTGTTCCTGTTTCTCTTGGGTGATTTCCTGTGTCAGGACCCTCTGTGGTCAGTGTGGAGACGGGACGAGGTCCCTGGGCTCTGGTGGTGTCTGTTTCCTGTTTAATGGTGCTTCCCTTAGAGGCATCCTGCAGGTGGTAAACTGCGGGGTGATTCTCCGGCTGGGTGGGTGGAGCCTGGTGTGGACCTGGGCCCGTGGGTGTGGCTCTGCCTCCCAGTTCCTGCTTCTTGGGTGGAGGCCTGCAGGGAGTTCCCACGGGCCCTCTTGGCTGTTCCACCAGTGCTGCCTGCCTGCTTCTCATCTGTTTTAAATAGAAAGAAAGGGACGACTCATTCGCTCCTACCTGAAGGTGTGTTCACTTGTTTCTGATGGCGCGGTCTGCACTCCGTGGACTGACCGCGGATGAGCAGGGAGTGCGCCGCGCGCCGAGTGGGCTGAGGAGTGAGCCCCGGCCGCCCTGAGGCCGTCGTGCTCTTGTCGTGTGTGGCTTTCTTTGGAGCTGAAGGCGTCTGATGATATCGTTAGCATCTTACAAACTCCAAATGCACGTCTATTCATTGCCTCTAAATGTTCTTTTCTAGTGATAAATCTCAAAAGTAAGTAGAAAAGAAGCGCCTTCCTTGAGGCCAGCATAGGGAGATGATACACGTGGCGGCTGGTGTAGCAAGGGCTCTGGGTGGGACAGGCCTGGCGCCTCAGCAGTGTTTGTTCCCCGGGTCTGACTCCCACACAGACCACAGAAGGGAGGGCACGTGCCCCACAGGACCAGACTGCTGGGGCCTGAATCCGAGCGTCCAGTCCTGACCTGTGAGATCCAGCCAAGCCCCACTGTTTCCTTTGACTGTTTTCTTATTGTGAGCTTGGGGGTCCCCGAGACCACTCCCAGGTTCAGGGACTGGGCTGGCAGAAGGACTTGGCACTCAGCGTAGCTCTTGATGCTGTGAAAAAAATGGAAGTGAAAGTCACTCAGTTGTGTCCGACTCTTTGCGACCCCATGGACAATACTGTCCATGAAATTCTCCAGGCCAGAATACTGGAGTGGGTAGCCTTTCCCTTCTCCAGGGGATCTTCCCAACCCAGGTCTCCTGCATTGCAGGCGGATTCTTTACCAACTGAGCTCTTGATGCTGTGGTTGTGGCTATTGCTGCAAAAGTGTTCATTTAAATCTAAGCAACCTCAAAGGCCCAGAGGACAGAGTGCATGGTAGACCAAGCACAGCTTCCTGGCTGGGTCCTGTCCCCGTGGAGTCACACCGAATCCTCCTAATGGCTACTCGTGACACACACACAGCTACTGCCACCAGGGAGACCACACCTCCAGCCTTGGCATCCAGGCCTTCCACTGGGGTGAGCTGATTCTCTGTGATGTGAGGCCCCACCACAAATGGCACGACCAGTGTTGACCTCCCACAGGGCCCCCGGCCCAAGTAAATGGAGGATCCTGCCTGGCAGAGCCTTCTCGGGCTCAGACTTCCATAGCTGGGACAAAGCTCCAGACCCTCCCTTCTTGGCCCTGACCTCCAGGAAGCAGCCTCGCCTATGGAAGTAAACCCTCTCTCCTGGAAGGGACCCCTTAGGTCAGTCTGGTGCTAGAGCCTTGGGTCCCACCTGACCTGAAGATCCCTCTTACATTGGCAAGGGACACAGGGCTGGAGCATCTCAAAGGCCTGACAGACTGGCAGGGCAGCCCCGTGACACCCAGGGGTGGTCAGTGCTGGCTGGCTGTGGGGGGCTCGTGCTGGGAGGGCCGCCGTGCGCAGTGGGAGCTCCGAGCACTCGCTGTGTCGGGCAGGTGGAAGGGGAACCCCTGTTGGGGAGGGGCAGGAGGGTGAGAGCTCCTGGCCAGGCTGCACGGTGCTCCTGACTGGGGGCGCCCAAGCTCTGAGACCTGGCAGGCATTTCCCGCCAGCGGGCCCGGAGCCCTCTGGGGAGCCCTCGCTGAATCTCCTCTGACACTTGAGTGCGCGGGGCCCCTTGCTTGTGATGCCGTGCCCCAGTCCCTACGTGCCACCTGGCAGCGCCAGGCCCTCCTTCAGGAGTGGTGGCAGGCCATCCTTGGCAGGACAGAAAGCCTTAAAGAAGTGTGAACTGTGGGGAAACGGAAACAGCAGGCCATGTGGTTGGGGGACCTGGATCTTGATCTTGGAGAGAAGTGTGAGTTGCATGTGGGGTTTGCACCAGCCCTCTTCTGGTCCTCTGGGGGGTGTGCTCCTGCCCCTCTGTGAGTGAGGAAGTCGGCCCTTGGGAGGCCGCTTGCCGTCCTGGGAGCCACAGCCTTGAGGCCTCCGGGGTGCTGGGTCCCCCTCGTCTCTTTGGGGCCTCCCAGGCTTTCTCAGCGATCTGAGCGACTCTGGGAACTGCGTTCTCTTGGGTGGACTGTGCTCAGAAATCTTCCTGGGGGAGGACGTAGCAAGGACTGATTTTCCCTAACCCCAAACATTTTACTTTGTTTGGGGTCTAAATAAAATTAAAAGAATCGTGCGGTGAATACCTGTTCACCCTCCCCCCACCTCAGCCAGTTATTCATAACATCTGGACCGTTTGTTTTCTTTCCCTCTGTATGCGTGTATTATTTGTTTTCTTTAGTAAGTTGTGGGCCTGTTACTTCCTCTTTAAGACTTGAGAAAGCATCAGGAAAGAGCAGGGACTTTCTCCTGTGTGATCGCACACAACCAGCATCCCCACCGCACCCAGGAGGCTCCGTGTGACCTCCGGGACCTGTAAGCGGAGGTTCCTTCAGCTTGTCTTCCAGAGCTCTCCGTAGCCGTCTGCCCCCTGAGCTAGGGCCTGCTCCAGTCTCTGTGCTGTGTCTGGCGTTACTCAGCTAGTCCCTTTTTGTTTTTCACGGTGCAGCCTCTCTTCAGGCCAGGCGTGCTGGGTAACAGTACACATTCCGGGATTGCTGGCTTGCCCCCTGCATGCCTGGATCTGGCTTGCCCGTGGCGCAGCCGGCGCGGACCCTTGTGTTGCCTGTGAAGTCGGTGTGTTTGCCCCCTGGTGGAGACCCTGAGTTGACCCCTGGGTTTAGGGACGACCTCCAGAAGGTCAGACGTGCCGGTGAGAGGCATGCACCCCCTTGCAGCTAGCGACTGGCCTGACGGGTGGTTTCAAGACTCACGGATCTTGGTTTCCAGCGCCTGCCTTGCCTGAGCCAGCCATCACCCTGCGGTCTGCCGGTGGGTGCCTGGCTGATTCCCTCATTCTTTCCATGTGCATTTTCTGGGACTTGTCTGGAAAGAGCAGCATCCCTCCCCACTCCCACCCTGCTGTTTGTCTTTCTGATGTACCACTATAGACTTGTGCACCGCGCCCCCGCCCACACACACACCATGTTGTAATTCAGTAGCATCCTTGTTACTCCTCCTGTGACTTAAACTGCCCCGTACTTGGCCCAGCTCTATTTAAATAGCCTCCTCTGTCATCTTTACGTGATTCGCTTGTCTTTGAGCAAGGTCTCTTTAACCCTCTTCGTTGTCATTGCTTTGGTTTCTGTTCCCATCACTGATTGCATTTGGTGCAGCTTTTCTTTTCAGATCTGTTTTTTATTTCTTGAGGAGGTCCTGTTTGTGTCTTGCTGTGACTCGGTCTCTCTCCTCCCCTCCTGGGACACATGCATGAGCTGAGAGCTGCTCTGACGCCCCTGCCTGTGTACCCCGTCCTCTTGGGGAGCCGCTGGGTCTGTGTGGGTGGCTCTCTTGGGGTCGCGGGGGGTGCGCTGGGGGCTCTGTGGGGAGCTGGGCGCCGGCTGCTGTCCGGTGCTGCTCGCTTGGTGGGCTCAGCTGGACCCTTTCACGGCCAGCGCTGGAGGCTTGGTAGGGCCAAAACAAGTGGCCGGCCGCCCGGCTGGTCCTTCCGAGGAGCCTCCTGGGGCCTCCTGCCTGAGGAGGCCAGTGCTCTGACTGAGGGGGCTCCTCCCCGCCTGTCTGGATTCCCACGCGTGCCCCGCCTTCTCCTTAGGAGTGTTTCTTCTTTCAGGCTCAGGTGGTTTCCCTTCTCGAGCGTGCAGCTCAGGGTCAGCGCTGGGGGTGCTGCCCCGCAGCCCTCAGACCCCGGCTGCCGTGGCCTCCCCACCTTCCGCCTGCGGGGCTTCCCTGCTGGGCTCTGGCTGCGCCGTCCCGCCTTCCACACCTCTGTCTGCCAGCCTCTGAATTGTTGTCCAGTTTTCCACTTGTTTGAGGCAGGAGGGCAAACTTGAATCCTGTTCCTCTGCCTGGGCCAGCAGCCGTGGCCTCATAGCTTTCCTACCTTCTCCCGGAGTGTTTCTTGAACTCATGTCCACCAGTTCCCCGCTGGCATCCCACGTCAGTCGGGGTCCAGGTGGGGAGCCCCTCTCCCTGGTCCTGCTGGGTGATGATATCTTCCTGGTGCCTTAAGTTCCTGTAGTTTTTACAAGTAAGAGTTGAACAGTGTTTGGAATTTGTTACATGTGATTCTGTGATATAATTCATACCAGGGATTAGAGGCTCCAGTGAAAACTGAAAATCATCTCGTAAGCGGTCACAGCACGTATTTTCATTTCTTTTCATAAAAAGTAGTTCACATGACCAACAACGAATGCAGCTCTTTAATGTCGTAATACTTTTTGGAGCCTGAAGTTACATCTGTTACTTGGTGAAAATATTTACGTTGTTTTGTATAACAAGAGTTTTAACTTTGTTTTCATTAATTTTCAGGGGTCTGGGAGGAGAGCTCATGAGACAAGCAGGTAAGTCTGAGCAACAGAGGCTGCGGCTTGTGGGTCAAGGTCCTTTCTTCCCACCACCGAGGGGAAGACAAAAGTCCTAAGGGTATTTACTTACTTGTTTTCAACCCTGGAAAGTTCCCTGATGGGCTCCTTGGCAGTGACAAGTGGCCCGGCCGTTTTCTGGGCAGAGTTACCGTGGCGGTGCACCTGGCCTGCGCGCCGTGACTTCAGGGCTGCCCGCTCAGCCCGCTGCTTCTCCTGTGTGTGTTCGCTCCAGGCTCTTAATTTTCAGCTTCTGTGGGTTTTGATACCTTTTAGTAGCCACGGGGCTGGCAGCCGCTGAGGTGGGATGGATGAGTAGAGAGGTAAGTCTACCATGAAGGGGTGATAAAGTTAGGAACGCGAATGTTGCCGTCTTTCCCTCTTTAATATGATCTTTAAATGTAAATGTAGAGCAAGGAACAGTTTTTAAAGGTTATGTTTAAATGTTTGCAGGGAATTCAAAAGTTTCCAACATGTAAATATCTGGATTTCCTGACGCTTTTCCAGCTAAACCTACCAGAAAACCCAGGACTTGGTGTTTATCAGGCGCCAGATCTGTGCTGGCTCCATGCTGGGCTCGGGTGCAGGAGAGCCCCTCACCCAGGGGAGGGCGGGCTAGTGGCGGGGGGTAGGGGAGTGTCCGTTCCTCCAGCCCTTAGAACTGCTCTGTTCAAAGCAGAATGGCATTTCCTAGGAGCAGCTGAATAGATTGGTAACACAGAAGGGAGAATCAGAAGTTTCAAACGTACATGGGATTTCACGTATGACAAAGAAGATGTGTGTTTCCAACCTCGCAGAAGAGGGCAGTTGGTAGAGTGGTTGATGACGTCCCGAGGAACCACGTGGCAGGAAACAAAACGTGTCCCCACTGCGCACACACACGAAACTAGATTTCTAATTAACGGATACTCAACTGATGAATTTCTGATTAAACTTACGTATAAGAGATATATTTTTTAAAACTTCAAAGAAATTTTAGGAGAAATCAGAGGATCACATTGATCCCTAGAAAACTTCCTACCCAGGAAGTTTTCAGCCTCACCTGGTTGCTGGGGAGATGCTGGTTAGCTCCACGAGGAGGACGCGTCTCCTCGATCATAATGGCTAAGTCAGAGCTGGGTGACCCTCTGCCAATGGAGTGCCTGCTCTGGAATATATGTTGTTACAGCATTTTCGGGTTGCCAAAGGCATTGTCTCTTAGGATTAAAAATGTGCAGTCTTCTGCCCTGCAGAGCCACTCCTAGGACCCTGCACCCCCAAAACGTGTAGGGGTGACAGGCATCCTGCTGGACTGACAGGCAATCTGTGTGCTGACGGGATGTATGTGGCCATCTTGTCTGACATGACAGAAACTGGAAGGAGAGCTGAGCCCAACAGGAAATACTGGATTAACAGTTTCATAACCATAGTGTGGGATGTTGCCCGTCTGCTAAAGAGCATGCGCTCTCCCGTGGTCAGTTATGTTGTTCGAGAAGAAAAGCAGTTTGGCAGCTGGAGCCGGGGGCGGGGGGGCCTGTGCGCATCGTGGCTCTGCTGGGACACCGCCCTCCGGCCCCCAGGCCCCCTCATGCTTGCAGGTCACGTCTGTGCTCAGGACAGTGGGAGTCGGGAGCGTGAGGAGGCGGGATGGCGTCCGTGCTCGCAGAGACTGCAGAGCTGGCTTCCTCGCTGGCCTGGCAGCATTTCAGAGGACAGCGCCGCCGGTCACTGGTCCCTGGGGGGCAGTGGCGGGCACCCCTGTTGAGGCATGGGTGCGGGCGTGCAGCGGGCACAGGGAGCCTTTGTTGCCATGGACGCCGAGGTTGGGGTTTGTTGCTGCCAGCCCAGCCTAGCCTGGCCACGGGGGGTGCCTGTGGTCTGTGACCCTCTGAGTGTGGGAGGAGGTGTGGGAGCCGTGCTCCAGCTCAGCTTACTTTCGGTGTCAAGGCAGGAGCAAGGTGGCGAAGACGGGGTCAGGGCACCGAGCTGACGGGAGGGGTGCCTGTGCTCTCTCAGCCTGTGAAGGTCCGTGATGGGACCCCCAAATTACATGGCCACCAAAATGTCAGTGGTGGTTTTCTATCTTATTTTTCTGTGGTGATAGATCTTTCCCAGCAAATGCAAACTGCTCATTGAGTGGGAGGAAACCATTAGGCTGTTCTGCCGTAGGGACCGAGGTGGGGGTGCATTTGCTGTGTGAATGGGCGGCGTGAGGAGCCCTGCGGGACGGGCGGAGGCACGTGGCCTGTGGGCAGGCGCCGGGCAGGGCGGGTCGTGCAGTGGTCCCCACGGCAGAGCCTCCGTGGTGCCGGGACCGTCATGTGAGACCACCACGCAGAGGCTCAGTGTCCTTGTGGGGGTGGCCGCTGAGTAGCTCTGCTGGGCTATGTTTCCACGTGCAGAAGTGGTGGTTTATTAAAATGGACACTGAGTTATTTACAGAGGTCAGGAATTTACCAGAGCTTTGTGCACTGTGGCCCATCTGGGGACTGTCCCGTGGGGGTGATACGTGTTACCTCCTCTGACCCTGTCCGGACCCTGGTGCTGACCTGAGGTGGGGGAGCCCCCACCCCGGGAACTTGCTTCTCCGTGGTCCTCATCGGGCAGATGCCTGCTGCTCAGCCACAGCGCCTGGTCACTTGTGGGTGTCCGTGGTTTGAGAGCTGAGTTGTTTGTCCCTGGGGATTCGTATGGGGGTCAAACCTGCAGTCTCCACGTGTTGCTCCCTTGTCTGGGCAGGGTTCCCCGAGGGCACTGGCGTGATGCTGATGCTCTTGGCTCCTGGCACTGCCCCCGAGCCTGGCCCACGTCTGGTGCTGAGGACATGCTGGGGGCTTGCCTCCGGACACCAGCGCTGAGGGGCAGGGGCAGGAAGGCTGGTGTTGGCAGCGCTGGGCTCAGGTGCGTCAGGGTGGGTGCTGGGATGGGCACTTCGGGGAAATGACATTGTGTTCATCCTTTTTCTTCCTAGTGTGCATTTTAATAGAAAACTTGGCCCTTTCCAAAATGCCCTTCAGAGGTGACGCCGTGATCGGTAAGTGCGTCTCTCCTCCAGTGACTCACGTTGTGGCATTTTCTTCCAGAACTACTTCAGCTTGAAAAGTGAAGACCAACCTGTTAGGGTGGATGGGAAATTCCATCCTGTTGGAATCTGTTTTGAGGTTGCTGTTCAGAACCCACTGTAAACAGGGAGCATCCCCCACACTCTCCCCACAGAAGCAGAGATTCTCCCTTCTCTTCCAAGGGCTCAAGCTCCTTCCTCAGGGCTCCCGACTGGGGCTCTGCCTGTCACGGCTGTGCCCAGCACCAGGCATGCTCGGCCGTTCCTCTCCCATTAGGACGGTGCCAACCCGAGGGGCAGGCTCTCGCAGGATGAGGGGGGCCAGGAGCTGCCTCGGCTCTTCCAGGGGTGGCAGTCAGGCCCTGGCGCTGGTCTGGAGCGTCTCCCGGCACTGACGTTCTGTGGCCGCTGGTCACAGAGAGGCAGTGAGAAAAGCCTTGGGGTCACCGCCCCTGCTGGGCTGTGCTGGCTCTTTGCTCTACAGCCTCAGAAGTTCTGTAACTTGAGGAAAAAGAAAAAAATGAGTTAGTGTTTGTTTCCAAGTATTAGATCTAGTTGAATTTTGTGTTTGGTTTCTTTTTGGTGGGAGGATTGTTCAGGGAAGTACAGTCAAAGACCACTTGAAGCTTGCAGGTGTAATAGAACAAAAACTTGCCCATCGTGACAGTTTTCACATTTCAATAGCAGAAAGAAGAGTTTACCCCTATAGGTGGAGAGGGCAGAGGCCTTTAGAGTTTCATTCGACCTGGAGAGCATGTACCTCAGATTTCCTGCAGGTTCCTCTCAAAGGTCACCATCTACTTTGACTTGAGAGATAGAAGATCTGTGTGGTGTTGTTTCTAATTTAATACAAATGTTCTCTACCAGCTGAATGAATTTGTTTCTTTGACAGATGGTTGGCAGTGGCTGATAAACGACACCTTGAGAAACCTCCACCTCATTTCAAGTCACTCTCGACAACATATAAAGGTGTGGGGAGCAAGGGCTCTCTGGTTTTGCACTGTGTATAAATATTTGAGTGTTTCAAAGGTCTGTGTGCATCATGAGTCCCTTTTGTAGACCAACATGATTGATAAATGCCAGCAATTCTGTTTGGAATTCTGAATGATATTGTTTATGTAATTTATGATCAGGACAACTAATGCAGCCATCACTGACCAGAATATTTAATTTTTTTTATTATTGTTTCTTATTAATTACATTTGCATTCTAAAGGTGTTCCCTACGGAGTTGTAGAATTTAGGGTTGGAGCTCCTGTTGTGACGCTCACGTGCGGAGGAGCAAACTGCTAGAATCGTGACAGCATGTCAGTGTCAGTCACGCCAAGTGAGCAAGAGAGTGTGTGTGTGTCCCCATCCCCGGGGCCACCACTGTCCTGCCTCAGGACAGGTGAACTTTGGACTAGCAGCATTGCAACCCCTACCGCTGTGCAGAGATAACAGCCTTGGTATTGATAATGACTAGGCTTTGATGTGGAGGATGAAGGAGTGGAAGTACATATTGGTCTTTCTTATAGCTCTCCAGCCTCCTGGGTCTCAGCTTTTCTGTTGGGTGAATAGAACACATCTTCAGTCCTCATCCCTTTTTTTTTTACAAGTAACCTCATCGTTCTGTAGAATCCAGGTATAGTTTTACCAGTTGAATCTGAGTTCTTCATGATCGGTGTCAGAAGTCCTTTTAAAACCACACCCATAGTTCATTCACACCAGTCATGATCGTGGTTTGCTCTGCTCCTCCGATTTGTACGAGGACACCCCTCCCCCAGCACCTCTGTTGGCGCTCCCTGATCTGAAGGAGCGCTGGGAAGAACCGGGCTTCCCTGGTAGCTCAGCTGGTGAAGAATCCACCTGGGGTGCAGGAGCCCCTGGTTCGATCCCTGGGTCAGCAAGATCCCCTGGAGAAGGGAACTACCCACTCCAGGATGCTGGCCTGGAGAACTCCATGGACTGTAGAGTCCATCGGGTTGCAGAGAGTCAGACATGACCAAGTGACTTTCACTTGGGAAGAACACACGAACCCAGCATCTGCGCCGTGCGGTCGTTACCATGGAGAGAGGCTTAGGTGAGTCACTGTGGAGGCGACAGGAGGGGCCAGGGACCTCTGTGTGGCGTGGACGCCATTCCTGCGCTTTGTCCCCTGAGGTGCCCCAGCCTTGGGTCAGCCCTTCCTCCTGTCCAGGCGCTCCTGTTCCCAGCGCTCCTGGGACCGCAGCTCCACTCCCTACTAGGCCTCTACGTGGCTCACCTGAGGGGCTTTGCCACGCTGCTGCTGGTGTTTAGCACACTTTTCCATTATCATATCAGCTGGGAAAGAATAAAATGCCACATTTCATTATTGCCTTTCACATGGAAAGACGTGAAATTTGCACTATATGGAGGAAATAACTTACATCCAGTGTATTAGTTGCAGAGAACATTAAACTTATGACCACACCTGACTGACGATGATGACTGTGTCTAGCAGGCGTACCAGAAAGGATGATGTCATTCAGCTTCTGGGTCTTTCTGATCAAGTCACTGGCCTGACCACAGGGCCACCTGGCTGCTCCTTGACCAGGAGCCTGCAGCTCACTCACGTCTCCTCCGTTTCAGGAGGCGGCTGTGTCGGCCCTGGCCGCCCTCTGCAGCGAGTACCACGCCCGGGAACCTGGGGAGGCAGAGGCTGCCGTGCAGGGTGAGTGGGTGTCTGCACTCAGCGCTGCATCCAGTGGGGCTGGGGGGTGGGGGGTGTAGATGTGTATAAGAGACAGACGTATAAGAGATATATTTTTTAAAA
>SJYT01066346.1:219660-400993 GCA_006410635.1 Cephalophus harveyi
GCCTCTTGATGAAAGTGAAAGAGGAGAGTGAAAAAGTTGGCTTAAAGCTCAACATTCAGAAAATGAAGATCATGGCATCTGGTCCCATCACTTCATGGGAAATAGATGAGGAAACAGTGCAAACATTGTCAGACTTTATTTTTGGGGGCTCCAAAATCACTGCAGATGGTGACTGCAGCCATGAAATTAAAAGACACTTACTTCTTGAAGAAAACTTATGACCAACCTAGATAGCATATTCAAAAGCAGAGGCATTACTTTGCCGACTAAGTTCCGTCTAGTCAAGGCTATGGTTTTTCCTGTGGTCATGTATGGATGTGAGAGTTGGACGGTGAAGAAGGCTGAGCGCCAAAGAATTGATGCTTTTGAACTGTGGTGTTGGAGAAGACTCTTGAGAGTCCCTTGGACTGCAAGGAGATCCAACCAGTCCATTCTGAAGGAGATAACCCTGGGATTTCTTTGGAAGGAATGATGCTAAAGCTGAAACTCCAGTACTTTGGCCACCTCATGTGAAGAGTTGATTTATTGGAAAAGACTCTGATGCTGGGAGGGATTGGGGGCAGGAGGAGAAGGGGACAACAGAGGATGAGATGGCTGGATGGCATCACTGACTCGATGGACGCGAGTCTGAGTGAACTCTGGGAGTTGGTGATGGACAGGGAGGCCTGGCGTGCTGCGATTCATGGGGTCGCAAAGAATCGGACACGACTGAGTGACTGAACTGAACTGAAGGTGGGCACAGCCAGGCAAGGGCATGACCCAAGCACGCGTCCCCGGCTCTGGCCGTCACCTCCCAGGCCCCTCAGAGCCTGCACTCTGAGCCGGATGTGTATGTTGGAAATAAAATGCCAGGGGCTGTGAGCCCAGGAGAGCTTGTCCGGCTCTGGCCTGGGTGCTTCCCGGTTGTGCCTGCCTGCACGTCGTGGCCACTGTTCCGACACGTGGCTCACGAACAGCCGTGCCCACCAGGATTGGAAAGCGACCGGTCTTCTCATCGTTTTTGCTGTAGCGTTTTGTTAAGTGCTTTTCCAAGAAGATGGAGTGTAGACCCCCAAGCCCTGACTGCAGACGGGGATGTTTGTGCGCCTTCTGAGACGGCTGTTCCTGGACTCGGTGCTCGGCTGGCCCAGGGCAGCCGGGCACCAGTCACTGTGGCTGGACTGCACGCCCCTCACGCAGGCCCTGTTCCTGGGAGCCAGGCAGTCTCAACAAACAGGCACTCGACCCGGGCGCTCTGCCCCGAGGCGAGGGCAACACCCAACGAGAGGCACGTGAAGAGTGCAGTCTGAGTGTGACTCCTGTCAGCAACCAGGAAGCACGCGCATCTGTCGCTCACAGTTTGCCTCCTGCCCCCCTGCCCCCACCCCTTGCGGCCCCCCAGCCCCAAGGCAACCGCCGATCTGCTTTCTGTCACTGGGAAATCTGGGTGCCCACATCCTCACCACAGCTGGCCTGGTCGGCCCTTTCACTTCAGCTGTGACGGGGCTCAGTGTCTCGCTGTGGCTGTAGTTTGCCTCCCCTGCTGACTGAGGGCGCCGGGCCTCTTCTTGGGCGCTCGGTGGCTGTCTGCAGAGCCTCTTCAGTCAGGTTAAATCGGATCTTCTGACCATTTTTTTTTCACTGGGTGCTTGTTTTTAACGTGCTGCTGGAGTTTGAGATTTCCGTACACGTGTCGGACGAGTCCTCTGTGAGATGTGATTTGCACGTTTCCTCCCAGTCTCTGGCTTGTCTTCCACACTCCTGACAGTCTCTCTGTTAAGGACAAGCATTTTACACTTTGATAAACTTGTTTGTATCCTTGTTCTTTTATGAATTGTGTTCTTTGTGTCGTTAGCTAAGAAATTTCTGCCTGACTCAAGGCTCCACGACTGGCTCTTACGTTTTCTCCTAGAAGTTTCGTAGTTTGAGCGTCTGTTCAGACCTCGGGTCTGTGTGGGGTTGGTTTCTGTGTGATGTGACTACAGGTCCAGGTCTGTGTCCCGGTTTTGCCTGTGGACGCCCCGGTGTTCCATGTGTGGGAAAGACTGGCCTTCCCACTGCGTTGCTTTTGCATCATTCTCAGAAATGGTGGGTGTGCGGCCCAGCTTTGGACTCCTGTTCCTAGGCGTATTTGCTTGTCTTCACACCAGGATCACGGTTTCGATCACTTGAGCTCTGCCACGATTACGTAAAGGCAGCGGTGCCAGTTCCCCAGGCCCGTGCTTTCTTCCCGTCGCCGTGTGGGCTTGCCTTCAGCCTTGGTGTTTGCACATTAGCCTCAGGACTGGCTTGTCGTTTCCTGCACGTCCTGCCAGGAGTTTGGCTGGGGTTGAGCTGTTGGCCGTCCAGGCAGGGCCCACGTGTCAGCAGCACTGAGGTTCCCGCGTGCGCGGGTCTGCCCTTCCGCTGTTCTGACACCTGGCGTCTCACACTTGCCTTCTCCCCAGGGTGTCCGTGCCGCTGCTCAAGACGCTGGACCAGATGCTGGCCAACGGGTGCTTCGACGTCCTCACCACCCAGGAGGAGTGAGTGCTCCCTGTGTTCCGTGTTCAGTGCTGCCTCAGTGGTTCAGCCTCGGGCTCACCTTTCAGAGGAACGTTGATCAGATCCAGAGGTCAGGCTTCTGGGAGGTAGTTTCCTGGTATGTCCAGGGTCAGCTTTTACACACACTCTAAGAGCCACCAAGAACGTCGGCTGCTCCCGTGGGGGGTGGGGCTCCCGCTGTCCGTCTGGGACACAGAGCAGGTGGGGCGTCGCCCCTGACGGGGGCCTGCAGTCAGCACAGCTGTGGACGGTGAACGGGGATCGCCGAGGGCCTGTGATGGCCACGGTGCTGGGACCTGGGCCAGGTGAAGAGCCCACCTCAGACAGAGCGGGGCCACTGGGAGGCCGGTGGGGTGGGCGCGGGGAGCGGATGCGAGGCCACTTCCCTCTCCGCTGGGTTCAGGGCTGCTCCGCTGCCGAGCACGGAGCATCGCAGCCGCTGCGCCGGCCTCCCCGTCTGCAGCTCTGGCATCTGGGGTTCATTTTCTCCCACTGCTGAGGTCTCTGCTCTCGGTCACTTGATCTCAGAGCTCCCCCTAGGCTAATGGTGGCAGTTGTTGAGGGTCATATTTCTGCGGGTTCTTCCACAGCCAGGGCAGCATCCTCGTGCTGAGAAGGGCTCGGTGACTCCTTTGGGGCCGCTGGCCTGTACTTTAAAAAAGGGTGGCACGGCTTCTGCCCAGGTCCCCTCTGTGTGCCCGCCACATCCCCTCCACAGGCAGGGAGCTGGGCAGTTGCAGGCTCCCCTCCTTTGCCTCTCAGGCCTCAGTGGTCCCCATCCTTCGCAGGCTGCCGTCCTGTGAGTTCCGTTCATTTTCAGTTCCTCCAGGTGGGACTGGATCTGGTTGGTCCCTGTTGCTCTGCCTTTGCTGAGACTCTCAAGTGCTCTTTTAACATCGAAGGGTTTCTCCTTTAATTTGCTGGTGGTGCATCCTAGCGTGTCTGTTACGCCTCCTGTTTGAGCAGTAGCCTGTGCGTGCACGGGCTGTGCCCACGGGCTGTGGGATGTGATCCTTGTGTATATTGCACGGCTGTACTTGCTAAGCATTCTGTTTCAGATCTTAACCTATTTTCCTGCTTTGAAAATTTTCAGACTGAAATGGTAGGAGAAAGCAGCACTCCAGGTTGTCAGGCTCCTCTCCAGCTGGGGGGCTCGTGGCTGCTGGTGCTGGAGGGGAGCAGCTTGCCAGCAGATCTCTGTGGGTGTGTGGGCACGAGGCAGCCGAGGAGGACTGTGGGCTCCTGGGTAGGCCCCTGGGAGGGCGCACTGGTTCTCGGACAGGAAGGCTGGATGGAGCAGGTATGGACCAGAGGCCTGGGGGTCGAGTTGCAAGGCTCTCCTAGCAGGTCAGGATGCTGTAAGAAATACCACAGCCCAGGTGGTTGAACACCAGAAACTCATTCCTCCCAGTGCTGCAGGTTGGATGTCCAAGTTCAGCAGAGGGACGTGGTCTTCCTGTGTCTTCAAGTGGCAGAGAGACCACGTCTTCTCTTAGCCCACTGATCCCCTGTGGGCTCCCCGTCAGCCTCCCAAGGCCCCACCGCCTAATGCCCTCACGTTCCAGGTTAGAACTTCAGCAGAGTAGACAGGAACATTCAGTTCAGAACAGAAATGTTTGGTTTAAGATGCTTATAGATCTCGTCCAGAGATGCATCATCAAGGCTGGAACTCAGTAGAAAGTTCTCAGTAAACGGGTGGTATGTGATCTCATGAGGGCACGGAGGGGGCAGGTGTAGACAAGTGGCCGGGTTAGGCATGTAGATGGGCAGGGCCTCGGCAGAGCCTTAGGGGTGCCCCACTGTTAGGGAGAGGGGAGCAGAGGGGAAGCAGATACACCAGGAAGAAGGCGAGCTGGGGTGCAGCCACGTAGGCTGAGAACAGGAGGGACCTCAGCATCCAGAACCGGCCTGGGGTCACGGCTCTGCCGGAGAGGAGCGTGTTCCTCCTGGGGACCCATGCTGGTCGTGGTCATCATGGCCTCACATTCTCCTCGGTCAAGCAGAACTGGGTGGGGGGCCACCTCTGGTCCCTCCTTGACCCTCCCAAGAACCTGGACGCGGGAGTCCCGGGGCCCGGTCACGGTGCGGTCGTCCTCTTCGATCCTGGGTTGAGCCTCGTGCTGCCGTGGCACACGCTGGCTGGGCGCGCAGTGGGGCCGGGGTTCTGGGTGTTGCCGTTACTCCGAGGCCCCACCAGGGCGTGGCCTGCCCCCCTGGTGCGGGGCAGTGAGGCAGGGAGGGGCCGTAGGGAGCTGGTTTGTCGAGTGCACAGGACGGTGGGGCTCTGTGTGTGCCCCTGCTGTGCCCGGGTGTGCGTCCCCAGGGTGAGTTGTCTTTGGCTCTGTGTGTGCCCCTGCGTGTGCCCAGGTGTGCGTCCCCGGCGTGAGTTGTCTTTGGCTCTGTGTGTGCCCCTGCGTGTGCCCGGGTGTGTGTCCCCGGCGTGAGCTGTCTTCAGGGGCCGCAATCGGCAGATGCTCCCCGGAAGCCCACCCCAGGTCCTGTGCTTTCCTTTCAGTCACCCCTTCTGTGTGAAGCTGCTTGCGCTTTGTAAGGAAGAGATCAAGAAATCCAAAGATGTTCAGAAACTGCGGTCCAGCATCGCGGTGTGAGTTCCAAAGAACTTATTAAGGCGGGAAGGGGAGAGGCCAGCCCAGCAGCTGAGAGCACAGGGTTGGGGATGTTAGTTCTGATGCTCCCGTGTTCCGGCGGAGCAGGGGGGCCCTGCCACACCCTGCCCACCCTTGGGCCAGCCTCCTAGACAGGTCAGTGGGCACTGGGTCAGGGAGCCTTGTCAGAGAACAAGACTCGATCCCCTGACAGTGGAGGTATGGATGCCCCCACCGACAGAGAGAAAGTGGATGTTGAATCTGGGCTGCCTCCCTGCAGGGAGACGGCCCTGAGGTCCGGGGGTCCCCTCCTGCCCCCGGGAAGTGAAGGTGTGGGGCGTCCTGGGTCGCTCACTGGCGTGTGGGGTCCCCGCAGGTTCTGTGGGCTGGTGCAGTTCCCTGGAGACGTGAGGAGGAAGGTCCTCCTGCAGCTCTTCCTCCTGCTCTGCCACCCCTTCCCCGTGGTGAGTGTCTGAGCCCCTGGTCCCGGCCCCCACATCAGTGCCAGGGCTGAGGCTTCCCGGTGTTGGCGCGGGAGGGCGGGCCTCGTCACAGTGGGCGGGGCGTCCTGTGCCTGGTGGATGCAGCAGCTGCCGTGTGATTGTTGAGCTTGGCCCCTGCCCCTGGGGGCGGGTCCTGATGTTCCCCTGGAGCCCCAGGCAGTGGGCCCGGGTGCCAGGGAAACGCCCACACTCAGGGGGGCCCCTTCCCCCTGGGATCCTGGCCGCAGGTGCACCTGGGCGCCCCACCGAGAATGGGCGTTCAGCCTCTCAGTGTCCCGCGGGCTCTGGTTCAGGGGCTCCTGGAAGGCCCAAGCTGAGTGGCTTTACCCCTACCTGGGGCAACACCTACCCCCCAGCCCCCAGCCCCGAGTCAGGTTGCTAGGCAGTCTGCTCTTCCTTTGACAGAAGAGATACCCCAATGTGACATCTTCCTAGTGGGGCCACTGGATGCCTGTTTCCCCATGATCAGAAATGCAGCTTCCAGGCCCTGAGCTGCTGGCCAGGACCCCGGGGGTGGGCCTGGGGGTTCTGAGGGCACCTGTTCGATGAAATAAGTTCCCACCAGGCACAGCTAGACAAGAAAACGGGTGAGAGGACTGCTCTGATCAGGGGCAGGATTTAACACAGCATTTCCGCGAGGACATGTCGGAAGCTGTGTGGCCTCCTCCTGATAAGGGCGGACGGGGGGGCCATGGCGGTTGTGGCCACGGATCCTGACTGGGGTCTGAGGTCAGCTCCTCTTAGCTGTCTGCTCAGCCAGCCTTTCCTGGTTTCCTGGGACTCTGGGCCCTCGGGAGCTGCCTGGCCCCCATCCCTGTTCCCAGGCAGGGTCCCGTCAGCCCTGCTCTCGGTCCCGCCAGATCCGGAAGCACACGGCCAGCCAGGTGTATGAGATGGTGCTGACCTACGACGTGGTGCCCGCCGCGGTCCTGGACGAGGTCATGGCTGTACTCAGCAGCACGGCCTGGTGAGTGTGGCCCGGCCTTCTCCCGGGAGCGCAGAGGGTGCAGCACCTCACCGAGTGGGACCCCTGGAGCGTGTCGTGGTCTCTCCCAAAACTCTCCGGAGGTTAGAGGAAAAAGGGGCTCCAGCCCCCGGCTCAGCTCCGGGTTACAAGGCAGCAGTGGTGTCTGGCCGACCCCTTCTCACCCACGTGTCTGCGTTTCTGTCGCACAAGGCTCACTTCCTCCCACCCAAGAGGATGAGGGAGGAGAGGGTGCCTCCTGGGGTGTTTAGCTTGGAAGATCTTCGTTTGAAGTGAAATTATTTTTTCCCAAATACCATCTTTTTTAAAGTGAAAAGTTGGGCTGTTCTGAGCGCTGATCGGTTAGAGGCTAACTGCTTTCCGTGGCCTCTTCTCCACTGATCGTGTCAGGGCTCTGGGCGCCCTTTCTGCAGTTCACTGGGGTTGAAATCACTGGGAACGGCAGCTCCCGCCCCTGAACTACGGCATCAGAAGTGCAGGGAGGCGTGGCGTGGCGGGCACTGTCTCCTTCCGTGGGGATGCACCGCCTCTGTCAGCGTGGCCCCAAGGAGAGGCGCCCCCGGGCCCCGACTCACTTCAGAGGAGGGCCATCCACTGGCCTTTGCTCACTTTTCTTGGAAAAGGCCACACGTGGACGTGTTCAGAAATCAAACAGACCGAGGGAACCAGGAAGAATATCTCCCTCCCACCCCAGGGACTCCCTTCCCTTCTGCACCAGGGTCACCCCTTGTTCCAAGACAGGGCTCCAGGTGTGTTTTAAGCACAGTTCCTGCCATCTCTGTTGGCTCCTTGACTCTTCACGGGTTTGGATGACAGGTTAGAAAGAGGGGTGTTGAGTGGGGCAAGGAGGCGCTGATGGAGAAGCAGAAACGGAGCGGCCCCTGAGCACGGGTCCAGCGGGCAGCACCGAAGGATGACAGGCGGTGACGCTTGTCCCGTTCCAGGCACCACTCACACGTATGTGTGCACCCTCAGGCACTTGCATGTGCTCCTTCAAGGTGACCACTCTCCTCGTCCCCATTTTGGGCACAGAACCAAAGTTCAGAGGTTGCTCAGGCAGCAGCAGGGGCCCCCAGGACTGGGTTCTGTCCAGGTCAGGTCACCCTGCTTACGAGGGAGGGACATGCATCATGTCCTCACGTGGCCCTTCCTCAAAACAGTGATGTTTCTGCAGGGCTGAGCTGCGGCCCCCCGCCTGGCGGCCCAGCTCCCCTGAAGGACAGGGCAGGGCCTCTGGCTTTAGGGCCTCGTTGAGGTTTCCTCGGGAGACACTTGCCTCCAGGAGGAGGGCGTTCTGGTGAACATGCTGCAGGCCCCGCGACGAAAATTCCAGAGCAGAAAGCATGGCCCCAGGAGACGGGGCGCCTCTGCTCTGCGAGCCGCTGGACAGGACACTTTTGTCTGTGATGTTGTCAGTGATGACAGCACAGAGGCGTGTCCTCCCTGCTTGAGAAGGACAGTGAAGGGAGGGTGACGGGAAGCCACCAGCGCCCGGTGGGCCCCAGGGTCCCCTTCAGCTCCCACACCCGCCGCCTTCCTCCTCTCACAGTTCAGGGCAGAGGGGGCGCTTTCCCATAACTTAATTCCTTTGCTAAAAAATTTCAGAGGATTTATGGATAACTTTTTCTTACTACAAAAGAAAAACATGCCCAGTTTTCTTTATGGTGTTGCTAAATATTTTTATTTTTACTGAAAGTTGTAAGTAAACAGCTTTCAAAGTCAAATAAAACCCATCTGTGCCCTAGCCCCCATCTCCCTGCTGTCTTGGTGCTTCCTGTTCTGGCCCCTGGGTGGGGCTCTTTGGGGGGCGAGGGCCCCTCGCGGGGCTCCCTGTTTTGGGGGGCTCATCCTTTGGGGTTCCCTGAGAAAGCGTTCAGGAGCAAGGCCTTGTGTGAGTGCGGGTGAGGCATCCTTTTCCCTGTTCTACCTCATCTCAGGCGTTGGGGTTTCTGCCCACCCAACAGGAAGATCTTGGCAGATTTACCTGCGTGGACTGTCCACATGGCTGACGCTGCTCCCTGCCTTCTTCTCCCCAGGGACGCGGAGCTTCCAGTCGTGAGAGCCCAGCGGAACCGCCTGTGTGACCTCCTGGGCGTGCCTAGACCGCAGCTGGTGCCCAAGGTATCACCTGCCCCTCAGGCCACCTGGGGGGCCCGGGGTCCCTTCCTTATGAGACCTCTGAACATTCCAGGCTGAGCTGCCTGCCACACGTTCCATGTCGACCCCTTTCAGGACCCCAGGAGGCAGCACAGCAGGACTGTGGGAGGGGGGCAGAGCCGAGGCCCATACTCTTCTCTCCCACCCGCCCCCCATCCCACCAGAGGAGCCCACCGCGTGCCCATCCTAGCCTCTGCCCTGAGCCCTGGGGCCGTCCCGAGCGATGGGCGGTGTTCCTGCCGCTGCCCCCCCACTCTTCCGCCAGGCGCGCCTCATGTGTGTCCTGTGGCGCATTAGCACCCAGGCCTGGCAGCCTTGGCTGTGTCCATCGCCCCCTGGACACCCATCCCGCTCCGGGCCTTTGTCCCCCCCGGGCCGGCTGCTGTTGCCCGCCGAGGCCGCCGTCCCCCGGGGCGTGTGTGCCTCCTCACTGCGGTTTTCTGACATTGAGGGCTCCAGGCTGCTCTTGCAGCTTGTGTGTCACTGGGAGACGAGACTGCTTTGTGTGTTCCTGGCAGAGGATCAGGGCTCTATTTCTTTTCAGTCTGTGGGTCCTGCAGTTGCTGAGGTGGGTCACAGCATCTCGAGCTGGGGTCCTGGGGAGGGGCGTGCCCTCCTCCTGTCCCCACCAGCTTGTCCCTCTGACCTTGGACATGAACCCTGCTCTGGAGAGGCTGTTGAGGAAGGACGTATGTGCAGGAGAGCGTGGTTTCGAAGCTCTAGGTCTCCATGCACCCGTGTTTGCCCTGGCCACCCCGGGCGTGCGCCTCAGGCTGCTGGGGCACCGGCTCCCGTTTCCGGTGGACTCGCCGGGCAGAGGGCTCGGCGGGCAGTGCTGACAGTGGACTCCAGCGTGACCGGTGCTCCCCGCTCGCGCTCAGGGCTGTGTGGCGTCCGCGATGGGCGTTCCCCTGGTTTCCCTGGTGACGGGAACGTGACTGCTTTTTCTGAGATCTGAGATGTTTGGACATTGTCTTCCCTTGCGTGTCAGACCTTTTGTGTTCTCTCCAGGTTGCCCGTCTTTCTATACTTTTGTCTCAGGGTCCTTTTTCTAGATGTGTGTCCTGCAAATATCTCCTTCTCTAGGGATGACCTTCTCATCCTTAAGACTTAACATGGTCCTGTTTGGGTATCTTGACCTCTTGCAGGGTTGACAGTCTTTTTCCTAAGAGCTTTAATGTGTTACTTTCTACGTTTGGACTTAGGATCTGCCTGATCAGCTCCTCCTGGCCGCGTGGTGGCATCAGGCCACACGCGTGGCTCTGTCCATCCATGAGCCAGCCGGCCTGCAGCCATGGATGCCGTCCTCGAGATGCAGGGAGGGCTCCGGGGTCTCACAGTGGGTCCTGGTGCCCAGCTATCTCCGTCTCACGGTTCTTTCTGCTTCATTGTCGTCATCTCTTCCCAGCCCTTGGGTTCCCACCACACCTGTAGGATAGACTTGTTGGGAGTTTGGCCAAGGTTGCCTGCAGCCTGAAGGTCCATTAGGTGAGGAGTGATGTCTCTGCTCTGAGTTTCTTGACCATGAACATGGTGTGTCCATCCATGGATTATGGCTTTTGGAGCAGAGATGTTGCATGTCTTTTTGTAATTGTCCCACAATTCTTGGGTTTTTCCCCCCATTTTTGTTTCTCTTTGCCTTTCAGTTTGGGAAGTTTCTGTTGACCTGTCTTCAAGCTCACTGATTGTGTCCTTGGCCCCATCTGGCCTTAGGATGAGCCCATTGGAGGCATCTGTTTCATTGGCAGTGTTGGTGGCTTCTGGCCCTTCCGTCTCTGCTTACGTTACTGTCTGTCCCTGCGTGGCTTCCACTGTGTCCACCAGAGTCCTTGGTGTAGAAATCCCAGTTGTTTCAAGTTTCTGGTCTGATAGTCGCAGAATCTCTGCCATTTCTGAGTTTGGTTCTCACATTTGCACTGTCTCTTCAGACTGCTTTCTCTTGCCTTTTTGTATTTTGTATACTTTTGTTGAAGGCCAGCCTTTTAGGGGAACAGGGGCGAGGTAACCGGAGTGTGAGGAATTTGCTGCAGCAGCAGGTCCAGAGCGGAGTTGCTCCCGGTCCTGGTTCTTGTCCTCAGGGGAACTACGCGGGAGTGTGAGCTCCTTGGAGAGGGCGCCAGGCTTTCTCATCCTTGTGCCCGGCCACGCTCAGCCACCAGCTTTTGTCAGTCACCATGTAAGTTCGTCTTCGAGATCTTTCCATTTCCCAGCTTTGGGGTGGGGGCTGAGAAAGGTGACTGATTTTCAGTCTGTGTATGTTTTTCTTAAATGCACTGCACGGGGCTCCCCAAATCTGCCTGACTGTACTCTGCTGCCATTTTGTTGATTATTGAGAAAATTCTCAATTTCTCTTTTTAGTTTTCTCAACTTCTGTGATGCATTTAAAGCTGTGTTCCCTGTAGCTCAGCTGGTAAAGAATCCATGTGCAATGCAGGAGACCCTGGTTCGATTCCTGGGTTGTTAAGACCCCCTGGAGAAGGGATAGTCTACCTGTAACTCCAGTAGTCTTGCCTGGAGAATCCCATGGACAGAGAAGCCTGGCGGGCTACACAGTCAACAGGGTTGCAAAGAGTCAGACACGACTGAGCTGCTTTCGCTCACTACAGGTGCCTGTATGTTTTAAAGTCTGTGGCGTCTTCCTAGCGGATTGACATCGGTGGCAACATTCTCGTTTGCCTGTGACGATGCTTCGGGCCTTGGCGTCTCCTTGGCATGATGCTGAGAGCGCCACAGCGGTGGAAACATTCTCGTTGACCTGTGACGACGCTTCGGGCCTTGGCGTCTCCTTGGTGTGATGTCGTGAGAGCCACAGTGGAGTTTTTGCTGAGTGTTTGTGTAGTGTATCTCTTTTCATTATTTCACTTCCAATTTCTCTATGTTCTTACATTTGAGTTTCTTATAAACAGTAGATGGTCTTACCTCACCATTTTCGGTAACTTGAGTGTTTTCTCCACTTGCATGTAATGTGCGGTTTTGGCTTTATCGGGTTGGTTTGCCGGTTTCCTTCCAGTCCTGTTTCTTTCCTTTCTTGGCATCGTTTGCAGTGGTTAGTGGCATCTTGCCCCTCTCGCTTCCCCTTCTGTTAACTTCCTGCAGTTTTCCTGCTGTTCTGTAGGGACCGCTCGTCAGCGACGTTCCTTCCTGATGTACTGCAGTGCCGCGCAGGGGGCTCAGGCTGCTGCCCTCGCTTCCCAGGGCCCGGGTGGTCGTGGCGCGCCTTCCATTCAGCCACCTCTCCCTTCATGGTCCTTCAGTTCACTGTGCTCTTAACTCTCCATTTCTTCTCTTTGGGGCAGAGTTACTCCTGAGGTGACGTCTCCCCCACCCCCGCCTGCCGTTCAGGTGTACGGCCCTTGCCTTCGGTGGGGGCCCTGCAGGACCCCGCTCAGATGTGGGGCAGGGCCAGCGCGGGTTGGTCCCTGATGCTGCTGCTGGTGACAGGACGGCCGCTGAGTGTTATATCCTGTCTCCTTGTATGAGGGCCAGGCACACCACCAGCTTCCTAAGGAAACGTGCTTTCGACATTATTAGGAAAATGTCACAAAGATGGGTGAAGTTGTGGGTACAGGACAGTCACCCTCCACACCCGCTCGCTGCCCAGAGGTGGTGTCGGCCAGAGGGCTCCCGGCACGTTCAGGGAAGTGGCACAGATGCAGTTTCCTGCAGGAAATGGGGTGCAGGGATGGCTGGGGGGACGGCACTGACCGGCTAGCCCTGCCCCGTGTTCCTGCAGCCTGCTGTCCGTTGAGGCCGGTCCCAGAAGCTGAGCTCGTGCCTGCCTGGCCGGGAGGAGGAGCCCGGGCACAGTTGACGAGGACAGACGGCGGCCTAGCTGGCGTGCAAGGGACCCGGTGTCTATTGCCTGGAGGTGGCGTCTCCTCACGTGCGTCCTGCGCCCAAGTGGCCTGGCCGTCGGTACTTTTATCCTCATCCCCAACCCGTGTTTAATAAAATTTCCTGCCAAGCAGCTCCCCGCCTGTGTCTGCCATTGGTGCTGGCGGGGATGTCTGATCGGGGAGCTGGAACCAGAGAGGCGTGTAGGGTCCCTCCCCACCTAGCCCTGTGCTGAGACCCACTGGGAGGGGTGCCTGGGAACACAGGCCTGGAGAGACCAGCTGCAGCCCCCTATGGCCTTGCTGGGCTTGGTCTTACCCGCTGACAGGCTCTAGGAGACTCACAGTCAATGTCAGATCACAGGGCAGAGAAGGCGCCGCCTCGGGGTGGGAGTGGGTGCCTGCTCCAGGTCCTTTTGTGGGGGCTGTTGAGGGGTCGTGTGGTAGCGTCTTCCCCCATCACCCTGTTCTGGCATCCAGTGCACGTGGCCATCGCGAGTCACCTGCCTTGGTGTGGTTTTGCTCAGTTGGAGCTGACACTGTTGTGAATGCTGCGGGGACCAGTTTCATCTGCACAGGGCACTTGTGACGGTAGCCCAGACCCCGCCCTGAAACAGGGTGTGGTCAGCAGCCTCACAGCTGTACCAACGTGAGACCTCCAGCAAGTGGAAGAACCACATGGTCTGTACCTTTTTTCCATTTGTCCAGAGTGGGGTCCACACTCGAGGTTTGTGAAGCAAAGACAGGTGGCTTTTCTCCACGCGGGCTGGCGCTCACGTGGGCCTGTCCAGAGGCCAGTGTGTGTAAAGGTTCCCCACCTGGGCACTTGTGTGGCCGAGGGGTTCGGGCCCTCCCGCCTGCTGCCTCCTGGGGTGAGGTCTGGACACAGCAGAGATGTGGACGGACAGGTGAGAACATGTGAGGCACAGCCGTCGGGCCAGGACGGCGCCGCTGCACCTGGGCCACAGGACAGACTGCCTCTCGTGGGACGCGTGAGGGCCGTGTGGACTCAGTGTTATTCTGCGGGCCCTGGCCGGTCCACACCTGTTCGGAACAAACAGGACTCTCTGGGCACAGCAGACCTCCCTGGTGCACAGCTGGTTTCCAGTCTTCACTGTTGCCACCTGAGGTCGAGTAACTGCTGTGGGAACTGTCCTGTGTGTCGCAGAATATTTAGCCACAACCTAGATGCTGGTGGGAGCCCCTCCCAGTGTTGATGACAAAAACATCTTCAGGCAGATTCCTGAAAACAGTGACCATGTAACAAAAAGAATAACAGCTACTGTGTGGATTTCAAAAGCACATAGAATTTTGACAGCAGCAGCAGCAGTATGAATACACACAAAATTTTAGGTTTTAGAGCCCTGTGGCCAGAACACCAGTCCTCCTGCCTCTGACTGACACCTTTGTATTCTGTGAAGGGTCTTCCGAGACACTCTGCACACAGAGACCCCAGTGCTTCAATCACCGAGGCTGGGAATTCCGACCCAGATGTGGCTTCACAATGCGGCCACTCCTGATTGTTCAAGCCCTCTTGATCCTCCTTGGAGCCGGGAGTTACTGCCTCGTTCACGTGAACTGTTAGGGCAGGGCCCCATCCCTGGGAGTCATCACTCACTCCAGCATCGATGACACTAACAACTCAACACGTCGATGATTTCTTCTTGGATCAAGGAGACAAATCCAGTGGCACCAGCATCACCTTCTGGGAGGAGCCACTGGGCTCCTGCGACCAAGAGACCAAATGGAGAAATGGGCAGTGCCAGGCCATTTCTCAACTCAGGACTGCTGTAGCTGCGGACCCCCAGTGGCCAGGATGTGGTCAGAACTGCCACCTTCCCCAATTCTGGTCACACCTCCAACACAGGACCAGAGAAAGAGGCGCTCCCCTGCCCACTCAAACCCGCAGTCCCTGCCAGGCGCCGCGGACCTCCCCCTCCCCCGCCCAGGCCTCCGCCGCACTCAGAGAGGGGCTGACTCCCCACCGGACGAGCGTCAGCACACAGCCTCTGTCCCTCGGGGGGCCTCGTCCAGCCCCACGTCTCTAACTTAGCAGGCTGACTCACACAGATGGAGCCGCGCGTCCACCCAGACCCCACAGAGGCCAGAGCTGGGAACGAGGCGGGCATTGGGGTTCGTGGCCATGGGGAGCTGGGAGTGACCAGCACAAGCTGCTGGTGCCACTGACGCGAGGGAGGCTGAGGAGGGCGTGGCGGGCAGCCAAGCCCCTGCCCCCGCCAGAGGAGCTGCTCTGGGTCTTGGTCTGTGTACACACGTGTGGACACATGTCAAATACATGGTAGGGCGCAGACCACACGTAAAACATGCCTGGTAAAAACACTGAGCACCCTCTTGGGGAGTGGGGTTTGTGGGGCATCTGGGCACCACCCCCCACATGCATGTGGGGCCCTCCTTCCCTGCTGGCCCTCAGCCCTGGGCTGCAGCTGCTGGGGGCCTCGTATGTACCTGGGAGCAGCTGCCACGGGTCCGTCAGCTGAAGTGAAGGAAGTCCCGGCCCTCCTGCAAGTTCAGCGACCTCAGGTTGTCCTCAAACGCGCCCCCTGTAAGGTCCTGTGGGAGGAGCGACAGGTCAGCTCTATCCAGCCTGCGCCAGGGACCCCAAGGTGCTCCCTATGAACTCCTGTTCCATGGCTGAGAGGAGGGAGGGGCCCCAAGGGAATCCGCTGGCCACTGTATCTCACTGGTCACCAGGGAGATGGGGGGCAGGGGGTCCTCTGAGGGGCCTCCACCCACCCTGCTCTTGGCCCCCCACTGCAGGGGGTGGCTGACCCACCCCAGGGACTCAGGTGAGGCTCACGTGGGCAGTCCCGTTCACTCATGCCTGGGTCCAGGGCAGACCCAGCTTCCCCAGTCCTGACTTGATCCCAGGGTCTCTCTGATGTCCCCTTGCTCTACACCCTCCGCAGGGGCCACAGGTGGGAGGCAGCCCGGGGAACAGAGCCTGTGACTCCACAGCCAGCTGCAGGCAGAGCCCTTCCTACCCCAGGCCTGTCCCCATGGCTGTGACAAGCTGTGGCCCTGGAGGAGGCAGGCTCTGCCCACGTCTGCCCTGGGACCTTGCTGGCGCAGGACTCAGTGGTCCAAAGCCCTTCGGCCGAGCCTGCCTGGTGGCCACCCCTGCCTGATGGCCACCCCGTGGATCCCCAGACCTCCCGTGTGGGCCACAGCGGGTTTGGGGAAACGCCTGCAGGTGCCTGCCTTCGTCACAGCGCCACCTGCCAGGTTGCCTCCTGCCTCCATAACCAACAGAGCGGGGCGGCTCTAGCAGGACGTGGGAGGGGCAACCTGACCACCACGTTCCTCCTGTTGGGTGTCACCTCTCCTGGGACCCCACATGGAGGCTCCCCCTTGTCCCTGGCCATTTCTGCAACTACTGCTGTTACATAAGTTTTGCTAGAAGTATTTGAATGGAAACCGTTCTACCTGGAAAACAACTGGAATTTCCACATTCTGTTCTCTACTTGCTGCCTGGTCTCAGCCCCCATTTTCTCCTCCCAATATCTCCAGTTTTCAAAGGAAACACATGTGGGTTCAGGGCCAGCCCAGTCACAGACCTGGGTTGATAGGGGGGCCACCAGACAGGCAGGCCCGTCCCTGACCTGGGGAGGGGACTGACTTCACAAAACTGTTCAAGTTAGATGCTTTCATGAGTGGACAGACCTTAAGACAACAGAAAGGTCAGACATAAAACCAAGAAGGACGAGAACCCAGAGGGTACAGGGGACTTCTACAGGTCATGAAACACACAATCCCGTAGACAAGCTGGTCAGGAATGTCAGGGGAGGAAATCCACACACCTGATGTGGAAGGGTCTCAGCCTTGCCAATGATCAGACAGAAACGAACCCCACCATCTAGCTGTGGGGCCTCAGAACCGCCCCTGCCTCCAGGCGTGTCCCCTGGCCTGGCCACTCCCTAGGCGTTGTCTAGCGAAGCCGAAGACGTGGCCACCCCACAGGCCGAGGCCAGCAGTCAGGACCCTCCACACGAAGCTCTGGTGTGACACCCATGGCTGGATCCCACACCACCAACGGGAAGAGAACAGCTGGCCTCTAGCATTGATGTGGAGGCCGGACCCCAGAGAACACAGCCGACTCCATCACACAAGCCAGGACCACGCCCTCCGACTGCAAGGACTAGCTGAGAAAGTACGAACCGGGCAGTGCTGGGGGATGGCTTCTCGTCTGTTAGACTGTGCGGCAGGTTCTGGAACAAATGCCGCAGTTTTCTTAAAGGGCAGGTGGTTCCTATTTACGCCTTTGTGGCCTCTGTTCTGGTAAAACTATTTATAGATGTAGCTGATAGGCCACACTTCGGCCATCTCCTAAAGGTGTGAAAAGTTCACAATAAAGTTTATCAGAGAAAAATGTGAGAGGGACTTCTCTGATGGTTCAGTGGCTAAGACTCCACACTCCCAATGTAGGTGTCCTGGGTTCGACCCTTGGTCAGGGAACTAGATCCCGCATGCTGCAGCTAAGACCTGGCACAGCCTTGAAGAGTAAGTAGAAGAAATGTGAGAAAAGTTCTAAAAAGAATAGTGAAGGAAGACTAGCTGCACTCGGTGGTGAACATTATAAAGCTACAGTCAGTAACGATGCGAAACGGACAGATCAGTAGAAAAAGGCCAGGACTCCAGAAGCAGCTCCCAATACACATTCATACCTAACACACAAAGATGGCACTTCCTGACGGGCAAAGGCGGGCGTCTCACCAAACGACGTGGGGACAACTGAGGATCCTCATGGAAAGAAACAGTCTCCATAACAAAATAAATTCCAGTTGTATCGAAGATACAGGAAAATGCCAGAGTCTGAGGATCAGACTTAGATAATGTTTTTATAAAATTTCATAATGAGGAATGATTGTCTTAGAATGAATAAAACATCTGAAAGCCTTAAAAGGAAACATTATCTTGACTATACCTGAATAAAAAACTTCCAGTGGCGAAAGATACCAATTTAGTCAAATGGCACAGAAGACTCTGCAGCACTTCACTGCCTGGTTGGTTTTTGTTGCTATTTAAAGAAAAACACTGAGACCAACAGAGAAACGGGCCAGTGCAAAGGATAATGTACCAAAGGGAACAGAGATGATTACGAACGTGAAGAGACGCCCTCCTTACCCACAACGTGACATCACCGGTTGGAACTACAGCCTTACTGTTTCTCAGCAGCAGCTTGCAAAGACGGGACATCAGGTCCCGCTGGAGAAGGGTCCCGGGTTGAGGTGTAAACTGGCTCAGCCTCCAGGGACGGAATGGCTGGTCTCGTGGCTGATGGCGGGCATGCTCGTTGACCAGCACCTTTCAAAGTAACCACTTGAGCAAAATTATGCGTATATAAAGATACGCAGCGTTATTTCTAACAGCAAAGAATAAAAATGGCCTAAAGCTACATCAGGAAGTATTGGGTTGGCCAAAAAGGTCGTTGGGGTTTTACAGCAAGATGCTACATTCTGTACATTTTCTGTAAGATAATAATAGATAATATCTGGATAATAAATGTATGAAACATCCGTATAATTGAGTAGGATACAGATATTTCTAGGACGAGGGGTGTGATTCCCTCAGAAGCTCCTCTAGCCAGCAGTGAAGGAGGTGTTCCTGCCAGCACAAGGAACCCTGGACCTGAGCCCCTAGAAACACTTTACACCACAAGCCAGTTTCGTCAACAAACAGGTCACAACGGTTACCTTGGGTCTGCATTCCAGCACACAAGCTTGAAAAGATAAAACGCCTACAAGGCAGATTTCAACACTGATGGGATATCTGGAAATTTGGGGTGAGATAGTGTTGTTTGGGTAGTTTTTTTTAAAAGCTTTTAATCTTTTTAGGAAACAATGATGAAGAAACAAGGCTAGAATCTGCCTTGATCACAGGTTGGGGGAGTTGGGGCTCAATGCTTTGGCTGAATGTGCTGGAAAGCTCCCTTCATGGTGAAGGTGAGCACGACAGGGTTAGGTGGCGCCAGTGGGTTTATGTGGAATTAACTCCAAGATATACCATCAGGTGAAAAAGCAAAATACAGACTAAGTATGTACAGCATGCTGATGTTGGTTTGAAACACACACAGAGTGCAGGGGGCAAGGCTTCGGTCCCTGGCTGAGGAGGACCCTGCACACCACATGGTGTGGTGTGGCCAAAAAAAAAATCACGTACACGTTTGTGTTTGCGTTTCTGCCTCTGGACCCTCCAAAGGCACAGAGCAGGTGGCGGGAGGGGAATGGTGCTCCCTCCCCACCCAACGTCTGCTCCCCAAGGAAGGTTTGCGTGGGTGGGGATGTCTGGCTATTTTGGGTCTCTAAGAAGTAGACCCTTAAGAGAACCCGTCTTCTTTGGAAAGTTAGGTATCGTCTGTGTATAGTTTAAGTTTTCACGTTACAACTGCTCCTTGCAACCCATCACCATTCATCCAGTGTCCCTGGCAACTCGGCACATCGCTTCTCTTGGCCTCTCAGGAAACTGCTTTCAAACCAGGAAACCCACGACCAGGTGGGTGAAGGCCACAGGAGCAACGAGTCCGTCCCCACGACAGGCCCAGAAAGCTGTGACCCCGACTCCCCCGCACCCCGCGGAAGCCTGCTTCTCGCGTGTCACCTCCACGATGAGGTCACGCATTGCTGGGACGGGCGTCTTGCTACAGACCCAGCCCCTTGCTGGCTTTCGCAGAATAAGCTGCCATCGTGGGGGGAGTGGGGGCGGGTGGCAAACAGCCAGCAAAGCACTGAGGCCCTTGGCCCACATCCTTGAGCTGACGGCTGCCAGTGACCACGAGAGTCTGGAAGCAAACCCGCCGCGCATGAGCCTCCCAATGAGCGGGCGTCCCAGCAGGCCCCGCCACCCGACCCGAAGCTGGCACCCACCTGTGGCGCCTGGACCTCTGACCCACAGAAATGTGAGGTAATCAATGTGTGTTGTTTGAGGCTAAGTTTGTAGTTTCTATACAGTGTTAGTTAAATAACACCGGTTGAACCTGGCAAACAGTCTAATAGGAAAACCTTGGGGTGACAGGCTGGGACTGGAGCCATCTGGCCACCTGGCCCCGGGACTGTCCCTGCACAGCCACCGGCAAAAGCATGAAACTGGCCCCTACTGAGCCCACACACAAACATCAACTCAAAACGGGTCCAAGACCTAAATGAAGGGGCAGAAACCATAAAACTCTTAGAAGAAAGCGCAGGAGTAAATCTTCATGACCCTGGATTGGGTGCTATTTTCTTAGCTGTGACACCAAACAGGAGCAGTCAAATTTAAAATAGATAAAATGGGGCCATCCCTGGTGGTCTAGTGGTTGAGAAACTGCCTTCCAGGGCAGGGGATCCGAGTTCAGTTCCGAGTTGGGGAACTAAGGTCGTGGGGCGACTAAGCCTGCCTGCTGCCACTGTGGAGCCTGGGCACCACCACAAGAGACCCCACAGGCCACCAGCAAGACCCCACCCAGCCCAGACAGACAGTGTTCCTTAAAAACGGATAAAATGGACTTTGTCAAAGTTAAGCACTTCTGTGCTCCAAAGGACACCATTAAGAGAGTGAAAAGACAGCTCACAGAGTAGGAAAAAACTTTTGCCGAGGCATCTGATCGGGGATTTGAATCTAGAACTATAGAGAACTCTCAGGACTCGATTAAAAGACAACTTGATCAGAAAATGGGCAAAGGACTTGAACAGACAGTTCTCCAGAGGAGACAGAAATGTCTAACAAGCCCATGAAAAGATGCTGTTGAGTCCACTGTTGTCAGACGCAAATCACAACCACCGTGAGAGCCATGTCACCCACCAGGACAGTTGTGATGAACACACGCGGCACGAGGTGGGAGAGGATGCGAGAAACTGGGACCTCTGGGTGACGGGTGGAGCGTAAGTTGCCCCAAGACCAGCGATTCCACCGCAGGTCTCTGTCCGAGAGAACTGAATACACGTCCCACAGAAATCGGACCTGAATGTTCACGTGGCCTTGTTCAGACTGACAAAGCCTGTTGTGCCCCTGAAGTTCTGTCCTGGTCCACGTGTTCAGCTCACCCGTGGTGCAAAGTCACCGACTGGGCAGTGGGAACCTCACCTCTACGGCCTGGCAGCTTCTGTGGGGCTGGAGCCCAGGGCTGGGGCTGGCCACGCAGGACCAGCTGGTGCTCTGAGGCCACTCCCTGCACCAGGCCCCTGGGCTGGGGCTGGCCACGCAGGACCAGCTGGTGCTGAGGCCACTCCCTGCACCAGGCCCCTGGGCTCAGCCTGTCCCTACGCCCACTCTCCCAACAGCTGGGTGACTTTACCACAGCGGTGCTTTGAGTGATGGGAAGAATAGGGATGCCCAGCCTGTGCTCCAGCCCCGCACGTGACCCCCGCCTGACCAACACACTGCAACGCCCCCCCCGTCAGCTTGAGCCCCGCAGGAGCACAGCCTCAGGGAAGCAACCTCTCCCATCAGCGTGGGCTGCCCTGGCCGGTCTGGGGGACTCCTGGACCACACAGTAAACTGCACTTAGAGGCTGTGAGTAACACTACGGTGCAGAAGGAAGTACAGGAGGCGGCCTGGGATCTTAAAGCCAGTCACCAGCGAAGGGCTCTCCTTTCTCCGGTGCCCTCCACGGGCTTGTCCACTGCGTACACGCCGAGTGGGCCACCTTTGCTGTGAAAGTGTGTGTGGGCCCATGGGCTCCCTGAGCCTAAGACGCAGCGAGCGTCTGCACTTGAGGTGGGGGTGAGAGGCGGGTCCTGCTCGCTTCCCTGCTGCTGTTGCCTAACTGTTGAATGAACACCGCCTCCCTTCTGCAAAAGCCACTGCCTCCAGGAAGGCCTCTGGCCTGGCACCCTGGTTACTGAAGTTCCAACCTCAGAGGCTGGAAGCAGCTGCCTGTGTGCACATCTGTGCACCGTCCCACGTCCCCAGGGCACAGCACGGAGCCCTGCTCACTCACCCACCACCAGCGCCCCCCACCAGGGACACTTTGGGGCAGCCCCGCCCTACACGAGCCCACAGGACTGGCCCTACAGTCCAGGTGGGTTAAGGACACTTTACACTTGCATCTGTGACTATCTTTCTGACCACAAGGAGGAATTTCCAAAATGGGGGGACACTAGAAGTGTTCATCATGAGAAAAGCTGATAAATGTACTGTGTTAAAAGTAAGTTTTTCTGGGAAGAACCTGTGAAAAGAAAAGTCACAACTTGTCTTGTTCAGAGAAAATGTGCTGAACACCAGTCGACCAAGGAGGAAACCAAGGAGAAGAGACGGGCAGGCCAGCTGGCTGAGGGCTCCAAAGCCAAGAGAAGGTTGCCATCGCCAGAGCCCACCAGCGGGCTTCGTGATGGAAACTCGCACACTGGAAATGAGACCCCCACGAGGAGAGGGTAGTTAAGGACCCAGCTCACAGCCTCCCTGCGGGACCCCAGTGTCCAGTCTGGAGCCAAGAAACAAGCACCTGTCCCGTGTGGCCGCAAATAGGGAGAAAAGGCGAGGGCGTGATCAAGAAAACCCCCAGGACGCTAGTCACCCAGGGGCGTGTGCGCAGGGCCACACGGGTGCAGCTGGGCAGCCTCGTCCCCTGCAGCTCTCGTGGGAAATGCAGCCTGCTTTATGGGGCACCACCACCTCCCCGACACCCCGGGCCTGGCTGGAGGTGGCCCTGTTGTTCCCGTCCCTGCCCCCATGCAGGCCACCCTCCTGCCCTCTACCCCCAGAGCGGTGGTTGCCACCTGCCATCCTAGCCCACGCCCTCCTGGTGAACACACCATACTACCTGACCCTGGGGCTGTCCTAGCCACACATGGGAGGAGAACTGATACTCACCAGCTTCACGCAGATGACAAAGGGTGGCCGTGCAGCTCGGAAGTGCAGAACTGGGATCCGGGGCTTGGGCCTTTCCTGAGAGGAAAGGAGGGTCATGGGCTGCCCCATGTTGCTCCCTGCTCCCCCATGTCTGCCCTGTTCACAGTTTGACACCCTCAGATGGGCACCAGGGCCACGGCTGGACCCAGGACTGGAGCTGCTCTCCAACACCCTGGCCCAGCCATTGACAGCTGACCCAGGACTCCTGAGGCAGGCAGCGGACAGACCCAGGCCTGTGAATAGCATCTTCGGTGGGGCTGGGGGCAGCAGGGGGCAGGCACAGGGGCCCTCTGGGGTCCCAGAGACTCCAGGAGCCTGGGGGCTGCCAAGCCTGGCAGCTATCTGGGCTCAGATGGCCTTTCCCCAGGAGGAAGGTTCTGGGTAGTGTCTACTCAAAAGGCCTGGGATGGCACCCAGAGGTGGACCAGGTGTGGTGTGAGTGGCTCCCAGGCGGGGGGTGGGGGGCCCGCACCTGAGAGTCCTCGTAGCAGTAGAAGCCCTTTCTGATCTTGTTCTCGTCCACGTCGCAGAAGGCAGCCACCTGGGAAGGACACAGGACACAGCCTCAGGGGCAGCGGGGGCAGTGCTGCCTGACGGGCTGTCTCTTATACACATCTAGATGTGTATAAGAGACAGCTGCAGCACTTCTTTGCCTGGTTGGTTAGGGATGGGGCTGGGGTGGGGGGTGGTGCAGGGGCAGGCCCCTACCTTGCGCTGTGAGCCCGCCGTCAGGCTGCGGTAGAGCCGGCGGCCTTGCCGGCCCGCGTTCCAGATGGTGAAGGTTGCCCAGTGGGGCAGGGCCTGCTCTTCCAGGAAGCGGACGCGGTGGGCCCAGATGGTAGTCCTGTGGGGGTGAGGGGTGGGTGAGGGGTGTGAGCCAGGAGCGCAGGGCCTCTGGTGCTCCAGGCCTTCCTCCCCGACCCGGAGCCCGCCCCACAAGTCCCCCTGGTCTGGGGCCCGGGTTGAGGCATGGGGGAGCGACAGGGCTCCAGCTTTTGGCTGAGTGACTGAACCCAGGAGCCTGGACGACAAGGTCACACTCCTTGCCCCACATGGACCCTCAGACATGCCCAGCTCGTGTCCACGTGCTCAGGAGATGTGGGGGACACCAGGCACAGGAGCCCAAAGGAGACTTGGCCGTCCTGGTGTCCAGCACCTGCCACTTTCAGAAAGAATGAGGCAGAATGTGCCACCAACATCACATTTTTAAAGGGGCAAAGTATACTGTTTAGAGGACATCACACGTGGTCAAAGTATAAAGAAATGAGTCCTGTGGCAAATAAACTTCCGGCTTGGGACACCAGGAAATGGAACCTGGGAGATGCAGGAGATTTGGGGAAATGGGTAACTTCATCTTAAAGACGATTCCTCCATGCCTTCTGGCTGTTGGAAGTATTTCATAGTGAAACTGTTAAATGATATAAATGTTGATCATTCTCAATTTAAAATGTAAAGGACAAGATTCAGGGAGCCTCTCACAGGGCTTTTGGGGAAAGACTTTGAAGGAATTCAGTTATTGACAAGCCTGAAGGTGTAATTAGCGCTCACTGCTCTGTGAGGTTTTGCTGCTCAAATACTTTAATCCAACACAGAAACTAACATGAGATCACCTCTTTTACACTGTGGGTGGCAAAGCCTCACACTGCAAAAAGAGAAGAGTCCCGGCGTAAAAGACTTATCGCATGAAAACAGGATGAGGATGTGTGTGGCACAAGCCATCTGGCCAGATACCTGCCCCCCAGATGCATGGGCACAGCGTGGCGAGGCGCAGTGGGCCACCACCAGGGCCGCCACAGACCTGCCTCTGCATCAGCTTGCTTCACAGCAGCGCAACATGCGGACACGTGAACCTTCAGGAGACAGTGAAAGAGATCCTAGAGGCCCAGGCATTTCTTAGCCCTGCAGAGCATCTTAGGTGCTCAAGCACTTCTCAGCTCTGCAGAAGACTTGTGTCCAGAAAAACTATCTATCTTTGCATTTTATTCACCCAGAGTTTCCAACTCCCATTTTATGGATGGTGGGAAAGTGGTTACTTCCCTGAAAGTATACTTGCCAGACAATTGGATAATTGTTAATGAAATTCACATAGAATAAGAGCAAGGAGCTTAGGTGTACATACAAGTCAGGTGGTTATGACAAACATACGTATCCAGGTAACCCCCACCCCTATCAAGAGGTGGGCACTTCCATCACCCCAGAAAGTTTCTGGTTCCTCCTTCCCCAGAGAAGAGCAGTCTCGCTTTTGTCACTGTGGACGAGTTCTGCCTGTTGCAAAAGTGGAAGCCACAGTATGTGTGTTTTTGTATCTGGTTTCTCTTACTAATCATATATATACATATATATATATATACATTTTATATGAATCCTGGTCTGGCAGGTATCAGTTGTTTGTTCTCCTGCTGAGCAGAACTCCATTATAGCGGTGCTTATCGATCACCTGCTGACTGGCACCTGGGTTGCTCCCGCTCTTCGCTGCTAATAGAGAAATGTTGAGCAATTCATTCATTTCTCGTGGATAAACACCTAGACATGGAATTGCTGGGTCATGGGGCAGGTATTAATTAATAAAATAAGGTCCAACAACTTTCGAGAGAGGATGCACCATGCTTACACTCCCAAGAAAAATGAATATGTGTCTGGTGGGCCACATCCTCCCCATGATTTGGAATTGCAGACATTACTTTTAACCCTTCCAGTGGGTGTGCAGAGGTTAGTTTTCATTTCTCTGATAATAATGATGAAACCTTTTTCATGGACTAATTGTCCATTTATATATTATTTGTGAAGTGTCATGTCCACTCAAGAATTTTACTTATTTTTATTAGATTTTATTTTTCAGTGGTAGAGGTTCTTAATATAGTTTCTACACTTGTCCTCTGTGAAATACATAAATTATGAATATTTTCTCCCAGTCTGTGGTTTGTCTACTCATTTTCCTAATGGTGTCTTTTTAGGAGCAAAAAGTTTTTAATTTTGAAGTTTGATTTGTCAAGTTTGAAATGGCTGAAGAGTCTGGTGTCCTAATAAATGTTTGCCTATCCCAAAGTTGTGAGGATATTCCCTGATGTTTTCTTCTAGAAGCTTTATCATTTAACTGCTTCTATTTTTACATCTAAGCCATCTAGAATTAATTCTTCAATAAGGGGGTGAGTTTATTTTCCATACGCATATCCATTTGTTCAAAACATTTTTTCTTTTTCCATTGAATGCCTTTGGAGACTTTGTTGAAAATCAGTTGTGAGTCTGTTTCTGGACTCTCTGCTCCGCTTCACTGATATGTATTTCTGCATTTATGCTACTAATACATTTTCCTGATTGGTATAGCTTCAGAGTGAGTCTTAAAATCAGGTACAATGGATCCTCAAATTTTGCTGTTTTCAAAATTATTTAGGCCAGTCTAGGTCCTCTGATTTTTTTGTGAATTTTAAAATCAGATTATCAGTTTCTACAAAGAAGCCAGCTGGGACTTTACAGGGATTGTACTGAATCTACAGATCAGTTTGGGCAGAATCGATGTTAATAATACTGAGTCTTAGGATTTCCCTCGTGGTTCCGTGGTTAAGAATCTGATGCAGGGACACAGGTTCGACCCCTGGTCTGGGAAGATTCCACAGGCCGCGGGGGAACCAAGCCTGTGCACCGCTACTGGGCCTGAGCTCTCGACAGTGCAGACTGCAGCCACTGAGTCCACGCCCTTCAGCCACTGAGTCCTGCGTGTCCCAGAGCCCATGCTCTGCACGGAGAAGCGACTGCAATGAGACGCCTGTGCACAGCGACTAGAGAGCAGCCCCCACCCGCCACAGCTAGCTAAAGCCTGCATGCAGCAACCAAGACCCAGCACAGCCAAAAGTAAGTAAAAAATAATAATAATGAATCTTCCAATCCATGAATGTGGTCTCTCTCTCTCCATTGATCTATTGTATAGGTTTTAATTTCCCTCAGCATTTTTTAGAATGGATTTTAGCAGATAGAGCTATACTTTGTTACACTTACTTAAAAAATATTTTATCATTGATGTTATTGTACATTTTTTAAACTGCATTTTTTTTCAATTGTTTTATTGCAAGTCTATAAATCTGTATCCTGGAAAACTCACTATATTATTGGTTTTGATTTCCTATGAGACACAATCATGCCATTTATTGATACAAATGATGCTAGTTTTCCTTCCACTTTCTAATGCTTGTATCTTTTCTTCTCCTGTTCTTACTGCACTGACTTCCCTTACTATGTTGAATAGAAGTAGTGGGAGGAACAATCAGGAGTTCGCTTCCTCCTGATCTTAGAAGGGAATGCTTTCAGTCTTTAATTATTAAATATGAGGTTATGGGTTTGTGTAGATACTATCAAACTGAGAAAGTTTCCTTCTATTTCTAGTTTTCTGAGATTTTTTTTAAAAAACCATAAAGGGATATTGAATTTTGTTAATTTTTTTTTCTGCATCTATTGGGCTGTGTGATTTTTATCCTTTATTCTTTTACTGTAGCAAATCATACTAATTGATTTTGGAGAGTTAAACCAGAATTGTATTCATGATGTATTATCCTTTCATATATATTTCTGAATTTGACTTGGCAATATTTTGTGAATGATTTTTTGCACCTATTCTCATAAGGGATATTGGTCTGTAATTTTATTTTCCTGTAATATTCTTGTAGCATTTTAAACTTCAGAGTCATGCTAGTCTTAGGGAGTAAGTGTGAAGCTCCTCCCTCCCAACACCCAATAGATCTTTCTCCTCTTCTATTTCCTGAAGGAATTCATGTAAGATTAGTATTCTGGAGAAGGAAATGGCAACCCACTCCAGTACTCTTGCCTGGAAAATTCCATGGACTGAGAGGCTCCTCAGAGCCTGGTAAGCTACAGTCCATGGGATCACAAAGAGTCAGACACGACTGAGTGACTTCACTTTACATTTTTGATAGAATATGTCAGGAAAGCCATCTGGCTTGGCTTTTATGAAAAATTTAAAATTACTAATTTTAATTATTATTTATACTTTAAGTATCTCTTGGATCTGTACTGATGTCCTCTCTTTAATTCTCAGTATATTGGCAATCTGTTCTCTTAAAAATCAATCTTGTTAGAGGTTTTTCAATTGCACTGATTTTATTTCAAACCAATTCCTGGTTTTGCTCACTTTTTTCCTATTGATAGTCCATTTTCAATTGTACCTTCTTTATCCCTTTTCTTCTATTTGAGTTTACTTTGCTGTTGGTTTTGTAACTTTTAAACATGGAGACTTAGATAATTGCTGAGTTTTTTCTTTAATAACATAAGCTTTTAAAGCCATAAAATCTTACTATAAACTCTGCTTTAGCTAAATCCCACAAACTTTTACATACTGTTGTGTCATTAGTTAAAATTTCCCCCTAGTATCCTTGTAATTTTTTCCCTTGGTTGCTTAATTTCCAAATATTTTGGATATTCAAGATGTCTTAATGATTTCTAATTTATAAAACATACCCAGTATTTCAATCATTTGAAACGTATTCAGACTTGCTTATTGGCCCAAAGTAATGTCTATCCTGTACTTTAAAAGTATGTATATTTTGGAGTGTAGTGTTCCTTGTAGATTCCCTGGTGGCTCAGATGGTAAAGCATCTTCCTGCAATATAGGAGACCCGGGTTTGATCTCTGGGTTGGGAAGATGCCCTGGAGAAGGAAATGGCAACCCACTCCAGTATTCTTGCCTGGAAAATCCCATGGACGGAGGAGCCTGGCAGGCTACAGTCTATGGGGTCACAAAGAATCGGACATTACTGAGCAACTTCACTTTCTTTCTATAGTGTTCCTTAAATGTCTACTGTTGTGTTGGTTAATTAACAGTGTTGCTCAAATCTTCTGATCCTCAGACTTCCCAACTTCTATCAATTACTGAGACAGGAATATTAACATTTTCAGCTCTAACTATGGGTTTGTCTACTTCTCTCTTTATTTCTACCAGTTTTTGCCTGTGTATTTTGAAACTCTGTGATTAGGGATATACACATTTAGGACTCTTATGTTACCCCCTAGACCTTCACCCCAATGTGTGCAAATCGCACTTACATTGAGTCAAGTTCATGACAATAAACTCCTGCTGCTAAGTCGCTTCAGTCATGTCCGACTCTGTGCGACCCCATAGACGGCAGCCCACCAGGCTTCCCCGTCCCTGGGATTCTCCAGGCAAGAACACGAGTGGATTGCCATTTCCTTCTCCAATGCATGAAAGTAAAAAGTGAAAGTGAAGTTGCTCACTCCTGTCCGACTCTTAGCGACCCCATGGACTGCAGCCCACCAGGCTCCTCCATCCATGGATTTTCCAGGCAAGAGTACTGGACACTAAAGCTACTATATCAAAATTCAGATTTATTAAAAGACAAGAGAACTCAAGCTCTTTTCCTTAAAGCTGGAAAACAAAGAAGCTAAGCTTCAGTAAGGAATAGCACGCGTGTGAAAGTTCAAGGATCTCCCAAATGAATACAAATGCTGCAATCTGCGATCCCCCCACGACACATTCTCCAATCAGCATCACGCCCACTGTAACAGTGGACAGGAGACCTCTCTGGACAGCAGCTGAGCAGCCATGCCTTCCAACGAGTCTCATACCCTCTGGGGAAGAACAGAGTCTCCTCTGTGTCCAGAAACTCAAATGCATGTCTTTGCATCACGCTCTTTCCACTCAGAAAATGCCCTGATCACAGACCTGTTTCAGGGCTCCACTCCTCTCTATCCCCAAGTGAGCAGCATCAGGGTAGCACCGAAGGTCTCCACACTTGTGGTTGTTTGAAACAAAACACTCACACACACCTGCACAAACATGCATGTGCACATGCACAGAGTTCAAACTAAAGAAAGGAAAACACATAGCTCCCTCGTTTTCACCCAGCCTGTACTTTGGGCACCTCCCCTGCCCTACCCCGGCAGTTGATCTCCAGCTTTGGAACCTGGGAGACCGTGAGCCATGACAAGGAGGGGGCCAGCCTTTGCAATGGTCCACGTAGGGGATGACCCAACCTCTGCCCCAGCTGCCCTCCCCCTGGTGGGCAGAGAAGGAAGAGGACGCGCCCAGCCCACCTGTAATCACACCAGTGGTGGGCTGGGCTCATTCTGAGTCCTTTCAGCTCAAACCAAGTGAGAGCAGGACCCCCAGACGAATCTACATGTGAATTCTGGGTGCGCTTGGTTGCTCAGCTGTGTCCAGCCCTTTGGACTGTAGGCTGCCAGGCTCCTCTGCCCATGGAAGTTTTCAGGCAAGAATACTTCTGTGGGTTGCCGTGCCCCTTCAGGGGATCTTGCTGACCCAGGGAATCGAACCCACGTCTCCTGTGTCTCCTGCACTACAGGCAGATTCTTTACCCACTGAGCCATGGTCCAGGGGTTAGGAATCCGCCTGCCCGGGCAGGGGACACGGGTTTGATCCTCGGTCTAGGAAATACGATCCCATGTGCCATGGGGCAACTAAGCCCCGTGTCACAACTACTGAGCCCATGCTCTAGAGACCTTGAGCCGCAACTGCTGCAGTCCAAGCGCCCAGAGCCTGTGCTCTGCAATGAGAGACGCCCCCACGATGAGGAGCAACCAGAGAGTAGGCCCTGCCCACTGCAGCTAGAGATAGCCTGTGCAGCAACAAAGACCCAAAGCAACTGAAGTAGACAATCAAAGTGAGAGCAGACCTTTAGCCTTGATCCTGAGGAAAATGCTGGTCCACAGACTGGGGACGACCTCCCTCCTGGGAGGCCGTGGGCCCTGGTGTCAGCCACGCTCCCAGGTCCCCACCTTGGGCCAGAGACCTGACTGGTCCCCCCGCCCCGCCTGGACCCCAGGACCACGTACTCGAGGACGGAGTGTGTGGCTGCGCCGGGGTGGTAGCGGTAGAGGAGGAGGCTCTGGTCCACGCGGACGACTCCACCGCCCTTCTTCAGGTGCTCGTAGAAGAACAGCAGGTCCTCAGGGACACCCTGTGGGGTGAAGAAACACGTGTCCACTCAGAACAGAGCCTTGGTTCAGGCAACGGGAGATGGAGGTCTGCCCAGGGCCCCCACACTTGAGCTCAGGCTGACCGGTGAGGCCTCAGCTGGAAAACAACACACCCAGCTGCCCCCAGCTCATGGCCAGAGCTCGGCAAATGTGACCATAAGAGGCGGTTCTGGGGCAAGAAGGTGCCCGAGGTGTAGACCCAAGCCCCGTCGTCACTCCCACTGCCGCCAACTGGACCCCGGACCCCACTGCCCCCTCTCTGTTGACGGGCACGCTGCTCCGAGGGTCTGCAGGGTCCCACGGGGTCCTCCTGTCCTGTGAGAACCCAGCCCTCCCACCCTCGTCTGGAGAAGGGCTCAGATCAGGGCTGGCTGGCGGGGCCGCGGCTGCCCTGCTGGTCAGTCCAGGGCTGGGGGACCTCAGTCCTGACGGGGATAACCATTGCAGCTCCTTCACTTCCTTGAGTTCAAGGTGAAAACCAAGAAAGCAGAGGGTCTGGACAGGAGGTCACCCAGGGCGTGTCTGGCGAGCAGAGCCCAGCGACAGCCGAGCAAGCTGCCAGGACCCCTGCTCCAGGCAGAGGCTGGTTTCCCCACAGTGCAGAGGCTGCTGTGCGCCGGCCCCAGCCTGTTCTGCCTCTTCAGCCCAAGCTCAGGCCAGGGCAGCGCCAGCACCACGGCGGGGCTGACTGCTCCCGGTAGAGCCACCATCGCTCACCCAGCTCATTCACCCGAGGGGAAGACGGCATGGCTGGCCTCTGAGGTCTCGATGCCCTGGGAGAGCCCCGTGGCCGTTACCTTTGGGGAGAGAGGGGACTCCTGGCTGCTTTTGGCCAGCTTCTTGGCCCAAGTGTATCCCCTAAGTGGGCCCTGTGCACCCAGCCTCTGGGGTCTGTGATCACCTGGCCATGAATTTTGCCACCTCCTGGCTCAGGCCTGAGAGCCACCCTGTGGGCAGCCCGCTGGGCTCACTCCTGGGCTGCCACTGAGCAGCGCGTTGGTGCCCATGCAGAGCCACCCTGCCCAGGGAGTCGCCGCCAGGGGGTCTCAGCACACGGGAGGCTGACGGGCCGCAGGCCACACCGGAAAGCAGCGCGGGAGCCGCGCCAACAGCCTCACTTCAGTGTCAGCTGTTGAGTCATTCCGTGACGTGATGGACCACTGTGGTGACTAAGTGTTTTCACAAAGACCACAAGTCATGAAAGGATTTATACCAAAATGTTAAAAGTCAACTTTCACAATTGTGCTCGCATGCGCACTGCAGCTAGAGAGGAGCACCCACTAGCCACAACCAGAGAAAGCCGCGAGCAGCAATGAAGACCAGTGCAGCCAAAATTCAGGGAAAAAAGTGTGTGCAGCTCAGCTAAAAGCCGTCTACGGTTCAAGAAAGACAAAAGGACCGTACACAAAAGTTCAGAGCAGATGTGTGGTGATTCAGGGCTCACAGGTGATTTGTATATTTTTCCTTTTGCTAATTTTCTGCATGTTCAAAGGCACCTTTCAGGAGCACATTGTAACTCCGCGCTTTATAGATTTAGGAAGGAGAGAAGATGTCCTCTCTGCTCATGACCAGTAGGAACTCAACCCCAGAGTGTTCTTATTTCTGGCAAAGAGACAACCGAGAATTTAATTTAGCCAGAGGAGGTGGAAAACCAGGTGCTGAGCCCAGTCCTCTGTGGAGACGGGGCCCGACAGGACTTGGGGGGGTCACCCTTGCCTTAGGGGCTCATGGGGTGTGGAAGGGCGTGTGCCCTCGGAGGTGTGGAGAAAGGGGATGCGGGTCCTCCGGGATCAAACAGGAGAAGGGGGGACACACTCTCCTCCCCCTCCTGCCCTCAACGCTGCTGTCCTTCCCTGGGGTCACAGAAGGGGCGACCTTGGGGTAGGAATCCTGTGAACAGAAGCTACACAGTCAGCATGACAAGAGGCAGAAAACAAACACTCTGTGAACAGACATTCACCCCAAACAAAAACGCCACCACCGAAAATCATGAAGGAGAAGAAAACTCTGTCAACAACGCTCCCAGTGAAATCTCACGTCCTCCACAAGGCTTGAGAACAGGGGAGGCCATCTTGAGTCAGAAGTGCCATAACCAACAGAGCTGGACCCGTGCAAAGAGCAGGGGAGACAGGAGAAGAGGAGGAGGGGGACTAGCCTGGGCTGGGGGCGTGACCGCACGTGGGCTTCTCTGGGAGCTGAAGCTCTTTCATGACATCAGACGGTGGTGATGGTTGTGCATCCCCATGAATGTGCTGAAATACACTGAACTGCACACTTCAGTTCAGTCACTCAGTCGTGTCTGACTCTTTGCAACCCCATGAATCACAGCACGCCAGGCCTCCCTGTTCATTACCATCTCTTGGAGTTCACTCAGACTCACGTCCATTGAGTCAGTGATGCCATCCAGTCGTCTCATCCTTGGTCGTCCCCTTCTCCTCCTGCCCCCAATCCCTCCCTGCACACTTAACAGGTGAATTATACGAATTATACCCCAATAAACCTTTTAAATAAGAGAGGATTGACTGAACTCAAAAAAGAAATAGAAGAAAAAGACAAAATTATGTGAGAAATGAAGACAAAACTAGAAAGTTCTCCAGGGAAAACAGATCTGAATAAAAATAAAGGGCACTGAAGAAACGTAGGAAAGTGAAGATTAAGAAAACTAAATAATAAAAAAGGGTTAAGAGAAAGTTGTTGAAATGGAAGACAAAGAAAATCTAGCCAATGTATAATGAATATTGAAATAGAAAACCACAGCAATGGCAGACGGCTAAAACTTTATAAGCCAAAGAGAGCTAAGAGCAAACCTGGTCCCCACACATCGGAACCAGATCACGTCGGAACCCAGTGAAACCAAGAGTCTTTAACAACAAGGCAGGAATTCTCCTGTTGCCTCAAGCTGAGTCTGAGGACTGTCATCAAAGCAAGGCAGTGGGGAGCTGTGTCCTCAGGACAGGAGGGAAGGTGTGGCCCAGGGTTTTCTGTGCAGTCCATCCCTCCTTCGTATGTCCAAAACCACAGTCTTCATGTGCAGGAACAAGGAACACCATGGCCCTTCAGACGTGGGGAAGCCTGACGTGTGAGGCTGAGTCCAGGGACTCGGACAGGCACCTGGAGACTCAGCCGCCTTCTGATGTGAGAAGAAATCACACATCAAAATCAGCAGGAGAGAGAGAAGGAATAGGCTGACCCACTGACTGCCGTTAACACAAAAAGCTGAGCAGGAGAGGTTTAAGAAGAACATATGGGATTAAGCGCATTCCATACAGAGATGACAAAATACAAACCTTCTTTGATACCGAGAGGTTTTTAAGGCACGAGAGAAGATGCCGGCTTCTGGCTTTAGGTGTCTGAGAGGCCAACCTCTGCAGCACCTGTGAGGCCCAGGCTCAGAGCAGGGGGCGCTGGGGCGGGGAAATGAAACCCATGAAACAGAGGTGGACGCCCCAGCCTCGCTGCCCTGATGTCCTCGGGACAGAATCTGGGTGAGCACAGGTGGGAGTGAGGGAAGATCCCAGAACACAGAGACCAAGGATGGGAGGAAATACCCATGAGCACGCATCTGACCCAGAACAGCAGCACCTCAACAAGAAGACACCACAGGGATTTATCCAGCGGTCCAGGCCCCCTGCATCAGAAGCATCAAATCCAAGTGATTAAGACTCCGGGCTTCCAATGCAGGGGGCCTGGGTTCGATCCCCGGTCAGGGAACTAGATCCCTAGCACTAGCACTCAGACTGCAACTAAAGATCCCACGTGCTTCAGCGAAGATGGAAGATCCCGTGTGCCGCAACTGAGACCTCCTTGGCCAAATAAATAAGGCACTCCACCCAAAACCAGGCAAAAAAATCTGGATGCTTCATAAAAACAGGAGCAGCCCATCCACACATGAAAATTGCTCAATGTCGTAAGTCATCTAGAAAATGTAGATTAAAATACAACAGGACACCACACAACTCCAGTCAGAATGGCTAAAATGCAAAGGAGCCAGGGGTCCCCACCTCCAGAGAGGGGGTGGCAGCTCACAAGCCACACAGCAACTCCAAGCCTGAGGCTCTTTCCAATGGGTGCAAAGGCACTTCTGAAAAGTGTCTGCCATGTGGGGTAGCAGCTCTTCTGAGCAACCACGACCCACTCCGGGCCATCCCCGCCCTCAGAAGAGCTCTGTTCTGAACCAACAAACACCATTTTGGTCACTTTCCTTCTGGTTTAAGGGCCTGAAACAGTTGCCTCCTGGGGATATCCAGACCCCTCAAGCTGGGTGTCATCCTGCGCCTTCCTCCAACTCTCCTTCTCCCCTCCACCTCACTCTGGGAGTGCATCTCCCGGATTTAAAACCTGAGCACCTTGCGGGCTCAGCTCATGCCCGCGGCGTCCTCGTTTATCCCCGAGTCTCGCTGCCATCCTGCTCTGGGACCTTTAGCACCTCAACCGTCCCGGCAGCTCCAGTTCCCTGCTCTTCTCTCCCGGGTGCGAACTGCAGCCTCCCGGACACAGAGAATCAGCTGAGGACCAGCCCCCAAACCTAAATCCAGCCCCCGGCACATGGTGCTCCCTCTAATGCATTCCACAAAGAACTCTTCGGCTCAACCTGTTTTCTTGGGGGAGGGCCTGAAGGAACCAGGAAACACCTCATGTCCCCATCCTGGCGGTGGGTTCACGGCCATCTATGACCCCATCCTCATGCCCACATCTCTCATTTGCTGCAGCCACGGCTCCATCCCAGCCCAGGTCCTTGGTCCCTGATCCCTGAGCCCTGTACAAAGAGGGATGGACTTTCTTTTCCTTCCACAGCCCTCTCTCCAGGAAGAATTAACTTGTGCTAAGAGGCCTGACACTTCCCGTCCTGAAGCTGCTCATGGCTGTGACTTAAGGAATGCCTCCTGATGACCATCTTGGAGCTACTTGCCACAGAGGAATGAGAACAGTGCTTGGACTCAGCACCAGTGAGAGCAGCTTTTGCAGCACCTGCTTGGTGGCGGGGCGACGCATGGGGTGTCCCTTTGCTCCCCCCATGCCTTGATTTCAAGGAGAATCTGTTGGCAGAGAGGACACCCTGCCATCTCTCTGACCTTCCTGGTGGGAGCTCCTGGGCAGAGTGCGGCTATGCGCTCACGAGACCCTCCAGGACAGGGAGGCCTGTGGAGCTGCGGCAAAGACATTCCCTATCTGGCCAGTCCAGAGGACAGGCGGGCTGGCCCCTGGTTTATACGCATGAGACCAGCACGGCTCCTGGAGGGCACGTCTGGGTAGACACGAGAGGGACTGTCTGGCCAGGGTCCAGCGCAGGGGGCAGCAGAGGAGCCGGCCTCTCCCTGGGGTGTGGTCAGAGAGGGGGCCCCCATGCCAAGGATCCACTGGGCCCCTGGCAGTGGGTGACACTCCCCTCCAAAGTGGAGAGAAGACTCCGAGCGGGCTGGATGGGGGCCATGGTCCTGGAGCAGATGGGGAGCCTGGGCCTGCGTCACCCCACCTTCCGGCCTGATGGGCCTTAACACGTCTGGCCCACGGGCTCCGTCCACCATGAGACCAGACACACGTCTCAAAGCCAATTTAAGGAGAGTTAAAGGAAAGCAAACTACTCAACCGTGAGATTTACCTTCTGACTGAGTGTTCTGTTGGACTGTTCCCTCTAAGGCCGTCAAGGAGGCAGGGAGAGCAGCCGGGGTCCGTGTCCCCGTTTCTGAGCCAGAGGCCAGCGTGGGTCCTGCCCTGCGGGGGAGGCTCGGGCCACCTCGGACCCCAGTGCTCCAGGGCCGCCACCCGCAGGGGAGCAAGGGGCGCTCCTCTCCCGCTGCCGCCTGGGGTAGCAGGGCGGCACTGCCCGTGTCCTGTGCTTTCCCACAACAGCCCTTAAACCAGGATGAGGTGGCCGCACGGGTTTGAGCCCAGAGCAGACGCCCACGGTCTTCACAGAAACCCGCTGCTCCCGGGGAGGCCCAGCACCAGCACGCAGCCCCAGGGAGCGCCGGGAAGGCCCTCAAAGCCCCTCCCCGCGTGCCCAGAGGAGGGATCCATGGACCACACTTACCCGCCCGCCCTCATCAAACGGGCCCACGTGGGCAAACCAGGCTCGGGAGCAGAACCAGGTGGGCATGATCACGGTGGGGCCGTTGGAGGTAAACACCTGGAAGCAATTAGCATCGACACAATTAACAGAGAAGAACAGTTGTCACACAACCTCTCAGGTTATTTCCCAGAAAGTCACTCAGAAAGTGATAAACTGCATGCCCCCTCCCTGTCAGTACAAAGGTTCAAGTGGCTTTAGAGGCAGATCAATGGTGTCTGGCTCCCCAGGCGGACAGACAGAGGGGATCCCTATCCCCAGCTCCTCGGGGGCTGTGCTGTAATCACTTCCTGATCGAGCTCCACCTCCACCCTAATGAAAAGGAATGCCTAAAATGAAGAGTGACGACGGAGAGGCATTGCGTGTCCCCCATGTGGGGCTCTGTCTGCCTGACTGATGGGCAGCTGGGCTTGGGGGCTCCGAACTCTTATTTTATTTCTACCAGGTTATCAAGTCTGCACTTGTGCCATGGACTCTGTGAGAACCTGCCTGACGTCTGGTCCGATCTGCACCCAAATCATGGAGAGTGTGAGGCTGTGAGCACGTCTTGGGGACAGGGAGTCACGCCCAGAAGCTGAGCTGGAACAGAATGGGACGGACAGACCCCCACCCTCTGTGCCTGGGACAAGTTTCTTCTGTATTTGGACATGGTTTGTGAACATCCAGCAGCAGACAGTCACTTGGGACAGCCCACCCCTTCCACGCAGCCCTCACCTGCCAAGCTCGCTCAGCCCCGAGCAAGCCTGTCTTCTGGACTTTTGCTTCGAGACACTTCCACCAGAGACTACTCCACGCCTAGCCCCCACCTCTCAAGCTCTCTGCTCACTCAGGAGCCTCATCGACCACAGGTGACTGGGGGAACCTGTTTGTGGAACTTTCTCTTTGGTGACACAGGGAAGGGGCGAGGCTGCTGTGGTGACTAGGGCTTGGTGATTGACATGGGATCCCCCCTGCACCCCACCCCACCGTGGGCTTAAGAAGTGGAGCAGCTGCTGACGTGTGCGTTCTGAGTTTTAAATGTGGTTTCCAGCAAGACAGAACTCGTGAGGGTCTTAACAATCCTCTTAGAAATTTGCCAGTCATCAGTTCTAGTCACTGTTTGAATTGTGTGTAGGTGAAGGAATGTCATGTCTTAACCTGGTGTGTGAAGTGTAGCCTGTGAGCCCCTCTGTGTACAGGTGCCCCCGTCTGTCACCTGAGGCTGCCAGTGGGTCCCCCTTCCTTGTCCTGCAGCAGAGCAGGGGGCCGCAGAGCAGGGGGCCGAGGTCCTGTCCAGACCAGCCCCTGACCAGGGGAGCCGTGGAGCCCTCGGGAGAAGGTGGTGTAGGCTTAATGAGCGTATCCCACCTCTAAAACCCCAGGGACTCATTACAAGAAACCTTAAGCGAAACTGTCTTAGAAGAAAAACAACCCTTTCTTCCATGAATGGCCTGTTGCAGCCACTTCCTGCACTCAGGTCACATGTTCCTGGATGTGAAACATGGCCGGGCCCCTGTGTGGGTCGAGCAGGTCAGCAGCACTCAGGGCCAGCTCCCTGGCATGGTCACGATTCTGCCTCCACTGCTCCCACGAGCTCAGGCTGGTCCTGCCAGCCCACAAGGAGTGGAGAGGGGCTCCTGGCTTCCTGGGATTCGCCCTGCCTGTAGCCACAATGCCGGGCCTGGGCCATGGACGTTCTGCCAACAACAACTGGAGACCAGAACACAGGGCTCTTTCCCTTGACACCCTGGGGCACGAAGGATGTGGGGAGAATTCAGAGGGGACGGGCCCCCCCTCCCTCTCTCACTGCACTGCCTGCACTGAGTCTGAGGCAGGGAGGGAGAAGGAGGCAGACCCCAGGAGCGAAGGGGTCCCCAGGGAGACCCAAACATCTGCCTCTCTCTGCCCTGCACTCCGGGCACAGAGCCTTCAACCCGGACAAGCCCCTTGCACACGCACACGCCTACACACATAGACAACACACATCCCACTGCCTTGGGCAGGCGGGCCCTGAGGGCAAGCCCACCACCTGCGAGGGGGATTTGCAGGAATTGAAGACTCCTGTACTGAAGTCCAGAGAAGGCAATGGCACCCCACTCCAGTATTCTTGCCTGGAAAATCCCATGGGCGGGGGAGCCTGGTAGGCTGCAGTCCATGGGGTCTCGAAGAGTCCGACATGACTGAGCGACTTCACTTTCAGTTTTCACTTTCATGCATTGGAGAAGGAAATGGCAACCCACTCCAGTGTTCTTGCCTGGAGAATCCCAGGGACGGGGAGCCTGGTGGGCTGCCGTCTATGGGGTCGCAGAGTTGGACAAGACTGAAGCGACTTAGCAGCAGCAGCAGTACTGAAGTCAGCTTACTTCTGCCTTCATCGGGGGCGCAGGGCAGGCGCTGGGCCCACCCTTCTCAGCCCAGAACACGAGCTTCCCCGCCCAGCAGAGCAGCAGCTTCAGCGGGTGAGGGTGTCTCAGGCAAGGTCCTGGGAGGAGGGCTAGCGTCCCCAAGCTGGGCCTGGTTACAGCCATGCCTACCCACACTTCCGAGCTTGGGCGCCGTGTCCAGCCACGGCACTGGCTTAGAGTGACCAGCGTGTGCCCCTGATTCTAACAACTAACACACACTCGGCCCCGAGACCACCAAGCTGAACGTTTGGATAGTACACATAGACCCTGCTCCCCTGGGCCACTTCATTTGGCTGGAGCTGCTGAGAGGCTCACGGCGGATGGCGACTCACACCACAGCCCGGGGGCCGGTCTGGTGGGGCCTCTTTCTGGCCTGCAGGCGGCCTTCTCCATGTGTCCCCACATGGCGGCAAGAGCTCTGGCGTCTGATCCCATCAGGGCTCCACCCTCACCGCCTCAGCTGACCCCAGTCACTCCCAAAGGCCCCGTCTCCCAGTCCCATCACACTGGGGGTTCAGGACTTCAAGACAAGAATGGAGGACATGGGCATTCAGTCCAGGACAGGCCCACCCCATTCTCAGACCTCCAGCTCTGCCCTGTCCCCCAGGGCAAGTGCTCCCGAGCCCTGATCCACAGGCATTTGCACCCAGGAGCCCATCAGCAATGACCACTCATCTCTAATTGACCCCAAGCTCCAGACTACAAACCTGGCTGCCCCCTAACGTCTTCCCTTGGTTGCATGAGGGATGACTCAAAATGACTTACAATTTTGTTGAGTATGATTAACACGCAACACATGGTACATATTTAAAGTTTGATGAATGTGAACAAAGTATACACACCTAACCACCCCATCCCCAGCTTCCCTTGTGCCCTTGTCCATCCCCGGGGGTGAGCTTCCCACCTCCCTCCCCCAGGCAATTGCTAACTTGCTTTCTTGGGGGGTGGGCACACACTCCTTTCAGGATCTTAGTTCCCCAAAAAGGGATCAGACCCTTGGCAATGAAAGTGTGGAATTGTAACCACTGGACCACCAGGGGATTCTCTGATTGGCTTTCTATCACAGGTAAATTCCTTGCATTTACCAGGATTTCACAGAGTCACGCAGTCCGTGCTCTTTTCTGGTTTCTTGCACTCAGAACCACCTGTTCGCTCTGAACTACAGCTGTTTTCCCTTTCGCCTGTTGGATGCGGGCTGCTCCTAGTTTATGTGGCAAGCATCTGGGTGTTAAGTCTCTAGGCTTCTGTTTCTCTCAGGTAAACACCCAGGAGGGGGTGACTGGATGAAAAGGCAGTTGAATGGACAGCTTCTAAAAAATCTGCTAAACTGTTTTCCAAAGTGGTTGGATCATTCGAGTTCCCACCAGCAGTGTGCATTCCCGTTGCTCCACATTCTTGCAAACACGTGGGATGGCCAGCCTTTTTATTCTAGACCTGCTAACAGATAGTCACTGGTACCTCACTGAGGACTTAACATTTTTCTAATGGCAAACAATGCTGAACTAATTTGCCATCCATATACCTTATTTGATGAGGCATCTATTCAAATCATTGGCCCATTTTTTATTGGGACGTTTGTTTTCTTATCATTGAGCTTTGAGAGCCCTACAGAGCTCTGGGCACAAGCCCTTTATCAGAAATTATCTGCAAATATTGTCTCCCATTCCTCTGACCTGTCTTTTCATTCTCTTAACAATGTCTTTCAAAGAAGTTTTCCATGTTCTTGAGTTCCCATTGACCCATTGTTTTCCTCTTATTGTGATTTTGGTATCTTATTTGAGAACTTTTTTGCCTAACCCAAGGATGTAAAGATTTTTTCTAAGTTTTCTTCTTGAATTTTTAGTTTTAAGTTCTATATTTCGTTCTAGGATCCATTTTGAGTTAATTTTCACACATGGTGTGAAGTGTTAAAGTTCAACTTTATTGCATATGGATATCCATGTGTTCCATCTGTTCGAAGATGATGCTTTCCCACTGAGCTGCATTTGCACTTTGATAAAGGATCAGTTGTCTGTGTACACGCAGGCCAATTCTGGACTCTGCTCCGTCCCTTTGATCTGTCTCTCTTTATGCCAACACACATTGTCTGGATTAGCCTTGAGGTTGGGTAGTGCTTGTTCTCTAACCTTCTTCTTTTGGGGATGAATTTTGCCTATTCTAAATCCTTTGCATTTCCAACAAATTTTAGAATGAGTTTGTCAATTTCCATTAAAAACAACAACAACAAACAACCCTGTTGTGATATAAACTGGGATCATGATGAACATACAGATCAGTCTGGGGAAGACAGACATCTCAACAACACTGAGTCCTCCAACCCATGAGCACCGTGTAGCTCCCCATTCACTTCAGGCTTATTTCTTGCAGTAACTGTACTAGTTTCCTGTGGTTGCTGTCACAAATTACCACAAACTTAGTGACTTAAAACAACAGTGGTTTATTTTTTTAAAATCCTGGAGGCCAGAAATTCTAAGTGAGTCTCACAGTGTGAAATCGGGGTGTCAGCAGGGCCTCGCTCCATTCAGAGGCAGGGGGACCACCGTTCCAGCTTCTGTAGGCCACCAGCACCACTCGCCCCCCCTGGCTCAGGGCCCCTCTCCTGAATTCTCAGCCAGCAGCGCGGTGTCTCATCTGTCTGGGTCAAATCTCCTCTGACTCCTCGTAAGGACACTTACAACGGCAGGGCAATCTTGAAATCCTTCATCACATCCGCAAAGACACTTTTTCCACTTAAAGTAACATTTCCAGTGTAACCCCCCATCCCCAGGGGACATTTGTCTATGTTTGCAGACCTTTTCAGTGGTTACTCCTGGGGGTGGGAGGGGTGAGGAGATGGGGAGGGGCACTCCTGCTGTCTAGCTGGGACAGGGGAATGAAGTTTTAACTGTGAGGAAACACACTACATCCTCACGTTGCTGCAATTAAAAAGACTGATGATACCAAGTGAAAATCGCACAGGTTTCGGGAAGGTCAGTGAGACAGAACCACTTTGCAAAACAGCTGAGCAGGTGCTCAGACCTTCTGCACAGCCAGTTGCTCCGCTCCTGGGCACACACCACACAAAACCTGACCACGAATGTTCCAAGCAGCTTTCTTTACAGCAGACAAAACACTTAGAATCTAAACCTTATATGTCAACACTGTATGGCAGGACCCACAGTGCAGACGCAGCGCATGCGCCCCCAGCAACAGAGCAACTGATGCACACGCAACACAGGGGAACGTCAGCCAAGTGCGGCCATTACAGTCTTATTTGTGTGGAATCTTAAAAATGGGAGCTTTAACCACTAGCGACAGAGAAAAGGTCAGTGGTGCCTGCAGTCGAGGTACAAAGACACAAACTTAAAAAGTCTTTAACAAAATCTTTGCTGCCACGCAGTAAGCTGCTGGCATAAGCGTCCTGAAGCCATCAGTACAGACCTGAGCCCCGTGACTCCCAGCATCTCAGCATCTGGGTTTTGGGGGGTGGGAGGGGGTCTGAAAGGTCTGTGAAGCCAGGCCTACAGCCAACAAACGCCACAGAAGGGCCCCTGAGGCCCTCTGAACTCAGCATTATATAGCAAATACAAAAACATCAGTGCCAACAAACGTGCTTGGTAATTTCCCGACAGTCAGAAAAAAGCTGATTTCACACTATTATTTGGAAACCATTACAAAGCAAAACTGAGCTTCCTGTTTTCAACGCTGACTTGCCAAAACTCCAGACGCATTTTCTGGCGAGTGACTCCACAGCTGCACACCTGATGTTCCAGCTGTTTCCCCCGGTTGTGGGACTGACCAGAGAAAACAGACCCAGTCCCCAGACACACGGGTGCATGAAATGAGGCTTTGAGTGTAAAATGCACATCAGATTTTGAAGACCTGGTATAAAAAAAGCATGTAAAATATCTGACTGATATTTTCATATTGATCACATGTTGAAAGGATAATATTGTGTATACATTAGACTAAAGAAGATATTATTATAACTAATCTGTTTTTAAACCTTTTTAATGTAACTACTACATTTTAAAAAACTGTATTTTGGCTTCCATTTGTGACTCATCTTCTTTCTTTTTTAATTTGAAATATAGTTGATCCACAATGTTGTGTCAGCTTCCGCTGCATCACATCATACGTCTAAGTATCTGTCCCCAAACAGTTCCATACATTCTTCTTTCTTTTTAAAGACAGTTTATTTTCAGAGTTGTTTTTTCTCTTTTTAAAATTATGTATTTGGCTGTGCTGGGTCTTAGCTGTAGCATGTGGGATCTTCAATCTTTGATGCGGCATGCAAGATCTTTTTAAATTGCAGCAGAAGAACTCTTAGTTCAGTCGCTCAGTCGTGTCCGACTCTTTGCGACCCCATGAATCGCAGCACGCCAGGCCTCCCTGTTCATCACCATCTCTCGGAGTTCACTCAGACTCACATCCATCGAGTCAGTGATGCCATCCAGCCATCTCATCCTTGGTCATCCCCTTCTCCTCCTGCCCCCAATCCCTCCCAGCATCAGAGTCTTTTCCAATGAGTCAACTCTTCGCATCAGGTGGCCAAAGTACTAGAGTTTCAGCTTTAGCATCATTCCTTCCAAAGAAATCCCAGGGTTGATCTCCTTCAGAATGGACTGGTTGGATCTCCTTGCAGTCCAAGGGACTCTCAAGAATCTTCTCCAACACCACAGTTCAAAAGCATCAATTCTTTGGCGATCAGCCTTCTTCACAGTCCAACTCTCACATCCATACATGACCACAGGAAAAACCATAGCCTTGACTAAATGGACCTTAGTCGGCAAAGTAATGTCTCTTAGGGGGACCCAATACCCTGACCAGGGATGGAACCTGGGCCCCCTGCACGGAGCATGGAGTCTTAGCCACTGGACTACCAGGGAAGTCCATCAATCCATTCTTTAAGTGGCATAGGCCCATGAAGTAGGAGGAAATGCACAGAAACAGCAAAGACTAGTTCAGACAATGGGCAGTTCCGGTTGGAGGGAAAGAGTTTTAGCAAAGAGTGAGGCCATCACCAGACTGGCCGAGGGTCAGGCCTGGGCAGCTGTGGAATTTGTGAGCACCAGCCTTCCCTCCTGCATTGCCTGCTGCTTTGGTAGGACCACCAATATTTAGAAATTAAAACAAAGTATTTCTAGATTTCCATGGGTTGAAGAGAAAAAAAAAAACACAAGAAACTTAGAAAATATTTTAAGCCAAATGAAAATGAAAATAATACATTAAAATCGTGGGAAGCAGTCAGAATAGAGAAGATTTTATAGCTTGAAATATTTATATTAGAAAAGAAGGTCTCATATCAATGATCTAAGCTTCTACCTTAAGAAGAGAGGAAAATAGCAAAGTAAAGTAAACAGAAAAAGGATAGAACAGATACAAGAACAGAAATCTGTGAAATAGAAAATGATCAAGAACATCAATAAAACCAGAAGCTTAATCTTCAAAAAAACACCAGTGATATTGATAATATCTAGCTTATCAAAAATAAAAGATACAAATGATCAATGAGAAATAAAAGAACATGTCACTACAAAACTATAGACATTAATAAGGAAGTAAAGAAACATTGTTAAGTTTATACCAGTAACTTCAATGACCAGATAAAATGGACACATTCTCAGATGTTCCAGCCAAGAAGACCAGGCACCTGATCTGGGGGGAAGCAGGAAAAGTGCCACAGACGTCCCCAGCCCACCATAAGCCCAAGAAACTTGCCTGCCCACTTAATCCACAAACCGTGACCACTGACAGCACGTTGTTGCAAGCTCTAAGTTTGGAGTTGCTGGTTAAGCAGCAGTAAATAACTAAAACCAACTAAGCGTCTGTTGGATGGCCTAAGTGGTGCAGATACCACGACCAGAAAGTAAGAGAAGCCAGAAGTGCCACAGGCAGCCGTGCTCGGTCCAGGGCTTGTGTGGAGGGAGTGATAGAAGAGGACCACCCCCAGAGCCGGAAGAAGGAGCAGAGCCCTCAGGGCCACGGTCCTTCATAGCTGCCACTGGGACCCCCCTACATGTCCCCAGTAAGGACACCGGGCCAGAGGTGCCTGGGTCCCACAAACCCCACATCCAGGATGAGGGCTCTGAATGCAGATTTATGGAGCAGCTGCTAGCCAAGAGGCAAAGATTTGGACCTTTTTCCTCCAGTTTCATGGCTGAGTCGTCACAGCAGCAGGATCCAGTGAACCCTCAGTGGGTCAGGCGTGTTGTTTGTGGACTGCATACTGGTCCCCAAAGGGACAGTCACCCAGGGCCCAGAGCAGGCCTCCCCGGTCCTGCCAGCCCCAGTGCCCACATGCACACTGGGCACTGCTGTGTTATCCATGGTGTCTCACTCCATGAGGTGCGGCCTGTCCACCTTGGCATCTGACCTCCAGACTGAACCCATGGAAACCCCCATGTCCTGGAAACGTTTTCCACTTGCAGCGCCAGTGCTGGGCTGGAGGAATGATGGAAAGAATCATTCGAAGTCCCAGAGAGATTTGCCAGCAGCTCTTTCAAGGCACCGAGGTTTCCAGCATGTGAATATGCAACAGCTGAGGACACTGCTGGGAAATGTTCTCCTGTGTGGCTGGTTCAAGGAGTCCAAGGGTCAGGCCTGTGCAGCTGATCCGCAATGGTTGTCTATCCCATCGGCCCTAAGGGGCCTGAATCAGTCTGAATCACTGAACTTTCTGGAAGTATTGCAGGACAGATGACCACAGGCTTGGGCACCCCTTCACTCACAAACCATCACTCGAGAACTGACTACATATGGCCCAGGGAAGCCATCAGATTCATCAACCCTTCTCGCCCATGCTCAACCATCACCATTTTATTTCTCTGAGTTGTTCCAGCACCAGGAATGAGGAACGAGGCCCACCCGCTAAATCTGAATCTAGGGCGGAACCGGATGGAAGGTGGAATTAACAGATTTCAGACAGGCCTTAAAATCTGAAATCCTAATCAGAGAGAACAGGGAGAGTAGGCCCACATTTATTCACAGATATGTGGTCAGTGCATTCCCCTGGGACTAAAATGCTAAAAAGTCACTTATTAAATGGGATTAAGCAAGAAAACACTACAGCCTACCATGGGTAGGCTACAGTATCCAGGCACACTTTTTAAAGTATTTTGAGTAGAAAATTGATACTCATTTGATATAAAACTGACTTGACATGAGAATGAAATGCAGAACGCTTGGGTTCCCCCTGAAATGAGAGAAACAAAGGGTTTACAGCAGGTTTAGAAGCAGCTCTGTGTCAGAACCGGACGTGGTGCCGTGTCGACCACGACACCCCACGTGTCCTCACACATCTGTGCTCTGTGGCCTTGGGCCTCATGACATCCCCCTCGGAGTGGGGTGGGGGGCTCTGTCAACATGCCTCCAGCACAGACAACACAGAGCATATGCAGGGCCGTCCACACGGGTGATGCTGAACCGAGACGCCATAGCCAAGAGCTCTCCGTGGGCAGTTCTGCCCATAGGATGCCCAAGCAGGGCCAGCAGCTTGGTTCACACACATCCACACTCATCCCATGTGGACGGGGCCCAATTTACCACACTTCCTGGTTCCAGAACGGAGAAGGCAATGGCACCCCATTCCAGTACCCTTGCCTGGAAAATCCCATGGACAGAGGAACCTGGTGGGCTGCAGTCCATGGGGTCTCAAAGAGTCAGACACGACTGAGCGACTTCACTTTCAGTTTTCACTTTCATGCATTGGAGAAGGAAATGGCAACCCACTCCAGTGTTCTTGCCTGGAGAATCCCAGGGACGGGGGAGCCTGGTGGGCTGCCGTCTATGGGGTCGCACAGAGTTGGACATGACTGAAGCGACTTAGCAGCAGCAGCAGGTTCCAGAAACACCTGCTGAGCCTCTTCCGATGTTGTTGTGGGCTGCGGTGGAGGAAAGGTGTTGGTGGCTGGACTGGTTTTCTCTGCAGGTGAGGGTCTGCCCCGGACAGCTGCTGGCCCACCTGGGGGCCCAGCTGCTGCAGAATCCCTCATCTTGCTCCCAACCTGGGGGCAGATCTGGGCCGGGCAGCACCCATGTGCCTCCCTCGACTGCTGAGTGGCCAGTGTTGGCCCCGAGAACCACTGCTCGGATCTCCCAGGGCCTAGTGCTGCCGTCTGGGCAGCGCTGCGCAGCCCAGCTCTGGCCAGGAGGCGCCTCTGACTCAGACCCTGTCCCTCGTGTCTGAGGTGCCAGTCATCCCACAGGCAGTCAGCAAGCCTGGCGCCCCCCAGGCTCCCATGCAGGGCGGGGGTGTTCATCCTGCTGTGCCGTGGCACCACGGCATCCAGCGGCGTTCTGCTCACCATGGGGCTCAGCGACTGTCCAGTGGGTGAGTGAGTGAGCTTGAGGGGCAGGGCTGACGGAGGGAATCCGGCTTGTGCCTGTGCTCTGCTCACATGTGTGCAGGCACACACGGCTGCGGGCGTCCACCGTGACGGGAAAGCAGTGAACAGACACTGTGTGGGGCTGATCGCACCAAGGGAGCCCCGAGTGCGTGGGCTCAGGTGGACGCGCTGCCCTGGGCAGGACACACACGCTTGTTTCAACTGGAGGCCCCAGAGAGGAGCAGCCCAGTGCCTGTTGGGTGTGCCTCACTGTCCCACCCTCGGCTCTGCAGGCCCTTGGCCAGCAGAGACCACACGATGAGGCCGTGAGGGGTTGGAGGGCCCATAAATCCTTCCAGGTCAGACTCAGCTGCAGGATGCTAGAGGTCAGAGCCTCATACGCTGACCCGTAGGGGCGGGAGGCCTGGGAGAGTCTCCAGGCCAGTGAGAGGGGCAGGCTCCACAGGGGAACATGGCCTGCACAAAGGCTGTGAAAAGGCCCTAAATTTGGGGATAAGGAGCAGCAGATGGCTAACAGGGCAGCAGCCAGGACCCCCAGACGCCAGCTTCCCAAGGAGGTGAGAGGAAGGAAGGTCTGGGCAAGGGGCCAGCAGCACCGCCACACCTCCAGCCACTCCCAGCTCTGCCCGCGGGGACCTTACTTGTGCCGGCTAGGCCCTTGGGCGTGGGGACGCCGGGGGCTGTGGGGCCTCAGCAGGCCTCGGCTGCCCCCAGACCAGGGGCTGTCGCCACATGACACCGACTGGCACCACCAGGAAGTTACGTGCTGCCCTGACGGCCACCCCTCCTTAGCCTTACGGCTCATGTGTCAACCATATTCTTGGGTGGCCTTGACATGCTCACAGCCCAGCACTTGAAACGGCTCCTTCACAAAGCCGACGCTAGGGATCCTGTGTCAGCGGAGGGAGCAGTGACCAGGTGGACCCCCACCCATGGTCTCCCTGGAACGGGGGCCAAGGGGCACTGCACAGCCTGAGGCTGGCTCTGCCCTGAGCTCCCGTCTGGCCCTGCTGGCTGCCGGCCACCCAGCACTGGGTTGGTGATAATGATAAAAAGGACAATGTCAGGAAAAGCCCGTCTGTCATTATTTGAGGAAATTGTTAAACTAACTCCTTTTAATGGGCAACGACAGGGAAGAATTATCCTTTTCATGACATTAAGCTCGAGCTTGCCCCTTGGGGGAACTGCCCTTCAGAGGAACATGAACTTGTCCTCCAGAAATGCCAAGGGTACTCTGTGTCCCTGGGGCTGGCAAAGCTGGGGGACCTCCGATGTGGGGGGCACAGAAGTGCCATCCCTCCAGCTGGGTGTGGGCTCATGGTCCAGCACCCCCGCGGGCCCGGCAGGGGCGGCCTCAGGCCGGCTTCTCCCCTGCCATGTCTCTACAGTCTCAAGCTCTGCTTTGCGGAACCCAACCCAAGTCATTCATGCCTGTGCGTCCTAGGCAGGCGAGGACGGTGGGTGCCCAGGAGGTGAGCAAGGATCAGGAGTGGTGGAGGGACGGTGGAGAGACACGTTTGTTCCAGGGGTGCTGCTGGCAGAGATGGGGGCACCCAAGAGCCTCTTGATGAAAGTGAAAGAGGAGAGTGAAAAAGGAGAGAGGGAGGGAAAGGGCAACGAGCTGCGTCTGGACTCCCCCTCTGCTGCTGCTGCTGCTGCTAAGTCGCTTCAGTTGTGTCCGACTCTGTGCGATCCCACAGGTGGCAGCCCACTGGGCTCTGCCATCCCTGGGATTCTCCAGGCAAGAACACTGGAGTGGGTTGCCATTTCCTTCTCCAATGCTTGAAAGTGAAAAGTTAAAGTGAAGTCTCTCAGTCATGTCTGACTCAGCGACCCCATGGACTGCAGCCTACCAGGCTCCTCCGTCCATGGGAGTTTCCAGGCAAGAGTACTGGAGTGGGGTGCCATCGCCTTCTCCGGGACTCCCCCTCTAGGACTCCTCATTGCGCCTGAGGATCTTCTCGGCTCTGTGCTTTGATCTCCAAATTCACATTTCAACCTCCCCTTGGGGGAGGGAAGGAGGAAAGTTTTTTTCTGAATGTGCAACAAAGCCTTCATCCCCAGAGGGCTTTGCAGGTCAGCCCCCAGCTCCCGCTTCAACCCAACCTGGAGAATTCCTTAACACCCAATCTACATGGAATCATTTCAGATTATACTTAATCACCGAGAGCAGAACACCTATAATTTTGGGGGGGTTGCTCCTTCCCAGACATTTCTTAAAGCTTCATACTTTCTCCGTCTTATCAGCCCCCGCCTGCCCCAATTCTATTTGAACAAGACAGAACAGTTTCCAAAGTATTTCGTAATGTTTCTCTTGATCTACAAAGAACAAAGTGAGAGGACTCCGTCCCCACCTGCCACTCCCAGGGCACCTCTCGACCTTGGTGCCTCCCACTGAGCGTTGTTGGGGAGGGGCTGGCTATTTCTCTCGGGGCTGCACTTGCCGCTCCTCACTCTCACCTCTTACCTCTTTCTTTCTCACCTTTTCACCTCTATCTCCCGTTTTGGTGAACTGGCATCTCCTCCAGGAAACAGCTGACCCTGAATGACCTGAACCACACCTGGGGGCATTTTGGCTCCAATCATGACTCCATCGGAAAGGGCTGCGGACCTCCTCACTGTGGCCTGGCTGTGCCCGTTGTCCTGCTGAAGGTCATCTGACTCAGTCCCGGCACCCCGTGTGGAGACGGTCACCATGCTGGGGACTCAGACCCATTGCCCATTGGTCCTCCAGCAGGGCCAGCAGGCGGCCTCCTAGCTCTTGGCTTCCTCTCTTCCTTCTCCAATCAAGACCCATGGAAATCAAGTGCAATTCTTAAGCAATTTTATGATGAATTCCCCAGGATTTTTTTTTTTTAATCAAAGGTAGAACTAAAAACAAACAAGAGAAGCCAGATTAAAAAAAAAAAAAACCTTCCTTAAAATGAATGTCCAGAAGACACCTGACTTTTTACCCTAAATCATTAAACATTTCTTCTTTTAAAGAGACACATATTTGATTCAAGTAGTCTAAAATATAATGACCTCCCAAGAGTCAGTTATTGGAAAAAAATATGTGGGGTTTTGCACAACAGGGCTAGGAGAAGGGATGCCAACACTCTGGACCCTGCATACTTGGACTTGAGCACATGTTCTCCCAAAGAAGATACACAAATGGCCAATAAACACACAAAAAAGATGCTCAACATCACTGATCATTAGGGAACTACCAATCAGAACCATGAAATACCACCTTATACCTGTGAAAATGGCTACTATAAAAAAGTAAACAAAAACAAAAAATGAAACCAGAAAACAGTAACTAATGACGAGGATATAGAGACATTGGAACTCTCTTATATTGCTGGTGGGAATATAAAACACTGCAGCTGCCATTCTTCAAAATGATAAACATGTAACAATCCTGCAATCCTACTCCTGGGTATACACCCCAGAGAATCAGGAACAGGGACTGAAACACACACGTAGGGCAATGTTCACAGAAGCATTAGCCACAAAAGCCAAAAGGTGGAAATAACCCGGTGGCCCTCAAAACGATGAAGGGACATGCAAAGTGTGGTATATGATGGGAAATTATTTAGTAACAAAAAGGCATGAAATTGTGATAGACACAGGCACTGCCACCAGCCTACACTGCCTGAAAGTAGAATAGGAACAAAACAATAAAAACAGGACGAAAAAAAAAGAGCGAAGAAAGTACAAGTTTGGTGGCCACTTCTTTTGGTCCCATCAGAACAAGGCAATTATTTTCAAAATTCAAAGAGAAGTTGGCTCGTCATGATGGTTTCTTTCAAGGTTTCTTTCATCCCCACTTCCAACAGCCACCCATGATTTAAAACGAGCAGCCTCCTGCCACCCACAGCTGAGGGGCTGCGTCCCACCTGTGCCTTAATACTCACATGAAGCCTGGGACACACCTGAGAATACGCTAGCTTTCCACTGGATCTGAGCCCCCCGGGGAGCTAGAGCAAAGGAACTATGAGGACAATCTCCCTGTTTGCTTCAAGGGTCCCCGCCTGCTGTCATTCTCCAGACCAGCCTACCCCTGACTCCAATAAGCAGCTTACCTTCATTCTTTACCTCCAATAAATTGCACATGGAAACGGCCACCCAACACCGAGCTGACACCCAAGATGGCGTCCTTCTCAACGAGGAGACCAGGCTACGAATAAATCACATATTCGTGGGACCAGGAGTTTCACCAGCACATTCTAGCCAGTACCAGGGTGGGCTTGGCTCGGTCCATCACCTTTCTGCTCCCGGGCGGGGGCTGGCTTGCTCCAGATCATCCCTTTAGTCAATTAAATGACACACACACACACACACGAGCTGTGGTGGTCTTTCCTTTCCCCTGGGACTGTCCTATCCATGTTCTGTAGTGACAGAAGTGCCATTCTTATCAGATGACTGTGCACTGTGCGTGCAAGAGCCCCAGCAGAGGGCGCTCGGGCCGCGAGGAGGGAGCTGACCCGCGGGCAGCAGCAGCAGCAGCAGCCGCAGACCTCGTGGCTGACCACACACCACCTGGGAACACAAACGCACCTCGCCAGCAAGCTGCTCAGAGGCGCCCCATGAGGCGCCCGGTGAGGCTGCACACCTGGCGGGGTGTGGAGCTGCGTCTTGGCTGCTTCTCACAGGTTGAAGGGGAGCGGTCCCCTCCCACCCACTCCTGCCTCCACCCCTCCATGCCCCCAAGGAAGAGACGCGGCTGGCTCCGCCCCCAGTTCTCCCACCCTCTATGCCAGGTGGCTGGACCCTCTCTGCTCTCCTTACCCACAACGAGGGCCCTGGCCCACCCACCGCCCTCTGTCCAGGAGTCCCAGGGAGTGGCCTTTGTCTCCAGCACGTGGGAAGTCATTTAGTTGGTTTTCGGTGATATTTTTACAAGTACCTTCTTCACCTCGCCTCTACTTTGTATTTCTCCGGGCACTGCATCCCTCCCCCTGGATCATAAAGTTCATCTTCAGGGAAGAGCTCTCTTTACTTGAGGAGGGTTGAGTATGTGAAAGAAGAATTTTTCCTTAGATGACCAGAAGCTGTTATGTGAACAGATGAGGCCAGCACCCTCTGCGGGATGAGAACTGTTTGAGACAACAGGTCTTGCCTACAACCTCAGGACACATCGCAGTGATTTTCTTGGACCCTTGAGGATGACGTTCACTCGGCAAGCAGACACTGGAAGCCCCTGAACTCAGGAGGTGCCTGAAGTGAAGGTGGCAGCTGGAAGTCAGGGCCAAACAGCACCCCTGCTCTGACACCCAAGTATGAGTCACAGTCTGTTCCCAGACACGGCAGATTCACAACCGACCAGAGGATCAAACCTCTCCACGGCGGAGCCAAACAGCAACCCCTGCCACACAAAGGCAGCAGCGGTGGCTGTGGTTCCCAGAGGACCAATGAGCTCCTCTGGCTCATGTCTGGGCGAGAAAAGGCAAGTTTTCAAGGGGCGGAAGGACCCTGGTGGGGAACAAGGTCACGAGGCCACTGCAGGTGTCCTGCTGTGAACACAGGTCATGCGTGCAGGTGGGGACGGTCCCAGCTGAAGAGAAACAGAATGGCCTATTAGTTCATTAGGACAACGAAGGAACACACACAGGTGAGTGGGAGGTGAGCACACAGGTGAGGGGGAAGTGAGCACATAGGTGAGGGGAGGTGAGCACACAGGTGAGCAGGAGGTGAGCACACATATTAAGGGGGAGGTGAGCATACAGGTGAGCGGGAGGTGAGCACCTAGGGGAGGGGAGGTGAGCACCTAGGGGAGGGGAGGTGAGCACCTAGGGGAGGGGAGATGAGCACACAGGTGAGGGGAGGTGAGCACACAGGTGAGCAGGAGGTGAACACATTAAGGGGGAGGTGAACACACATTAAGGGGGAGGTGAGCACACAGGTGAGGGAAGATGAGCACCTAGGTGAGGGGAGGTGAGCACACAGGTGAGGGGGAGGTGAGCACACAGGTTAAGGGGGAGGTAGGCACACAGGTGAGGGGAAGGTGGGCACACAGGTTAAGGGGGAGGTGGGCACACGGGTGAGGGAGGTGGGCACACAGGTTAAAGGGGAGATGGGCACACAGGTGAGGCTGTCTCTTATACACATCTAGATGTGTATAAGAGACAGACCTTGGTGCCTCCACACACGGTGAGGGGAGGTGGGCACACGGTGAGGGGAGGTGGGCACACAGGTGAGGGGAGGTGGGCACACGGTGAGGGGAGGTGGGCACACGGTGAGGGGAGGTGGGCACACAGGTGAGGGGAGGTGGGCACACAGGTGGGAGTGCAGATGGTGGCTCCCCGGGCACCACGTTTACGGCACATCCCATTTCTGATCCCAGATCCCAGCTTTGCCTCTCACTGTCACCGTGTCTTCTGGCTCTGATGCGTCACCAAGTGTACTCTGTAATCTAGTAATCTAGTTTCTGATTTCAATAACCTAGCTTCTTGGAACTTTGTGGAGCAGAAGGCGGCTCAGGGTCACACTGTTCTTCTGGGTCCTGGCAGTTTGCTTTTGTGCTCTCCCCTCGTTTTGCCACCAACCGAAAGTACATTTTGCAAAAAGACATTCTACGCAGCTCATACAAGTTAAAAATTGATTCCAGTGTGCCTTGGGGAGTATACAGCACAAACTGAAACATTCCCTAAGCTCCTGGCCATACTTTGTCCTGAATGAGTCCACCCTTGGCTCTCAAGAAATGCACGTGAAAAGGTATAGGTTCAGATGGACACTTCTTAACGACTTCGGTGCTTAAAACATACAAAAGCAAAGATGATAGACTTACAATCAGCTCAGTTTTTATTTAGAAAGGAGAAACTCTTGAGTTAAAGAAAATGAAGCATTTAATGAAATTTATAGACCTCATTAGCTATATCTTACCAGGAAGTGATATGAATTCTTCTTAGAGAAAAAGAGCAAAGTTTATATGACTCATTTCCAGATTCCTGTGGTTTATTATCCTTATTTCTAAATTCTAATTTGTTGGAAGCCTATCTTTAGACAGATAACAAATTTTCCAGTATTCTGACATTTTAACACCCACATAGCAACAAGAATAAACTTTGATGTGAAATCCAAAACCTATGGCTTCTGGATTTAATAAAGACACAGACTTTAATACAAAGTTTCCTTTCTCAATAGTATGTTTTAGAGAAAGTGGGTAAGTAACCACTTTTCTAACAGTGGTGAAAGTTGCTAGTGGACTGTGGCTCTACTACCTATAACATAGATGCCACATTCTGATACTCCTTTTAAAGAAGAAAATGAATAAAAACGGTGCAGCTTAATCTGTTTTGAAATGTGTACTTTTAAAATTTCATGAACGTTAACTGATTCGAATGAGGTAAACACCACAGAGCTGTGAAGGACAAAATTTTAAGGGAAAGACCCTGAGCTGAATGAATATGTGACCCGGGTGGGTTCCAACAGCCTGGTTGTGAGACTGCTTGGATGACAGGAAAGGTCTTTCAAAGCAGCTATGACAGAGCAGATGCGAGTGGACTCATGGGAGGCCTGGCCCCACGGGCAGGAAAGAACCCCTGTGACCCCAAGTCTACTGCACACCCTTGTCTTCTCAATTAGCTGAAGTTACCTTCATTTAGTTCTGCTAAATATCTTCTAACCCATGGGTCACACAGATGGTTGGCCCTGGAGTCCGGGAGTTGCTGCTAACTCTCACATTTTCGCAATAATAATGAAACTGAGCACTGGCTGGAGGGGTGACAGAGGCTGGGGCCTCTGGGGCAGCGACCCCTTGGGGGAACCCATTCCAGCAAGGACTCAGGGAGCAGGACACCAGTGCTTTCTTACCAGGGCTGCTGTTGACCTGCAGTGTGGCCTGAGCCCTGGACCTCATGGGAGCCTTCCGGCCAGCCTGCCCCTGCTCTCCTGCAGCGCTGACCCCACAGGGTGAGCCTCTGCCCTGCTGCCCCCCCAGGGTGGAGACACCCGCCTCCCTGCCTCCCCACCCTGACTCTCAGCCCCTCAACTGCATCCTATCAAACTCTCCTACTCTTCCCGGGTCAAGAGAGACGGATTACGTGGCTCCCACACAGATCACCGAGGTTCCCACTTTGGTCAGCCCCATCTGGGGAAGGGAGGTGGAAGTCGGGTCAGGAAGCTGGGAGGTGGTGCTGGGACCAAGGCATATGTCCTGGAGTGGGGCTGCTGGCTGCGGAGCTGACCGCCTCGTGGTGTGAACTGAGGAACGCGATGTTGACAGTGAACGTTTGGCAGTGGAGACGCTGCGGCTGCCTGGGCCCTCGGGTTTCCTGTGGGTGGGGAACAGCACGCAGCCTTGGGACCCAGCTCTCACACTGGGACCTTCATGGGTCTGAGCAGCAGAATCTGAAGAGGGGGGCCTGGGCACACTGTCCAGGGAAAGAGGAGGGGCTGGCTTGTGCATGAGACCCAGCAGCGAGGGGGTCACCCAAGGGCATTCACTGCAGCAAGAGGGTAGGATGGAGATGTATTCTCTGCACTTTTGTAGACCTGGAATATTCTAATTTTAAAAAAAGTTTTCCTTTTTTTTTTTTTAAGAAAATGTATGTGCAACGGCAAGTAAGAGGAGATGGTTGGGGGCTGCTCTTGTTAGGGGAGGGGTGACCAGAGTAAAGGGTGGCCTGGGCCCCTCTGTGAACAACCAGAGCATCACACACCTAAGTGGCCTGCTGCGCCAGGTACCAAGCTGGATGTGACCCGCTGGGGACCCAGGGTGAGCCTGGCAGCCACGGGAGACGGAAATGAGGGCACGGAGAGAGCAGTCGGGATGTCGCAGGTACCGGATTAGAATAAAAACAGGTACTTCCTGCTGCTGTGTTTCTCCTTCTTCTGCATTCGAGAGGTAATCTGCCTCAACTGACGTGTTTCTATTTCCCTGTTCTTCTTGGTGCCTTTCTGCTCCTTGCGACCCCATGGACTGTAGCCCCCCAGGAAAGAATACTGGAGTGGGTTGCCATTTCCTTCTCAGGGGATCTTCCCAACCCAGGGATTAAGCTCGTGTCTCCTGCACTGGCAGGCGGGTTCCTAACCACTGAGCGGCCAGGGAAGCCACCTTCAAGCACTGGGAACCGGTTCCATGTGGTCACCCCCACAACATCTCCTGGCGCACACTCCCCCTTGCCTCTCCCTCATTTTCCTTTCTCCCTGAGTGTTTCTGTACATATGCTCCTTGAGTGTGAAGCACTTTTTCTGTCTCCCTACTCCTGCCTGGGCTTCTTCTGGCCCATGTTAGAGACCTGCTTCCTAGATCTTCTATCTTCTTCCTCTTCAATTTGCTTCTTAATTTTATGGAGTGTCTTCCAGTACATTTCTGAGAAAGACACAAATATTTTTCAGGAGCAAAGATTTTGAATCCTTACATGAAAAAGTCCTAGTTGTATTTTCACACAACTGACAATTTGGTTAGGCTTTGAATTCAACATTCAAAACCACTTCTGTGAGAATTCTGAAATCTGTGTCCTGGTGTTCGACAGATCCACTGCAGTTGTTGAGAAACCCACGACTGCGTTTGTTCCTGCCATTCTTCTCTCCCTGGGCAAGGTCTTCTCATTTCCTGGGCAAGATACTCAAGGGCCCTGTTAATCTGACTGCCCATATCTTTGGTTCTAGCAAAGTTATTCTTAGCTAATTTACTCTCCCCCACTTAAAAAGAAATCTTACTACACTGGATTGTGCTGTGTCAACTCAGCAAGAGCTGGGCACCAGATTTCTCAGTGGGAATCCAGGTTAGAGCCAGACCAGAGCGGAACCTGCCTGCAGTTGGGAAGGAAGGAGGACCATCAACCATGAGTCATGGTGGTTAGGCAGGGGTGACGGGGGTGACACATGAAAGGTTCCCCACCCCCCACGGCCCCCATCTACACAATGTGGGTGGATATTCATGTTCTTCGGGGGCAGAGCTCCTGTGTTCAGGATCCTTCTGGACCGCCTCTCCATGCACCTGTTCACCTGCGTTTTTCATTGTATCCATGATAGTAAACTGTAACCGTAAATGAATGTTTCTCTGAGTTCTGTGAGTGGTTGGAGCAAATGAACTGACAGAGGAGGGGGTTGGTGGGAACCCTGATTTATAGCCAGTGACATGACAGCCTGGACTTGCGACTGGGCTGAAGTGAGGCAGTCTCGTGGGGCAGAGCCCTTCATCTGTGAGGTCTGACGCTGTCTCCAGACAGATGGAGTCAGAGTTGAGTGAAACTGTAGGACACCGACTCAGTGTCTGCTCAGAATGGAAGAACTGCTCAGTGTTTGTAAAAACACATAGAGCAAAAGGCAAAGAACTAGAATAATGAAAATTTTGAAAAAGAAGAATGAAGTTGGAAGACCCACACTAACTGATCTCAAACTTCCTCTATAGCTACAGTGACCAGGACAGTGTGGCCCCGGAGTAACACACAGATCAACACCACAGAATGGCCTAGAAACACACCCACGCAAGCACAGCCAATCAGTCTTTGACAAAGTCCAAAAGCAAGTCTATGAAGGAAGCTAGTATTCTCAACAAAAATGGTGTGGAAGCACTTGAACATTTGTAAGCAAAAAAGAAAGAAAGAAAGGAGAGCCTTGATCTAAAGCTCACTTCTTTTGCAAAAAAACAACTTTAAATGAATCATAGTTCTAAATGTAAAACATAAAATTATAAAACTTCAGGAGAAAATCTTCCTGACCTATGGTTACATAAAGCATCCTGAGACATCGGTACCCAAAGCACAACCTATTTAAAAAGTAGATGAGCTGAACTTCACCAGAATTAAAAACTTGGACTCTGTGAAGGGCTTTGTCAAGTAGATGAAAGAAAAGCCACGGATGAGGAGAAAGTACATGCGAAAGTGACACCCAACAAAGGACTTTTGTTCACAAGGAAACTCAAACCCAACAGTAAGAAAACAAATAGTCCAATAAGAAAATGGGCAAAAGATCACCAAAAGCGGCCATTAGGGAAACACAAGGCAGTGCGCTGATGAGACACGTTGGAGTGGCTTGCAGGAAAAATCTGACAACACCAAGCGCTGGGAGGGGGAATGGTGCAGCTGCTCCGGCAGCCTCGAACGGACGTCAGTTTGAACGCAGCCGCATAATCCAACCCTGGTGCTCATCTCAGGAAGTGAAACCTGTCCATGAGGGTCATGGCAGCCTTTCTAGCAACAACCCCACAACGACTGGCACATTCCAGCAACAATAGGAATGAACTGTTATCTCAAAGGCATCACGTGGAATGACAAAGTCACAGTTCCATTAATGCAACTGTCTCATATGACAAGATTCCAGTGAAGCGGACAGATAAGGTGTTGTAGGGGTCAGTTTCTCTGGGGGGGTCAGTTTCTCTGGGGTGAAGGATAGTTCCATATCCTGACTGTGGCAGGGCTTGTGCCGATGCAGAAGTGTGATGAAATTCCACATACTCCACACCCCCCAAGAATGCATGAACTCCGAGCAGGGTTGTACCAACGTGCATCTTCTGGTTTGAACATCATATTATGGGTGTAAGACATTACGGATAGGGTAAAGGGGACACAGGACTCTATTTCTGAAACTTTTATGTGAGTCAATACAGTGTTTAAATTGGGCAGACTTCGTAAAATGACTCTACAATCTATAGGGAAGCAGTTTTTCTAAGCAGGAATAATATTCTCGAAGAGTTTCATCAAAAATATTCAGGCATGTGTTATAAATGCACATTTCCAGAGCCACTAAATCAGAAACTATGGAAGTAGAGGAGGAATCTGCATTGTTTTCAAGAATCTCGAGCTATTTTATGATCAAACAGTTTGGGGAGCACTGGTTTAGGTAGAGACTGTACTTACAGAGGCAGAGGTAAACTTTAATCATCTAGAAATTTTGCTTGTCTGAAGTCCTTGGATGCTAGATAAAGTGGGAGCTTGTACATTAGCACTGACAGGTGGGCTGTACATTTTTCTCATTTATGTTCAGGATGCTCAGACACTGCAGGGAAATGGTAGCTGGGTGGCACCCTCCCTGTGGAACACGTGGGGCCATGAATGAGAGGAGAGGCGGTATAGGAGGCGGGCCATTCTCCTTGGTGCAGTCCTTGTCCACATACCACTGTGTCCTGTGGGCCCAGGCCAAGGCAACCACAGGGGGCTGTGGAGGAGCCACAGTGTCCAAATGCTATGGACTGAACTGTGTCCCCCAAAGTCCACTGCAGCCCTAACCCCCCACCCCAAAACTGTATTCAGAGATGAGGCTTTTGAAGAGGTAATTAAGGTTAAATGAGGTCATAAGGGTGGGACCCTGATCCAAGCGTCATCGGGAGTGAGTAAGCGCAGAGAAGGAGAGCCATGAGAGGACTCAGGGAGGAGACGACCATCAGCACGCCAAGGAGAGAGGCCTGAGGGGGAACCACCTGCCGGAACCTTGATCTCGAACGTCCAGCCTCCAGACTGAGGAACAGATGTCTGCTGTATGTGCTATGGCAGTGTGAGTAGGCTAAGACACCAAGGAAGCACAGACCCCCGAGAGAGAGGCGCAAGGGGAGCTGGGAGCAGGTGTGGAGGATGAGGACCAGGTGGGGCTGAGATGAGGGACGAATCTCACACCCACACCTGCTGTCTTCCTTCTGCTGTGAACCTGAGCACCTACTCCAGGCAACCAGAGCTGATCACAGCTACCCATGCAAGCTGCCCTTGGAGCTGCCAGGACCCTCCAGGGGCAGCCTCTGAGGCAGGGATGCGGTCTGGCCTTACCTCCCCTTCCCCCCCCACCACACCCCCATCCAGGAGGCGCAGGTCTGTTGGGAACAGCCTCTCAATGAAGGTGTACAGTGGGCACTGCCTGAAACAGGTGGCACAGGCTGGCCACAGGCCCCAGGCCATTCATCCAGGCTATGTTCCATCTTTTAGTTTATTTGGAATTACCAGAACATTAATTTTATGGTACTCTGATTTATTGGAACTCATTGGAAAAGACCCTGAAGCTGGGCAAGATGGAAGGCAGAGAAGGGGACAACAGAGGATGAGATGGTTGTATGGCATCACCAACTCGATGGACATGAGTTCAGCAAGCCCTGGGAGTTGGTGATGGACTGGCGTGCTGCAGTCCACAGGGTTGCAAAGAGTCAGACATGACTGAGCGACTGAATTGAACTCTGATTTAACATCGTCCTTGGTCACCCTGCTTATTTACCTTATATGCAGAGTACATCATGAGAAATGCTGGACTGGAAGAAGCACAAGCTGGAATCAAGATTACCGGGAGAAATATCAATAACCTCAGACAGGCGGATGACACCACACTTATGGCAGAAAGTGAAGAAGAACTAAAAAGCCCCTTGATGAAAGTGAAAGAGGAGAGTGAAAAGGTTGGCTTAAAGCTCAACATTCAGAAAACGAAGATCATGGCATCTGGTCCCATCACTTCAAGGCAAATAGATGGGGAAACAGGGGAAACAGTGTCAGACTTTATTTTTGGGGGCTCCAAAATCACTGCAGATGGTGATTGCAGCCATGAAATTAAAAGACGCTTATTTCTTGGAAGAAAAGTTATGACCAACCTAGATAGTATATTGAAAAGCAGAGACATTACTTTGCCAACAAAGGTCCGTCTGGTCAAGGCTATGGTTTTTCCAGTGGTCATGTATGGCTGTGAGAGTTGGACTGTGAAGAAAGTTGAGCACTGAAGAATTGATGCTTTTGAACTGTGGTGTTGGAGAAGACTCTTGAGAATCCCTTGGACTGCAAGCAAGGAGATCCAACCAGTCCATTCTGAAGATCAGCCCTGGGATTTCTTTGGAGGGAATGATGCTGAAGCTGAAACTCCAGTACTTTGGCCACCTCATGTGAAGAGTTGACTCATTGGAAAAGACTCTGATGCTGGGAGGGATTGGGGGCAGGAGGAGAAGGGGACGACAGAGGATGAGATGCCTGGATGGCTCACTGACTTGATGGACGTGAGTCTGAGTGAACTCTGGGAGTTGGTGATGGACAGGGAGGCCTGGTGTGCTGCGATTCATGGGGTCACAAAGAGCTGGACACGACTGAGCAACTGAACTGAACTTGGTATCTAATCAGACGTTCAAGTAGACACACAAATATCAAACCAATAAGTATGACCAAGCCCCTTTGCTGTTTACCTGGAACTATCACAACGTTGTGAATTGGCTGTACCTCAATACAAAATAAAAAGTTAAAAAAAAAAAATCAAACCAAAGTACGTTGCTCCCCACCTCACAAACGTGACTCAATTTAGACTATGAACAAAAACCCTACAGAGTGCTGGTGATTCCTTTGACTGTAACAGTTGAAAATTGGCTTAAACAGAGATACTTTCTTTTGCTCTGAGAAACCTTATTCTTTAATTTCCCCTAACTTCCTAAAGAGAAACACTGCTAAGGAAGATCCTCCCTTAATTATTTCTATGACGCTTAACAGTTAAGCCTGCCCTGGGCTCAGAACTCGTCATTCTGGCTGAGAGTGTGCTGCATGTAAATTATACCCTCAGTATTCAGTCACATAGTTTCCGCGTGACTCACGTTCTCCCAGAGAATCCAGCACACAGCAGAAGCCGACTCAGCAGTTTCTCTCACGAGGCCACCTCCCCACCGACTCGCTGACCCTTGAACGCTCAGGGCTGAGATGAGCGTGTCCAGAGACCCCTTGCGGGTGCAGAGCTCCATATCTGAGGGTGCTAAAGCAGGGGCCCCTGGGGCTGACCGCCAGCCAGCACTTTCACACGCAATGGGACATTTTAATTTCCCAGTTAGGATATGAAAGCTCTTACAAGCTCTCCGCTGAAGTGGCTGTGATTCTTTGTTCTAAAACCAGCAGTGCGTGTGCTGGGAAAGCATCTGTAAAAGGGCAGGCACATCCCAGAACCGTGACCCGTGGGCTGGACGTGCTCCACAGACGGAAGGACCGGGTGGCGACAGGAGTCCCAGGCCCGGTGCTTATTCTCCACGTGCCAACGATGGTTTGCAAACTCATACCCAAATGCCAGCTGAGATGCAAGGTGATGCGAGTGTGCGCCCAGAGCCCTTGGCTTCCTGACTCTGGATGCTCAGGTCACAACCTGGAGAACAGAAGACTCCGTCCTCCTCAGAGACCTGAAGCTGCTGTGAACTCAGAGCTCCACCAGCTCACACACCCCTCAGAGGGGAAGGACAGCCTCCCAACAGCTCTGCAACAACCAGGCGCTCGGTGTGGCTGTGGGTGAACCAGGACCGCCCGGTGCAGACAGGACAGAGCTGCCCCCATCCCGCGTGACTGTCAACATCAACCCAGGTGCTCCCACCACTACCAGAGACCCTGCCGGCTCCGGGGAGACGCACGCTGGCTCGCCTCCTGCCCTCATGGCTGGAGGAGCAGCAGGAAAACCACTGAGCCCCCCAGTGCCCTCGCCACCTTCCCCTGTTACTAGTGCATCTATTATCACCACCTGTTCTGAGTGCACCACCTGCGGCCGCTGGGCCGCTCCTGGAATAGTCATCTCAAAAAGGTTCATTTGGAAAAGTAAATCCAAATGCAAAAGAACTTTTTTTGTGTGTGGACCAGCACGAATGGCACAGAACCTAAAAGCTGGTGAAGCAGCTTTGGTAACAGAAGCAACAGGCAAACCCAAAACTAAAGAGGAAAGGGTAAAGAACTCAGATCATCCAGAGAACTATGTGAAATAGCCCACAAGCGGGACATGGTGGTCCCAGGCACCATTCAACTCTCAGGGTTTCTTCAGCATCACTTTGAGTTCAGTGAACAGAACGCTTGATGCCAGAATTATAAGCAGCTCTAATTTCAGAAGCTGATTATCATTATAAATCATTCCATTATACTGAGATTTCAGTTTTCAAAACTCAGAGTTTAGGAAAAAGCATTTCATTATATGGTAGGATCACAAGAAATCGCAATGTGGGACAGACCCCAACACCTCACTGGGGGAAGAACATTTCCATGCCTCCTAGAGCTTCCTCCTGGTTGGGCTTTGGGGGGCTGCTCCCCACTCTGATGTGGGCCCCCCACCCCGAGGAACATATTTCTCCCGCCCTGGGGGGTTAGGTTCTGGGAGGGACTTGTCCACCAAGATGGGGCCTGAAGTGTCTGTTGTTGGTGGGGCAGCCAGGGCTGGACCAGGAGGCAAACAGAACAGGCCTGGGCCCATCCCCAAGAGCCCGGGCCAACTTTAGGTCTCTGTTTTGGGGTAACTTGCTACAGAGCTTGAGTGGGTGCTGACACATTGAGGCAGTGGCTTGTTTTCAAAGCTGGACAAAGAGAGAATGTTTGGTTCGCATCATCACTTTAACACCTCATCAACATGTGGTCAGTTCGCAGGATTCCCTTGACGTCCCATGGACTTTGGGACCTCCCCCAGGCTGAGACCCATGGACTTTGGGACCTCCCCCAGGCTGAGACCTTGAGACCCTTCTTGACCTCTTCCTCCAGCCTCCGGCCCTGCCGTGGTTTCTAGTCTGACTTCAGCCTACACCCACTTCCAGCTCCGTGGACTTCTGTTACCTGCCCACCCTGCACAGCGCATCTCAGCTGGTTCCCCAGACCCAGGCCCCCTCCAGCTGCCCTGCTCAGGGGTGGCCCTGCTCCACTAGAAACTCAGACCTTTCCTGGATACCCCCACCCCTGCAGCTGCTCACACTGCCCAGGCCCCGACCTCCTGCCCTCTGCCTCCATCCACCTCAGCTCGTGTGACCGGGCTGCAGGGGTCGTGCTCCCTGGTCTTGATCCAGGCCCTCCACACTTGCTCCTGGCTCCAGCTCCTTCCCAAGCCAGGCTCCTGTGAAACGCTATTCCCCCTCCTCCAGGCAGCGCCTACCAGGATGGTGCTTGGCACCCGGGAGGCAGCAGGCACAGGTGCTGAGAGCACAGAAACTCCCTCCCACCCCCAGACGGCAGACATACCTGGGTGAGCAGCTGGTCGGGCGCCAGCTGGTTGATCCACCGCGTGTACCGCTCAGTGGAGTTGGGGGGCTCCCTCGTCACTTGACAACCGATAATCTGTGAAACAATAACAAACAGGACTTAAAGCCGCAGCCTTGGGAGCAGCCCCGTGTTTTGATAACTTTCTCCATTCAGCTTCTAAATAAACAAGAGCTGCAGCCCTAACAGCTCATTGCCCCCGGCTGGCTCCCTCTATCTAGGCTGCCACGGCAGCCTCCACGGTGATGCCATCAGACAGGCACCCCCGCCTCAGGAAGAATCCATGCTAGCTGCCATCTAAATCCTCTCCTGTGCCCTGCCAGATTACTTCTCACCCCTCCTTCTGCTCTTGGTTCTGGAACCTGGCCCTGCCTCCTCCTGGCCATGGACACCATCCCCTCTGCACAGCTTCGCAGGCTGACTCCCAGCACCCAACACCTAGGGAAGCCCCCCTGCACACTCTCCTCAGGTATCTGCTTGCAGTGCATTTAAACATCCTTAAGACTGCTCAGAGGTAAAGGGTCCAGCCCCCCCGTCAGTGAGGCAGGCTTGGAGGGAGGCTGGCCCCTCCCACAGATACCAGGGGTTCTGATGCTCAGACACCAGCAGGCCCAGGGCTCAGAATGGGCCAGGTTCCGAGGGAGGGGCCCCTCGCAGCAGCAAGAGGAGGCCTTTCTCTCCCTTTCTGGCCAGGGGAGGGCAGCTGGGGTGTCCGAGGGTGGCAGAAAGCCTGCCCCTGGGTGAGGGTCCTATGAGGCTCTCACAGGCTGGCTGACCTCGGAAGATGACACTAACCTCTGATCCCAGGCTTTGTCTTCCCCACCTTCCCGACCATTGGGTAACACAGTGAGGAAGGTCAAGGGTGGCTGGCTGACTTATGTCACTGCCTAAGTCTCCTTATTGAGAAATGAGCAAAAGTCACCTCATGAGTTTCTTAAAACTTGCTCTAATATACACAACACTTACACATGGTGATTAATTTATATTAATTCAGTTATGCTACTGAAGTTTTCAGAAGGTTTTCGTCTGCTTTGCTTGCATTTTGTTGTGGTGGTTGTGTTTCGTGATCCTGTTATACATATACACATCTCCATTCATTTTCAGATTCTTTTCCCACACAGGTTATTATAGAATACTGAGTAGAGTTCCCTGTGCTACACAGTAGATCGTTTGTTGTGGTTTTCTAATCTGTTCTTGATAGAGAGAGAGAAATGGTAGATTCGCATGTAGTAGTAAGAAATAACACACAGAGATCCCATGTGTATTATTACTTGGTTTCCTCTAATGGTAACGTCGTGAAAAACCAACACTTGGCCTCCACTGGGCTCAGGGACACTGGGCGTTTCCACGGCCACAGGGGCCCCTCCTGGTGCCTGTATGGCTGCTTCCCGCCCCCCAACCCCCCACACCCCACACCCGCCCGGCTCCTTCCCCACACTGCTAGCTCGCAGCCACAAACCTGCTACTTCAATGCCATAATTCTTTCAGGAACGGTGCAAAAATGCAATCACATTGTGTGTAGCCTTTAGCAACTGGGTGATTCCCTGGAGATTTGTTCCCTTTTTTTTTTGGCTGAAAAATACTCCACAGCCTAACCCTTGACAGGACACCTGGGCTGTTTCCAGTTTGAAGCTGTTACTACTATTCTGCTGCAAACACTCCTATAGGGGCTTTGTGTGAACAGACGTCTTCGTTTCTCTGGGATGAACGCCCAGGAGTGTGACTGCGGGTCGTACAGTAGTTTCACGTTTTAAGAAACTGTTTCCCTGAGCGGCTGCACCACTTCCATCCCCACAACAGCACGTGTGACCAGTTTCCCCGCATCCTCGCCACGTGTGACCAGTTCCCCCACGTCCTCGCCGTGTGTTGGTCTAGCTTTTCCGACAGGTGTGTGTGGTGACTCGCGCTTATAACGTGCATCCCCAGTGGCTCGTGAGGCTGAACCTCCTTCCGGGGGCTTATTTCTCATCTGCCTGACCCTCCAGAGAAGTTTTATTAGGATAAAACACACTTGGCCATAGGTGTGTATTCTTTTTACATATTACTGAATTCTGGGAACCTTTTATGTATTTCTCCTAAAAGCACATACTAAACACAGTTACAAGTCAGAACAGCTCTTGAATGAGCAGCCTGCCCAGTGCGAGGCTGCAGGACTGATGTGACCAAGGCATAGGCATATGTTTTTAACTGTCTAGTCCATCTGTTTTCTGGTATTGTTGACACTGGCTTGCATTTGATGGCTGCACAGAAAAGGTTTTGAAGAAAAAAGGAAACATGTGGATCAAAGCTGTGAGATAGAAACCCTCTGTTTCAAAAGTATTCCCAAACACGAAGATGAAGAGGCTTAACTTCTGTATAAACACCCAGGCCCCGGCCCCACACTGCTGTATCATGAACAGCTGCCGGGGATGGCTAGCACAGCCCAGTCCACGCTGAGAGACACACTTCTAGCCAGACCACGGACAGGCGGACATGGCCTTGCTGGGACATGAGCTGACTCACGCTATTTCCGCAGTGAACACCTGAGCCCCCTTCCCAAACCTCACCTTCCACTCTCTGCCTCTGAGGAAGGCTGAACCACACTGCGGGGGGTCTCATAGGGAGCAGGGCTAGGAGGACATGAAATGAAGCTGGAGCTTCAGGGGCTGGCTGTTCTTTGAGGCTTTAATCAATGTTAGTGTTGGTCTACAAAGAATGAAAGGATATTTTGTTTGCCTTGTGAAAGTGAAAAGTGAAAGTCGGACACTCGGTCGGGTCTGACTCTTTGTGACTCCCATGGACTGTAGCCCACCAGGCTCCTCTGTCCATGGGGTTTCCCAGGCAAGAATAATGGAATGGGTTGCCACTTCCTTCTTAAGGGGATCTCCCCGACCCAGGGATTGAACTCAGGTCTCCTACACTAGCAGGCAGATTCTTTACCATCTGAGCTACCAGGGAAGTCCTTTGTTTGCTTAAACACTTTTTAAAAGAATGCTGGCCTGGGCCACAGGGCAGACAAAGGCAAACCATAAAAAGAGGCGCCTGCAGCAGGGCGCCGAGCTCCTCTCCTGTGCTGCCTGCCCTGCCTTCATGCCAGACCGCTGTGGACACCACGCCAGCACAGGGCCTGTACACGGTCAGTGCTCAACAGGCACAGGCTGAATGAACACAGAGTGGGAGACTGAGAAAACGCTTCAAGAAATAATGGTCAAAATTTTTCCAAATTTGATGCAGGCTATAAAACCACAGATCCCAGAGATTCAACAAAGCCTCATTAGAGTCAGCCTTTTTTAAAAAACAAAAACTTAAGTTTGTACATCATAACCAAAGTGTTTAAAAGTAATATTAAAGAAAAAATCTTAAAAGCAGTCAAGAGAAAAACACCCATTACACAGAGAGGCATAAGGAAGGCCGCAGACTTCTTGGCAGAAGCTATGGAAACCAGACAATGGGGAGGGATCTTTTTTTAAAAATATTTCATTTGTATTTATTTGGCTGAGCCTGGTCTTAGATGTGGCATGCATAATCTTCAATCTTCGTTGCGTCATGCAGGATCTTTTTTTAAGTTGCAACATGCAAACTCTTAGCTGTGGCATGCAGGATCTAGTTCCCTGACCAGGGATCAAAACCAGGCCCCCTGCATTGGGAGCACAGAGTCTTAGCCACTGGACCACCAGGGAAGGGCCAGGGAGAGGCATCTTTAATGAAAGAAAGGACTTCAACCTAGAATTCATTAGCCAGCTACTATAGCTTCCAAAAATTAAAGCAAAAGAGACTTTTTCAGAAAAACAAAAGCCAAAATAATTCATCACAAGAAGAGTTAAATCACCAAAAAAGATGAAGGAAGCTCTTTGGGGAAAAGAAGACGATCTGACTGATAACAAGGAATGGTAAGTGGCAGTGATGGTAAACGTGTAAAAGCAGAAGACATTTTGCCATGTGTAACCTCTTTATAAGATAGTTCATTTTGGTAAAAATAAAAACAAATAGCGTGGGGTTTACAGCATAAACTGTGTGACAGGATGTGATCATGTAATCACCTGGGCAACAATCACCACTAGAAACAGGGTCATTCAAACACTCTCCTAGCTCCCGAGAGGCACACCTGTGTTTACTCATCAAGAGCAGTATGTATCAGGTGTGACTGGGGTGTGGGGCGGCCACGCTCCACGAAACCTAAACACACAGACGTGTGTTGTCCACGTGTCGTAGTCACATCAACATGGGGCAGATGCAGAAGAACACCGCTCCGTCACTGTGATATTTTTAACCTGAGAAACTTCTCTGGATGGTAGGAGGTGAGGTGCCCTCATCGCCTCTGCCTCTCAAATCTCCCGGGCACTGGGCCAGGTCCATCTTCAGCAGGGCTCTTGTAGCCTCCCCATGGCCCCCCAGTCACGCTCTCCCCCTCTTGACTCACCCCACCTCCCAAATACCAAGAGATGGGTGCCTGGCCTACAACACGCCCCCTCCCCAGGCTCCATCAGGGCCAGCCGTGGACACAGAGGCCCCCAAGCCCACCTGCAAACCGATCCCCAGGCACTGCAGGCCAGAAGGCCCCCCAGCCAGTCTCTCACGCTGTGAGGCAGAGCTGGACCATGAAGTCCGGCCACCAGCCTCCGTCCTATGTGACTAAGTGAAGTCCCCATCTGCACCCACTTCTTCCAGCCTCTGCTGGGTACACAGATGGTGCCCACTGTGTGTGAGGTGCAGTGAGGACCGAGCCAAAGTGAGGCGGCGCCTACTGGGCTTTAGGTGCTGACTGCAGACCCACCCACCTCCCAGCCTCGTGCAGCGTGAGCTCCTTGCCCGCCCCTTCAAACAGCTGTGCCCTCTCCGCAGCACTAGCGCTGTTCCCGGGCACACACTCAGCCAACCAAGTCAGCGCCTCTTTGTGGAGGCACGGTAGCCACCCCCACAGGGCAGGATGAGGCTGCACTGAGCAGGGGGGAGATGATGGCCCTGGTGTCACCTGAAGATGGAGACTGGTCCACAGTGCCTGCCTCCCGCCTCATGTTCCCACCAGGCAGGTGGGCAAAGGCCCGGTCACCGAGGACTCCTCCTGAGCCCCCTGGAGACTCACATCCAGGATGCAGGGAAGTCCTGGCACCGCCCTGTCCCACGACCGCAGGGAAGGACCCGCCCACCAGTGCTGGAAAAGCTCTGGGCCGCCTGAACCACTGCAGGGTGCTCCCTGCCTCCTTCCCGCCTTCATCCTCAGTGCCTCCATATTCCTGAGAATACAGAGCTTCCCACCTCTGCCCATCACAGGTGACCCCTCAGGGAGGGGCCCGGACCAAACACAGTGGCTTCCCTGAGCCCACCCAACTCCTGTCCCAGAGTGGATCCCCGCTCCAAGATGCTCCACAGGTGGGTGGGGAAACGCCTGACGCGCCATCTCAGAAGCTCTGCAGAGAATATGCAGCTGCACGATTTATGGGCGCGGCCACCCTCATAATCAAATGGCTTTCTTGTAAATGGCCTTAAAGAAGTAATGACCAAGGACAAACATATACTTAGCATTCATTTCATTCTTTCCAAACAAACTATATGATATAATCAACAAAACCACCAACTGGCAACTGCAAATCAAGATTTTTGTAGGTCATGACTTTTATAAAACCCGGCCCCACAGCAACAATCCTTCTCAAGCTGGTTTTGCCTAGTGCAGCAGGGCTGCTCTGAATTCCTGGTCTCGTTGCAGACCTGTGATGTGGGGCGGGAGGAGGCACAGCTGCTCCACTGCTGGGAGCAAAGCTTCTCCTTTGTTGGAACAGAGTATCCAGTGCACTTAACACAAGCTTAGCGAGAAAAGCCCTAACCTCAAACCTTATAAAAGCACAAGACAATGTGTTTCAATTAAGATTAAGATAAACTGGAAGATTAGGATAAGCTTTACTGTATGGGCGGTAGAGACTCAGTCTGCAATGCGGGAGACCTGGGTTCGATCCCTGGGTTGGGAAGATCCCCTGGAGAAGGGAAAGGCTACCCACTCCAGTATTCTGGCCTGGAGAATTCCATGGACTGTATAGACCATGGGGTCGCAAAGAGCTGGACACGACTGAGTGACTTTCACTTCACAAGATAAACTGACACGGTCTATATTTTCCCCAAATTCCTTATACATCCCTAGATTTCAAGGTCTTTGAACTTACATGTTGTGGTTCAGTTGCTCAGTTGTGTCCAACTCTTTGCGACCCCATGGCCTGCAGCATGCTAGGATTGCCTGTCCTTCACCATCTCCTGGATCTTGCTCAAATTCATGTCCATTGAGTCGGTGATCTCATCCAACCATCTCATCCTCTGTTGGCCCCTTCTCCTCCTGCCTTCAATCCTTTCCAGCATCAGGGTCTTTTCCAAGGAGTCAGCTCTTTGCATCAAGTGGCCAAAGTATTGGAGCTTCAGCTTCAGCATCAGTCCTTCCAATGAATATTCAGTGTTGATTTCCTTTACGATGAAATGGTTTGATCTCCTTGCAGTCCAAGGGACTCTCAAGAGTCTCTTCCAACACCACAATTTGAAAGCATCAGTTCTTCGATGCTTAGCCTTCTTTATGGTCCAACTTTCACATTAATACATGACTACTGGAAAGACCATCGCTTTGACTATGCAGACCTTTGTTGGTAGTGATGTCTCTGCTTTTTAATATTCTGTCTAGGTTTGTCACAGCTTTTCTTCCAAGGAATAAGCATCTTTTAACTTCATGGTTGCAGTCACTGCAGTGATTTTGGAGCGCGGGAAAATAAAATCTGTCACTGTTTCTACTTCTTCTCTATCTATTTGCCATGAAGTGATGGGACCAGATGCCATGATCTTAGTTTTCTGAATGTTGAGTTTTAAGCCAGCTTTTTCACTCTCTTCTTTCACCCTCATCAAGAGGCTTTTTAGTTTCTCTTTGCTTTCTGTCATTAGAGTGGTATCACTGCATATCTGAGATTGTTGATATTTTTCCCAGCAATCTTGATTCTGGCTTGTGATTCATTCAGCCTGGCATTTCACATGGTGTACTCTGCATATAAGTTAAATAAGCAGGGTGACAGTATACAGCCTTGATGTACTCCTTTCCCAATTCTGAACCAGTCCATTGTTCCATGTCTGGTTCTAACTGTTGCTTCTTGACCTGTATACAGGTTTCTCAGGAGGCAGGTAAGGTGGTCTGGTATTCTCATCTCTAAGAATTTTCCACAGTTTGTTGTGATCCACACAGTCAAAGGCTTTAGCATAGTCAATGATGCAAAAGTAGATGTTTTCTGGAATTTCCTTGCTTTTTCTATTATCCAACGGATGTTGGCAATTTCAATCTTTGGTTCCTCTGTCTTTTCTAAACCCAGCTTGTACTTCTGAAAGTTCTCAGTTCACATAATGTTGAAGACTAGATTGAGGGATTTTGAGCATTACCTTGCTAGCATGTGAAATGAGCGCAAATATACAGTAGTTTGAACTTCTCTGGCATTCCCTTTCTTTGGGATTGGAATGAAAACTGATCTTTTCCAGTGAGAACCGCCAAAAGTAACTTCACATGTGAGTCAATCACAAAAAAGTGGGGGGAACAATATATCTAAAGGTATCTCACTCTCTACAATGTCAACACTGGTTACAAAATTCTTCACACAAAATTTCTTTCAATGCAAAAGATGTTCTCAGTGTTTGGAAACTGTGTGCCATTTCCAGTTATGTGAAAATCACCTCTGATGTCGCCAGACCTGGACCAGTTCTCAGACTTAGGCCCGCCAGCTGTGGGAGAGGGCCCATCCATGAGGACAGACCTGCGATGCCAAGGGTGATGCACTCAGGATGCAGGATGTAAGGCTAGGAGGCGACACTGATCATGTGAAGCAGCTGGACACAGGACACCGGCGACACCAGGCCCATCACGCCACTGGAGCAAGGGTCCATGGGTCAGTGATAACCTGGGCTCATGTGCACACAGGCTCTATCAGCGACCACTTTTGGGTTCCTGAAGGTGCAACCAGAGAGCGCAGGCTCAGTGCCTGGCCGAGCCCTCACGTGGGTTCCCTAGAATGTGACTAGGGGCGCATGTAAGAGAAGGGCCAGGTGAGTGGAGTCGAACACCACATCACATTCTGAAAAAAAGGCAGAGGTTGGGCCATCCTGGAGGCTTGCAGGATGGGGGTGCTGGTCCCCACACACCCCTGCAGAAGCACTCGTCTCGCTCACACGCTGCATCAGTAAGTAGGCACTAGGGACCCTCTCTGCTGTCTTCACTTCGTTCTGTGGTCTGCATGCTGGACATTCCCGCACTGGCCACCCTGTTGAGGACATCTGTGGCACCTGGTGAGCAAGACATTCGGGTCCAGAGGTCTGGGCACCACGTCTCCTTCTCTGAGGTGAGGGTCCACGGAGAGAGAAGCACAGGACGAGGCAGGTCTCCCTGGTCCTCTTGAGGTCCTGTTTACCCCTGACCTTGTTGAGAGTGGAGTCTGGAGAAACACAGGCCTGCTGTCTGGCTCTCAGGCTGCAGAGCCCTGGAGGAAGTTGGTGGTGGTCAACAAGGAGACCGGCAGCCCCATCGGGGCTGTCATAGCACAAACCCCAGAACCCTGTGACAGAGAGCTGTGGGCCAATCAACGTGATGTGGCTGGGGCACATGGTCACACTGCCCACCAGCAGCTGGGCACTCTCAGACCACACTGAAGCATGAGGTCGAGTGGCCCTACAGCTATGCAGATGAGGGTGGAGGTCCCAGGTCACCCACCTGTGGCTCCGACCTCTTCCGCAGCTGCACGCACAGCCTCACGGGGGTCCCCTAGGACCCACAGATAGAGCAGGTCTGCAGGCAGGCTAGAGTCATACGCTGGCACAACCCACAAAGGGACTAATACTGCAGCCTGGTCCCGTTCAGACGGCTCCAAGGCCCCGGAAGCCTGGAATGTCCACCTGTGGGAACGGGGGAGGTGGCTAGGGCAAGGACACATACAAACCCACAGGCCCTGGTCAGCATGCAGGGGAGTTTTCTGGGAAGAGCAGACCTCTGAGACGCTGCGGATGGACCTGGGAGCACTGGGAGCTGCCTCCGGTTGGCAGTGCTGGCTGCTGAGCCAGAGCAGAGGATGTGGGTTCCTTTCCTAGGGCTGCTCTAGCTACCACCACCCCTGACCTCCTGTCACAGAACAGACTCTGGGCCACGAGGAACCGGCCCAAGGATTCCAGCAGCCCTGGTGAGTTGGCGACACCAGCCCCCAGGCTACACACTGGTTCCCTTGATGCTACCTTGGCCGAAGGGCCATTTGTCAATAAAGGAGCAGCTGGGCACTTTCAAGCCTCCCTCAAGTCCAGCCTTCTGGAAATGTTCAGCCTGAGAAGCAGTGGCGTGGACTCTCAAGACATAGCTGACAGCCGTTTTTATCTTCTTACAGGCATATTTCAAGGACATGTTTATATTAACAATGTTTAAATGTAAGCAATATGAGTGCAATCACAATTTAGAGAATAAGAATCCTCAACATCAAACTTAAGGTTGTGAAAATCACATATTCCATGAAAAGACAACAAAAGCTCTCGGGAGGAGTGTGCAGGTGTGTTCACAGGACAGCCGAGTCCTAGAGTCCTAGTCACGTGTGTGGGGCTAGGCCATGGAACACAGCAGGAGGGGTACATTTCTTTGTTGTTGTTGTTGTTCAGTCACTCAGTGGTGTCTGACTCTGTGAACTAATGGACTGCAGCGTGCCAGGCTTCTCTGTCCTTCACCATCTCCTGGACCTTATTCAGATTCATGTACATTGAGTCGGTGATGCCATCCAACCATCTCATCCTCTGTCGTCCCCTTCTCCTCCTGCCTTCAATCCTTCCCAGCATCAGGGTTTTTTCAGTGAGTCACATCTTCGCATCAGGTGGCCAAAGTATTGGAGCTTCAGCTTCAGCATCAGTCCTTCCAATGAATATTTAGGGTTGATTTCCTTTAGGATTGACTGGTTTGATTTCCTTGCAGTCCAAGGGACTCTCAAGAGCCTTCTCCAACACCTCAGTTCAAAAGCATCAATTCTTTGGTGCTCAGCCTTCCTTATGGCCCAACTCTCACATCTATATATGACTACTGGAAAAACCATAGATTTGACTATACAGATCTTTGTTTCTTAGAAGGAGAAAATCAGCAGATTAAATTCAAAACTCCAAAATTAGGGACTACTGGAAGAGAAAGAATTCATCTTGGATGAAGAAACATCTTTCAAACTCCTTGAGAAACCACCTGAAGGAAGTATGTTTTTGAACCTTTGTCGTAACTCAGTACGTTTCATGGGGTGCATGCTCTGAGCCCTGAGCCCTGACCCAGGAACCGGCTCTCCTTCATGAAGGCCAAGTGGCAACAGTCAGTCAAATATAGCACCTGGAGCCCGTAAGAAATGGATAGTCTCGGGCCTCACAGACAACTGAGGTCAGATCTCAGGGGCTTGTGCACTCACGACCTGGAGACACTGTGGTGGGCACACAGCACAGGGAGACAGAAGTGAGCAAAACCCAGGGGCTGTTCCTCGGCAGCCAGGCACACGCACCTTAAGACAGTCTGGACCTTCTCCTTCCCACTTTCAAAATCAGGGATTCAAAGATGTTTTTACTAAAACTTCAGCATAGATATCTGAGCAGTGAGTCCTGTGGTCAGACACCAGGTCTGAGGATCAGCCGCCTGGGCCAACCTGGACCCTGAGCCTCAAGGGGGCGAGTGACCCATGGGCCTGAGACGTCCTTCCAAGTTTAAGTGGGTGGGAGATGCTCCCCTACACGGGGCTCCTGTGGGGGGACGTGAGCCTCCCTGCCCTGGAGGACGGGTCCTGGTGAGCCTCACTCATGGGGGCCAATGAGGAAGCCATTCTAAAGATGAGAGAATAGTCTGAGCTTATGCAGATAATAAGATTTTTTAAAACTGATACACCCTACAGCTCTCAATCTATTTTCATGTCCAAGGCACACAGCTTCTAAAAATGCTGATAAAAATAAACCAAACCAAAAAATAAATTAAAAAATCCTTTGGACCCATTTGAAAGTAACAAGTGCTACTCAAAACAAGAAGCACATTTTTCTTGAAAGGAAAACACCTGTGAGCGTGTGGACACACCAGGCACACATCTTTCTCCAAGAGGGCAGTCTGGCTACAGACTGACTCTCTCAGTCCTAAGGAAGAATCCTAATCTAAAAAAACTATAATGGCATTTCTACCCAAAGTCGTAGAGCCATGCATAAACATCCATACTCACACTTTTCGGGTGTTGCAAGGCGGCTTCGTGTTGCAGCCTCACTCTCTGAGGCATCATCACGTCGTCCTGCAGGAGAGAACACACTTGAAACTCCAGGAAGCAACTCTGACAAACAAGCAGGAAGACAGACAGCCCGACGGCAAAGCAGCAAAAACCACTACAATATTGTAATTAGTCTCCAATTAAAATAAAACAGAAAAAAAAAAAAAAGAATTGTGCAAGTGGGGAAGGAAGTTTAAAAGGGAGGGGATATATGTATATCTATGGCTGATTCATGTTGATATATGGCAGAAACCCACACAATACTGTAAAGCAATTATCCTTCAATTAAAAATAAATAAATTAAAAAAAAAAAAAGAAACTCCAGGAAGCAACTGTGACAAACAAGCAAGAAGACAGACAGCCTGATGGCAAAGCAGGCAGGAGACCAGAACAGGCAGTGCAGACACTGCCCAGTGACCCATGACCCCATCAGTCATCCGGGAAACTCAACTGCCCAGGATGCAGTGGAGCACGAGTGAGAAGCTGGACAATTCCAGTAAGAACCACACAGCTGGCAGGAATGAGGGTCTGCGGAAGACAGTGGGGCGTGTCCAGCAAGATGGAGACTCTGATCCCCGAGAGCCAGAAAAAGGCTTACACATACGCACCACAGAGATGTAGAGAAACGTTCACCACAGTGTTGTTCAAAATGGGGAACAGCTTGATGTTCACAGAGACCAGCAAAGGTAAGCAAACCGTGTGCCTCTCTATAGTCAAATACCATTGCGGTCTGAGAGTGAACGACAGCTACACACACATAAGTGAATTTCACAGATATAATGCCGAGGGAAAGAGGCAAGACAACAGAATATATATAGTATTACTCCATTTATTTAAAATCAAAAATCAAGCAAAATTAACCTGATTATTTAAGATATACACATACATATAATATGAACTACCATAAAGAAAGCAAGAAAATTAGAATCCCAAAGTCAGAATAGTGGTGACTCTGTAGGGAGGGGATCAGGGTATAACTCTTAAGTATTAGCAATGCAGTTACTTGCTGGGAGGTAAATACATGTGTATTTACTTCCTAATTAATCTTTAAAGTGTACATGTATGTTCTGTGTATTTTTCTTTAGGTATGTTTCATCTCACAATTTTAAAACTGCCTTAAAATTGATAAAAATTCAAATATGGTATCAATATGCCCAATAGAAGAGCTAAAAATAATGTCATTGGGGAGGATATTTATCTTTAAACTGAGCAATGAGATAAACTAAAAGACCTGTATTTGTGTCTCTCATTTCTTCAACATGGCCTCATGAGCTAATGTGCTAATCAAATGAACTGCAGATGAAGTAAGCTGAGAGGAAACTTGTGGCTAATGTGAGGAGGAGGGGAAGGAGGTGATGAAAGAGGAGGAGGGAAGGCAGGGGAGAGGTTGGGGGAGAGATGTGAGGAGAATAAAAAGAAGTTATGCTAGAGCTCAGCCTATTTCTCTCCCACAAAGGGTACAGCAAGGCAGCAGAGCAGAGACAAAAGAGGGAAATTTCCCTGAAAGGGGAGGTCTATTGATCAAATTCCTGAAAAGTGACCCCGTGTCTGGTGGCCTCGCCAAATCCTAGAAATTCTGAGGGTTTCGTAAACCAGCCCCCACTCCTGGTTACAAGTGGGAAGGTGCATGGGTCAGCACAGGACAAGGCAAGTCTTTCAAAGTGAAAGTGGGGAGGGTTGAGGAAGCCACAGTCAGGGTCAGGGTCAGGGCTGGCCTCTGCCCACAGCATGACCTCCCCTGGGACCTTAGCAGCACCACACACGCAAGCCCTACTTCCTCCAAACTCAGGTGAGAACCCCAGGAACAGTACCACAAGCCTCTGGCCTCTAAGTTCCCATACATACTCAATGACACCAAGACATCCACTGCAGTGGGTATCATGTTTGTGTGTGAACCAGCTCAGCTGTTGTATTTGGCTGGACCTCAAAAATATTTGCCGAGTAAATGAAGTGTCTGTTCAGGGCGGAATTGTGTTTTCAATTCACCTCACCATTTACACAACACTCCTTTTTTCTGTGTGCTATTTATCACCATCTTCTACAGTTGGAGGCAGAACAGCTAGTATTATCCCCATTTTTTTGCCAAGGAAACCAAGGTTTGGAATCTCTACAGAATCCATTCAAGATCTCATAGCAATTACATGTCAGGATTAAAATTTGAATGCAGGTCCAGTTTTACAGCTCAAGGATTTACACAAAAAGCAAAATTGCCCAAAAAGTCTTAGCTCTCAAGAACATTCTAATACCTCTACTGCTAGGTGTCTGAATAAAGCGAACATCTGCAAGTACAAGGAGAATGCAGGAGACATTTAACACACCCCTGACCCTAAGCTGAGAAGGTCAAGGATGAACACAATGAGTAAACATTCAAGTCAAAAAGTGATAGCGTAACAGGGTAACAGACTGTCTCAGCTGCACAGTGACTGCAGATTATAGATAAGCTCCTTGCTCCCCCAAGACCATTTTGAAAGAGGAAAAACTTGCTGAAAGATGGGAGCATGAAAAGATCTTTATTATACATGAAAAGTGATGTGATATTTTAATAACAAGCCCAGATGTGTTTCTGCTGTGATCCCACTGCCTTTCATTGATGTCCATCCCAGGGAGGGGCCCGCTCTGGTCAAGATCACTGTGTCACAGCTGGTACCCAATACCAGGAGCTGGTTTTAATAAAAGTCAGGTGGTATCTGCAGTGCAAACAGGAGGGGTCCTACAGGATGGATATAAAAGGTCATCAAGCATGAACTACAAAAACCCAGAGTCTGCATGTCCTGATCCCAAGGTGTATCTGGTGTATCTGGAAACAGATTTCCCTACAATAGGAGGGAAGGGTTCAAAATCTCCAGATCTATTTGCCGAAAGTGTGCAAGATTCCACGATGATTACCAGGTAAGAAATGTTCTTGGCAGCCAAGGGGAAAGAATTTTAATGTATTATAAAAATAACACTAATTCAAGATGAAACACTGTTCCCTTTCTGACCATAAGAATGTTGGGTAGCAAAAAACTAATCTGGACAAAGAATTTGAGTTAAAAGAAACCTTAATCTTTGAGTTCAGTAGCTTCCGAATAGAGGGTGGTCCTGAAGGAGCAAGGCTGTGGACCCCCAGGGATGACCAACTCCCAGGATGGGTGAGGGGCAGGAGGAACCACTTGCAGATGAAGGAAATAACAGCCTACAGTCAAGACCTGTGAAGAAAGCAAGGTCAATGTTGTGGTCTCTGTTAAGTCTCCCTATGCTTGACTTTTGGACAAGATTTGAAGACACAGGTTGCAATTCCCTGGTCACCCCTCAACCTCAGGACGCACATTTCACACAGAGGACCCTGAAGGACAGGGAAGAGAGCAGAGGAAGCCCCACCTGCACGCCGAGAGCTGATTTCCAAAGCACAGGATCAGGGGCTCACGCATGTGACTCACCTACATATTCCTGAAGCCTGAGACATGAGGGGAAGCAAGTCTGCTTGAGAGAAGCTGTCTTCTGTGATTTGCTACTTAGCCTGAGTAACTCAGTCATGGCAGGGCAGGAGCCCCACGCAGGTCAAAATGCCTCCACATCCAGTTGCAGAAATGACAGGCTAATGGCACACAAACAATTCCCAAAGATACTGAAAGAGTCTTAAACAGAGAATTAACAAGGTAGCTCACTACCTTGAGCCCAAATCTCTGAGAATCATCAGCGGAGAGAGGAAGCAAGCCACCTCTGCCCGCAAGTCCTCGCTGATCTATAAGAAATAGCTGAACTCTGAGCCATGGTTCTGGTAACCCTGCGAGGCTGCAGGGAATGGAGATCAGAGCCAGGGGTCTGCTCAAGACTGGGAGTCGGGGCGGGGCCTGCTGTTCAACCCACAACAGTTCTGAGCTCCGGCCAAGGCAGGTTACCGCCTCAAAAGGTGAATGGGGTATGTAGCCTAAAAGAGCCCAGAAGCCTCACAGGGTAACAAGGATCCCAGGATGGTGGTTCTCCCAAGCACCTGGAAGAAGCAGAGGAAAATCTCTGAGGGAAAAAACTTTCATCCACGGCCTCAGATTAACTCCACAGAGAAGTATTCAAATACAATGACCAATACACAAAGACAACTGGACATGTAAGTAAAAACACACAAAAGAACAGATAATAAAAGACTTCCCAAGGCAACCATTAAGAAAATAATTTAAAAAGAGTTAAAAATCAATAATTTATTATAAATAGTACACTAGAAAATATCTATTTCATTTTTTAAAAAGGGAAGCAGTAAATAAAGAACAGAGAAACAAAAATAATATGAGTCATAGAAAATAGAAAAGAAAATAAATAGCAAAATGGCAGACAAATTCAATGGTAAAAAACTTAAATATGTGAATAAATTCAAAACTCTAATCAAAGGTAAAAGTTGTCAAACTGCAATAAAACACACATACACACACACACAAAAACAAAAACAAGTTCTACCTATAAGCTATTTACAAGAGACAAAAATTCAGGTTCAAAGACACAAATAGATTAAAGAATGGAAAAAGATACAGCAAGCAAACTATAACCATAAGAGAGATGTAGTTTTACTAACACGAATCAGAACAGACTTTAAAACAAAGAACATTAAAAGAAACTAAGAGAGACATTAAACACTGACAGAATGGTCAGTCCATCAGAAAGACATAACAATTATAAATAGGCATGTATCTAACAACAGTGGTACAAAAAGAAACAAAAATGAATGGTATTGAGGAGAAAAATAGACAATTCAACAAAAAGAGTTGGAGACTTCAATAACCCACCATCAAGAATGGACAGAATAGACTCAAATGACTTCTACCATATGTAAAATAGATAGCCAGTGGGAATTTGCTATATGGCTCAGGAAACTCAAACAGGGGCTCTGTATCAACCTAGAGGAGTGGGATGGGGAGGGAGATGGGAGGGAGGTTCCAAAGGGAGGGGATATATGTATACCTATGTCTGATTCATGTTTGACAGAAAACAAAATTCCGTAAAGCAATTATCCTTCAATAAAAAAATAAATATATTAAAAAAAGAATGGACAGAATAACTTGACAAAACAGTGCAGCTACAGATGATATGAGCACCACCAACCAACAACATCAACCAGCTGACTTCTCTCTATGGACATCCACCCAATAACATCAACTTGCTGACATCTACCTATGGAACTCCCACCCAATAACAACAGACTGTCTGCTGCTGCTGCTAAGTCACTTCAGTCATGTCCAACTCTATGCAACCCCATACATGGCAGCCCATCAGGCTCCACAGTCCCTGGGGTTCTCCAGGCAAGAACACTGGAGTGGGCTGCCATTTCCTTCTCCGATGCATCAAAGTGAAACATGAAAGTGAAGTTGCTCAGTCGTGTCTGACTCTTAGTGACCCCATGGACTGCAGCCTTCCAGGCTCCTCCATCCATGGGATTTTCCAGGCAAGAGTACTGGAGTGGGGTGCCATTGCCTTCTCCAAACAGACTGTTTATTCAGTTAAGTCACTCAGTCGTGTCCGACTCTTTGCGACCCCATGGACTGCAGCACGCCAGGCCTCCCTGTTCATTACCATCTCTCGGAGTTCACTCAGACTCACGTCCATCGAGTCCGTGATGCCATCCAGCCATCTCATCCTCGGTCGTCCCCTTCTCCTCCTGCCCCCAATCCCTCCCAGCATCAGAGTCTTTTCCAATGAGTCAACTCTTCGCATGAGGTGGCCAAAGTACTGGAGTTTCAGCTTTAGCATCATTCTTTCCAAAGAAATCCCAGGGTTGATCTCCTTCAGAATCACCCCACTCCTTGCAGTCCAAGGGACTCTCAAGAGTCTTCTCCAACACCACAGTTCAAAAGCATATTACACCACAAAAAAGGGATTGTAAAATTTTAAAGATCAGATCCCCTGGAGAAGGGATAGGATACCTACTCCAGTATTCTTGGGCTTCCCTGGTGGCTGAGTTGGTAAAGAACCTGCCTGCAATAAGGGAGACCTGGGTTTGACCCCTGGGTTGGAAAGATCCCCTGGAGGAGGGCATGGCAACCCACTCCACAATTCTTGCCTGGAGAATCCCATGGACAGAGAAGCCTGGTGGGCTGCAGTCCATAGGGTTGCAAAGAGTCAGAAATGACTGAGTGACTAGCCATAGTACACAAAAGCATATAAAGGGTGTTCTCTGACCACACAAAATTGTTAGAATTCAAAAATAGGATTTGGGGAAATCTACCACTGATATATGGATATAAACAATGTACTTCTAAATAGGCAATGGGTTAAAGAAGAAATTACAAAGGAAATTAAAAACTACCTTGAGGTATTTGAATGAAAATGAAAACAGGACACAATACAAAACAGCTATAGTAATTCTTGGAGAAAATTTTATAGCTGTTAATGTCTAAAGTAACAAAGAAAGATCTTAGGAACCAATCATATACACACACACACAAAGCAAACTCAACCAAAAGTAAGCAGAATGAAGACAAAGATTATGGTAGGAATCAATGAAGCAGAAAAAAAAAGAAAAACAGAAAATCAATTAAAACAATGGTTGGTCTTTTGAAAACATCAACAAATGTATCAAACCTTTAGCTAGACTGGAGAAGAACAAGCTTTTTCTGTAAAGGGTCAGATAGTAAATATTTTAGCTTTTCTGCCACATATGGGTTTTGTCAATATTCTTTTTTGTTGTTGTCTTGTTTTTACAACACTTTAAAAATATAAAAAACATTTTTAGCTCAGAGGCTATACAAAAACAGGCTGCCAGTGGGTCTGGCCTATGAGCTGCTGTCTGTAGACTCCTGAGCTAGACAGACCAAGAAAAACAGAAGACACAAATACCCGATTCAGGAGTGAAAAAATAAGACAGCAGTTCTGAGTTCACAAAAGTTAAAAGGACTATGAGAGAGTACTATAAGTAACTACATGCCAACAATTTAGACAATTTAAATGAACAAATTTCTGGAAAGACATGGATTACTAAAACTGACTGAAGAAATATAGAATCTGAATAGATCTATATAAGAAGTAAAAAAAAAAACTAGCAATTTGAAATCTCCACACAAAAAAGTCCAAACTCAGATGGTGAATTCTATAAACATTCAAAGAATAAAGAATATCCCACCTTTACAAAGTCTCCCAGAAAAATGAAGAGGAAGCATCACTTCCCAGCTCATTCTCTGAGGCTCATATTACTTGATACTGAAGAAAATAACATCACAAGAAAAGTATAGAACAATATCCCACATGGATACAGATAAAAAAGTCCTTGACAAAATATCAGCAACATATAAAAAGGATTATACACTATCATCAGGTAGGATTTATCCCAGAAATGCAAGGTTGCTTTACTATCTGAGAGCCAATTAATGTCACAGATCATATTAAAAGAAAAAAAAGAAGAATCACTACATGATGATCTCAGTAAGCATAGAGGCATTTCATAAAATCTAATGGTTATTCATGGACTTCCCTGATAGCTCAGCTGGTAAAGAATCTTCAATTCAGGAGACATCGGTTTGATTCCTGGGTCAGGAAGATCCACTGGGGAAGGGATAGGCTACCCACTCCAGTATTCTTGGGCTTCCCTGGTGGCTCAGCTGGTAAAGAATCTGCCCGCAACGTGAGGGACCTGAGTTTGATCCCTGGGTTGGGAAGATCCCCTGGAGAAGGGAGCTACCCACTGCAGTATTCTGGCCTGGACTCCGGTATTCTGGCCTGGAGAATTCCATGGGGTCTTAGAAAGTCGGACATTACTTAGTGACTTCCACTTTCACTTTTCATTCATGATAAAAATTCTTGACAAAGTAGGAAGAAAGGAACTTTCTCAACCCAATAAAACTCACCTACAAAACCCCTGCAGCCACATTTTAATGGTGAGTGATGGAATGCTTTCCCCGAGGCTGGAAACAGGGAAGATATCTGCTCCTGTGACTTTTGTATTGAGGTCTGGTCAGTGCAATCAGGCAAGAAAGAGATATAAAAGCCATCCAGATTGGAAAGAGAAAAATTGCCTCCATTTGCAGACAATAAGATTTTGTATTTAGAAAACCCTAAGAGATTAAAGACTATTAGATCTAAAAACTACTAGAATTAACAAACAAATTCACCAAGGTCACATAAGATCAAGATACAAAAATCAATATTATTTATATATATTGGCATTGAACAATCCTAAATAAAATTAAGCAAATAATACATTCACAATAGCATCAAAAGGATAAAATATTGAAGTATAAATTTAACAAAGGAAGTACAGGATTTGTATGGTAAAAATTACAAAACACTGCTGAAAGAAATTAAAGACCTAAATAAACAAACCAGACATCTCATGTTTATGGATCGGAAGACTCAATTCCTCAGCAAAACAATTCTCCCCAAATTGACCTATAGACTCAATATAATTGAAATCTAAATCTCAACGTGCTTCTTTTGTAAAAATGACAAGATGACCCTAAAATTCATTTGGAAATACAAAAGATCCAGAATGGAAAAAATGTTGAAAAAAGAAGAAATATTATAGATGGAGGGCTTACAGTTTCTGACTTTTTAAGAAATTGGAATATAATTGCTTTACCACAATTCTGTTAGCTTCTGCACCTTTTCTGACTTTGAAACTCACTACTAGAAAGCTACAGTGGTGGCCTAAAGATAAACATAGAGATCAGTAAAGCATAACTGAGAATAGAGAAATACCTTGGCAATTATGGTTGACTCAAGGCAGTTCAACAGGAATAAAACAGTCTTTTCAACACACTGCTAAGACAAGTGGATCACCACAGGGAAAAGGTAAATAAGACCCTACCCACACACAAAAATTAACTCAAAATAGACCACAGACTTGAATGTAAGAGATAAAACTAAAAAAATCTTCAGAAAAAAACTTAGGAACAAATGTTAGTTATTTTGAACTAAGCAGAGAATTCTTAGATTTGACAACAAAAGCACAAAAACTGAAAAAGAATTGACAAACTGGGCTTCTTCAAAAGTTAAAAATTTTGTGTTTTAATTTAGGTCCATCCTAAAGTAGATCAATCCTGGGTGTTCACTGGAAGGACTGATGTTGAAGCTGAAACTCCAATACTTTGGCCACCTGATGTGAAGGGCTGACTCATTTGAAAAGACCCTGATGCTGGGAAAGATTGAAGGTGGGAAGAGAAGGGGACAACAGAGGATGAGATGGTTGGATGGCATCACCGACTCAATGGACATGAGTTTGGGTAAACTCCGGGAGTCGGTGATGGACAGGGAGGCCTGGCGTGCTGCGGTCCATGGGGTTGCAAAGAGTCGGATACGACTGAGCAACTGAACTGAACTGAACTGAACTGAATTTAGGTATAAATTTATCAAGAAAGTAAAAAGACTACCATAGACTGGGAGAAAATATTTGCAAATTCTATATCCAGCACTAACCAGTATCACCCTAAAGACACGACCTCCTTCCTGACATTTAAGATCTTTTAGTGCAATGGCACCCCACTCCAGTACTCTTGCCTGGAAAATCCCATGGACGGAGGAGCCTGGTGGGCTGCAGTCCATGGGGTCGCTAACAATTGGACACGACTGAGCGACTTCACTTTCACTTTTCACTTCCATGCATTGGAAAAGGAAATGGCAGCCCACTCCAGTGTTCTTGCCTGGAGAATCCCGGGGATGGGGGAGCCTGGTGGGCTGCCGTCTATGGGGTCGCAGAGTCGGACACGACTGAAGCGACTTAGCAGCAGCAGCAGTCTACTGCAGAGGTGAGTGTTACTGCATTTAGTTGAAGGAGAGACCCTGAATGGAAGTCCTGTGAGTGATGACCACAGAGGGACGATGACCACAGTGGGATGGAGCTCACAGTGCCAGGAGAGCAGGTAAAATGGAGGGAAGCAGAAATGACACTTTCCTGAAGCATTTCCACCCAATCCCAGTACACTTTTTCTGTCTCAGGGTATCCTGTATTTCTTTGGCATTTGGAAGAGAATGGTAAACAACTATGGTAAACAACATATTATACTTAACAGTGAAAGATTTCAGCTCTCTCTTTGAGACTGTGAAGGGAGACAAGAATGCCTATTATCATGATTTCTATTTAACAATTCACTGGAGACTTGAGTCAAAAAAAAAAGAAGATACAAGGCCCGGGATTTCCCTGGTGGTCCAGTGAATAAGACTCTGAGCTCCCAATGCAGGGGGCCCAGGTTTGATCCCTGATCAGGGAATTAGATCCCACATGCCACAACTAAGAGTTCGGGTGCTACAACTAAAGATCCCGCGTGCCGCAACTAAGACCCAGCACAGCCAAGTAAATAAGTATTAAAAATAAAAGTTACAAGGCTTAGTAGAAGGAGGAAAAATGACTGCTTACATCAACAACTCAAAATAATCAACAGAGAAATATTAGAATTAAAAATGAATTTAATAAGGTTTCTGGATACAAGATCAATAAGTAATTTCTTTATATATATAATGATGCCTCTTACAGTAGTATCAAGAAAAGTCAAATAACTCTCATATATTGTTGGTGAGAATGTAAAGTGGTATAGTCACTTTGGAAAACATTATGGTAGTTCCTCAAAATGTTAAACATAGAGTTACCATATGACCCAACAATTCCACTCCAGGAAGAACTGAAAACACCTAGCCACACAAAAACTTGTACAGGAATGTTTATAGCAGCATTATTTATAGCAGTCAAAAAGTGGAAACAACCCAAGTGTTCATCAACTAGCAAACAGATAAAGTGCATATTCACACAAAGGACTGCTATGCACCAATAAAGAGAAACGTAGTACTGACACATGCTATAACATGAAGAACCTCGAAAACATCACGCCAAGTGATAGAGACCACAAAATGTGGATTCCATTTATATGAAATGTCCAGAACAGGCAAATCCATAGAGACAGAAAGGAGGCTAGTGGCTGCCCACAGATGGGAGCTGGGGGAATGAGGGGTGATTACTAATAGGTACGGGTTTTAATTTTGTGGTGATGGAAAAAGTCTAAAATTAGATTGTGGTGACAGTTGCAAAACATTGTGAATATACCAAAAACCGTTGGATTGTACACTTTATTTTTTTTTTTTTTGATTGTACACTTTAAATGGGTGGATTTTATGTGAACTGCATCTCAAGAGAGCTGATAAAAATGTTTTTTTTAATCAAATATCAAGGAATTAATTTAACAAAGACTGTAAGCCCTCTGTATGAAAACTACTCATGGCTATTGAGATAAATTAAAGAAGATCTAAATAAATCAACAAACATATAGTCATTGTTAGGAAGACTACTGTAAAGAAGCTGTTCTCACCTAATTGATCTATTGATTCAATATAATCCAATCAAAAGCCTCAAAGCGGATTTTGTGAAAATGAACAAAATTACTCTAACATCTATCCAAAAATGCAAAAAGATTTTTTTAAAAATAGCCCTAACTACTACATAGATGAACAAGAGAACATACAGCATGAAATTAGATGTTCTATAAGCTACACTGTGGTATCAGCAGACAAAAGGACAGATTGACAACCCAACTAGACAGAACACAGAGGCCAGAAACAGGCCACACTCACATTCACGCTGGGCTAAAGTCAGCTCACAGAGCTTCAGGAAGAATACAAATCAGCCAGGATATCTGTTCATTAGAGGGAGTGCAAACTGACCAGCCAACATGGGAAGCTGGCAGCACCCAGCAAAACTGAGCACAGGCACCGAGGACATCCCAGTTCCATCCCTACATGTGCACTTGTATGTGTGACAAGAGATAAGCACGAGGATTTCTTGGCAGCAGTACTCAAACACCCCAATGTCCAAACAGCAGAATGGATAAACTAGGCATATTCATATCATGGAATATTACACAGCAATGAAAAGGAGTGGCTTCCGTTTCACAAAATAATGTGAACTAGTCTCCAAAATGTACTGTTGTGTGAGACAAGGCAGGCACAGAACACATAAGGAATCACATGAAGGTCAAAATGACTAACTTAGGGTATTAGTATCCCAGCTGACTTGTGGAGAAGAGGCGGGGAATTACTGACAAGGAACAGGAGGGCATGTGTGATACCAGCCGCGTTCCATTCCCGGGCTGGGCCCCTGGCTGCCCTGGAGTGTTCACTTCCTCAAGACTCAACAGACTGTGCACTTATGCTCTGTGCTGTGTTTACAAGTTAAACAGAAATAAGCAAAATCAATTTCAAGTGGGGTTTACATCAAAATAGAAAAGGTTAAAAATAAAAGCATCTGGAACATTAAAGAATAACTTCAGGGCCTTCGAGTAAGAGAAAATAACTCACGAAGAAGACAAAAAGCATCGACCATAAAGGAAAAGATCACTAAATCAAACTCCTTAAAGAATTCTATTCATCAATAGACAGCTTTCAGAGAGTGAAAAGACAAGCCACAGAGAGGGAGAAGCCACACATGGGAGATGATACGTGATTCCACTTATAAAATCTTCCAAAAGAGGCAGGGCAATATTTAGCTTTGGGGAGGACGAAGAAGGTAACTGTGAAAGGGCAAGAAAGGTGCTACTGAGGTGGTTATTTTCTGTGCTAGTTCAGAAATATTTGCCGCATGATAATTTACTGAGCTGTACATTTGTGGTTTATGCTCCTCTCTATGTGTGCTTTTTTTTCCCATGATGTACATGATGAAACAAAGAAAAATCAGAACACGACAAGGACTGTCACCAGAACCATTCCTATTTGACATTGTATGGGGGTGTCCCAGCCAGGACAGTGGGCCAAGAACAAAGAAGAAAAACACGTGGACCAGAGAGAAAGAGGCAGAGTCTTTACTCACAGATACCGTGGTCACTAAACAGTGAGTTCTTAATCGAAAAAAAAAACAAAGGCAAAACAAAACCAACTAAAACAAATAAGGTAATCTATTAATAGTATGTTTATAGCAATAAAACTGGGAGATGAACCATTTTTGTTAGCACCAAAACACATAAAATACTTGGGAAGCATTTTGTTAAATTTATGTAAGACCTGTATATCGAAAACTACAAAATATTTCTGAGAGAAACTTAAGAAGGCCCAAATAAATCGGCAGATATACCATGTTTATAGATTAGAAGATAAAATATTAAGATTCCCAAACAGAACTATATATTCAATGCAATTTCAATAAAAAAAATCCAAGCAGACTTGACAAGCTGATTCTAAAATTTTGCAGAAATCCTGAAAGAGCTAAAGAGATTTGAAACAATTTTGAAAAGGAAGAACAAAGTTGGAGGATTTACAATACCTGATAATTTTTCCAATAAAATGACACTGTAGCTTTATCACTATAGCTGCTACAGGGTTGAAAGAGACACATGTACCCCAATATTCATTGCAGCACTTTTTACAATTGCTAGGACATGGAAGCAACCTAGACTCTACTGTCCTTGGGATTCTCCAGCATGATCACCAAGCGCCCAAATAAATGTTCAACATATTTAGTCATCAGGGAAGTGCAAGCTCAAACAATGAGATAGAAACACATGTACACGACAAGGGCTCAAATTTAAAATGCAGACAATTCCAAGTGTTGGAAGAACATGAAACTACTGGAAGTCTCACAAACTGCTGGTGGGAGTGTAAAATGACTCATTCTCTTTGTAAGATAGTTTTGAAGTTCCTCACAAAGTTAAATGTACATGTATTGTATCATCTAGCAATCTATCTCTAGATATTTACCCATGAGAATTGAGCACATATGTTCATGATAAGACCTGTACACAAACTTTCATAGCATCTTTACTCATAATAGCCAAATACAGGAAGCAACCTAAATGTCCATCAAGGGATGACTATATGCAGAGTACATCATGAGAAATGCTGGACTGGAAGAAACACAAGCTGGAATCAAGATTGCCGGGAGAAATATCAATAACCTCAGATATGCAGATGACACCACCCTTATGGCAGAAAGTGAAGAGGAGCTAAAAAGCCTCTTGATGAAAGTGAAAGTGGAGTGAAAAAGTTGGCTTAAAGCTCAACATTCAGAAAACGAAGATCATGGCATCCGGTTCCATCACTTCATGGGAAATAGATGGGGAAACAGTGGAAACAGTGTCAGACTTTATTTTGGGGGGCTCCAAAATCACTGCAGATGGTAATTGCAGCCATGAAATTAAAAGACGCTTACTCCTTGGAAGAAAAGTTATGACCAACCTAGATAGCATATTCAAAAGCAGAGACATTACTTTGCTGACTAAGGTCCGTCTAGTCAAGGCTATGGTTTTTCCTGTGGTCATGTATGGATGTGAGAGTTGGACTGTGAAAAAGGCTGAGTGCCGAAGAATTGATGCTTTTGAACTGTGGTGTTGGAGAAGATTTTTGAGAGTTCCTTGGATTGCAAGGAGATCCAACCAGTCCATTCTGAAGGAGATCAGCCCTGGGATTTCTTCAGAAGGAATGATGCTAAAGCTGAAACTCCAGTACTTTGGCCACCTCATGCGAGGAGTTGACTCATTGGAAAAGACTCAGATGCTGGGAGGGATTGGGGGCAGGAGGAGAAGGGGACGACCGAGGATGAGATGGCTGGATGGCATCACTGACTCGATGGATGTGAGTCTGAGTGAACTCCGGGAGTTGGTGATGGACAGGGAGGCCTGGCATGCTGCGATTCATGGGGTCGCAAAGAGTCGGACACGAGTGACCAACTGAACTGAGCTGATATAGATAAACAATTTGTGGTTTATCCATGCATTAGGATACACTAGTCACAATAAAAAGACTGAATTATTGGTATGAGAAACAATACTGATAAATCTCAAAAACATACTCTGAGCCAACAAAGGCCAACCACAAGAGTACATATTGTATGATTCCATTTACATGAAGTTCTAGAATGGGAGAAAAAAACCTAATGTACTGAAAGAACAGATAATATAATTAGATTACTAACCTAAAGAAATCACATTTGCAGTTGCTTCAAGGCATGGGAGAATGACTGCAAAGAGGCATGAGGAAACTTTTTATGGCAATGGAAACATTCTAAACTTGACTAAGTTGACTTTTATATGTGTGTATACATTTGTCAAACTCATGGAATGTACACTTACATGAGTGTACTTTATTATATGTAAGTACTATTCCAGTAATACTGATTCTTAAGGTAAGTGAGTGAAAATCGCTCAGTCATGTCCAACTCTTTGTGACCCCATGGACTATACAGTCCATGGCATTCTCTAGGCCAGAATATTAGAGTGGGTAGCCTTCCCTTTCTCCAGGGGATGTTCCTAACCCAGGGATCTGAACCTAGGTCTCCCGCATTGCAGGCCAATTCTTTACCAGCTGAGCCACAAGGGAAGCCCTTTTAAAGTATAATGTCTCTAACAAAGTACACTCAGCGTTGGGCTCCCGGTGCAAGATGGCGGAGTAGAAGGATGAGCACTCACCTCCCGTGACAGCACGGAGACTGCGACTATCCAATGCACAACCATCGACAGGGGGCTGCTGGAGCCCACCAAAAAGGACACTCAGTGTTTAGGAGACGATTAATCTGAGTTCACTCCATGACGGTTTTTGAAAATATTATAGTTCTGGGCTTACTGCACAAGCTCCATAGCAGGAATCCCAGAAATGCTCAGGATTATATATTACACAATATCATCAAGCTCTGAACATACTATTTTCACCATTCTAAGTTCCCTTCTAGTCTCTATCTATATGCATATATAATTTTTCAACAGCTATAATTATAGCATAAGAAAAACACAAAAATAACTTAAAATCAAACATGCAATTTTACTATATACACAAAAATTCAAGTTGTGCATTTCCCTCTGCTGACAGTGCGCCCAACGAACCCAAAACCTAAGTGCTGCCAATGCCCCTGCCCCTGCTCCTTGCTCTGTCCTGGGTGGGTGGAGGAAGGAATTCCCTTGATTGGGAGAAGAGACAAGAATCCCCTCCGACCAGCAGGAGACTGGCAGGAAGGCAGGCAGAGGGAGTCTGGAGAGGGAGGGCACGCCTGGCACTGTCCGTGGTCCTGGTCCGCCCAGAGCACACGCATGCAGAGCAGACCGCGCCATCTCTGGGGTGGAATCTACACCATCTTTCCTTACAACTCTGCCACTTCTCCGCAAGTCCACCCTGGGGGTAGGCTCTGCAGGGCAGGAGCTTGGAATTTAGTGCCCACTGGGCCCAGGACACTACTGCAGGAGGCAGAGAGGCCTCTGCTTTCACAGTGCCCGCAGTTTGCTAAGACAGTGAGGGACAGTGAAACTGGCAGTAAGCGCCAGACACAGCAGTGGACAAGATGACCACTCAGACCTCGGGAGCCCAGTGGCTGAAGCGCCTGGGGCAACACGGTCCAGCACCAACCGTGCTGGGAATAGAAACACGCGTGCCGCCTGGGCTGGGTACAGAAGAGCACTGCGGAGCTCCTTAAAGCCAAGTCTGCTGCGCAGACCTGGAGCCTGAGCCCCTGCAGCACCGGGCCCCAAGCCTGCGTTTCTAACAGGCTCTCTCCCTGGCCAGCGGGTTTTGGAACCAGTGCTGGGGAGGAGCAGCCCAGCAAATACCCGGGTCACTTCCCTTCCCCAAGCCTTAAAATGAAAACACTCTGCACAAATAAAAATCTCAAAAGCTCACTAGTGTCTGAAGCATCTTCTCTTTTAAAACACCAAGTTTGGGGGCACTTGGCAAGAACTATAGCTTTCCAAGCAGAACAGGTTATGATGCCGACAAAACAAGAATATGTAGGGCACCGAGTGGCTGATGTTGAGGAAGTGTGGGTAGCAAGGGTGCCAAGATTCCTCAGGCCTTTCTTCAACTCTTTTCTGTCTTTCTTCTGTTCAAGAAAAACCCTTCTGAACAGGAGTGTTAAGAATAAGGACTGTCTCTTCTTTCGAAGAAGAGAAGTAGAAGACTCTACACACATGGATCTTCACTGATTTGCAGCTGCCACCAAATAAGGGGTCACCCCTTCCTCCCCCCTCAATAAACCAAGGGCCCAATCTACTTCCCAGGGATGCTGCTTGAGCTTCCTGGGAAACAGCCATCACTAAAGCACATGGCCCTGCTCCTGAGCTAACTAATACCCTTCAGGTCCTGGGTCCACACAAGTCCATAATTTTTCTCTAAGGGAAGAAGAGGCAAGGGGAAGCAGAAAGGAAAGCGAGTGGTGTGTTTAGATGTTTATAATTGAGCTGAACTTCAGTGGTTTTCAAATCAAAGTATAACTTTAAAACACGGCAAAAGGATCTTTGATGTGAAAACCACTGAAGTTCAGCTCAATTATAAACATATTCACATGAAAACACACAACCTCCTCTGCACCAGCAGCTATAAGACAGGGGAGAGGACTCAGGGACAGCGAGATGCCAAGAGATAGTACCTGGAGGGTCCCCAGCGCCTCATGCTCTGGCTCTTCCCGGCCTGGCTGCCCCTCTCCTGGGGCTTCCAAGCAACGTGTCTTCCACTTGGGGTTGAGTGGCAGCAACTAAGCCTTACCTGTGGAGCTGAAATTCCCAGGTGGCATACCTGGGAAAGAGCAGCCTCCACCTGTTCCCAGACCTGAACGCACAACATTTCTCAACCGTTTTCTAAAGTTGTAACAGATTCTCTCTAGCTGATAACAATATTCTTTTCTGAATGATCCCATACTAAAATTGAAGTCAAACAGAAAAATCAGGTGGTCACAGGGAACTATATTCAATATTCTGTGGTAAACCATAGTGGAAAAGAATATGAAAAAGAATATATATATATATATAAATAAACAGTTACTTTGCTGTATAGTAGAAATTAATACGACATTGTAAATCAACTATACTTCAGTAAATTTTTTTAAAAAGTAAGGTGGCATGTGTTGTAGAGACAGGAGAAACAAACTTCCTCACTCTGCTGGGAACATCTGCATTTAATAAGTTACTGGCAAGGATGTCATTCCAAATATAGTGAAAATAACATTATTCAGGAGCCCTGTGGTAACCACCATGCCCTGTGGTCAAAAGCTTTGCTCTCAAGAAACCTCAGAGTAAAGTGCGTGGCCTCGTGTTCCACTCCCAGGAGGTACGTGGCAGGAGGCACTCAGTCCTCTCCCTTCTGCGTCCATATTCCTCCCCCTCCCCACAAGCACAGGGAAGAACTGGGGAAATAGAAATACAAACCACTAATATCTACACCAGCCAATATTTCCACTTACCAGAAGTTTGGAAAAAATGTTTAATGGCAAAAGAGGCTGAAATCACTTTTCCAGTCACCTGTAAATCAGTTATTTAAAAGACCCCTCTTCCCCCAACCAGATTCTGTAAGCCAGTTCCTTCTCTGATCCTATAAATTAAAAAAGCCAGACTGCGGTGGGCATGGCACAGGGAGGACTCAGCTTGGCTCAGGGCCCCCCCCCGTCCCACATCTCCTTTTAGACCCAAAGGTGAATGGGGTGGGGGAAGAGTGGCACAGAGCCGAGAACAGGAGGGTCCAGGACAGTCTCTCCTGGAATACAATGGCCAGCCCAGAGTGCAACAAAAGGCCACAACTGCACAGGAGCTCGTGGGTAGAGTAGCTAGCAGCCCCAGGACCGACCACAAGCTCCAGGAGCCTGCAGAGCCGTGGATGCCCTGGGGAGGGCCGTTGTGCCCAGGCACACCAGGAAGGTCTGCAGAGCTGCGGGGAGGATTAGGGAAAAGGGACACCAAACGATTAAGCTTCTCTTCACCACTGAGGCTGGGAGAGAGCTGGGTTTTGAATTGGCCAGAAACATAGGGAACAGGTCTCTCCCGGACCCAGCAGAGACTACCCACCCGTGGACAGAAGGGCTCAATCCCAGGAGTGGAGGCCCCACACCTCCTGACTCGCCTGCTGCCACGGTCTCTGGACCATGTGGTCTGGCCTCCAACAGAGCAGAGAGCCGTAAACAACCATTAATGAACCTGAGAGGACCCAGGACACAAAACAAAGCAGCAGTCCTCGAGAACTGCTGGAGGAAAAAACAAAAAAGAAGAGCTCTCAAAGGTGCCCTAGGACGTGGAGGAATGGAAAGCATACATCTAACTTCTAACAGCAAAGGCGAAGACAAAAAGGGTGGTCACAGCTCACAACTGAATAAATGAACTGGAGGGTCAAACTAGAAAATGCAAAGTTATAGAGAAACAGAAACCAAGAGGGAAATGAGGAAATGATAAGACCCAGGATTCAAACACCAGAAGCCAAAGGAAGAAACAAGGTACAAGGAAGGAATTAACAGCCAATACAGAAAATTTCATTTCATCTGAAAAAAACCTTGAGTCTGCATTTTAAAAGAGCTCACCACATTCCAGAAATGATTCCTGACACACAGAGAAAAATTCCCAAATTCCAAGAAGATGGAAAGAAATCTTATAACTCTTTGGTAACAACCATATTTTAAAAACCAACAAATTCCAACTGATACAGGAAAAGCATGTGACAAAATCCAACACCTGTCCACACAATAAAAATTCTGAGCACGTTAGAAATGGAAGACAACACACTACATGAAAGGTTGGTGCTTCCTCCCAGTTCAGGAGAGGGTGAGGATGTCTGCTCCACACACACGGAACTTCCAGCCAGAGCAGTAAGGCAAGAAGGCAAATAAAAGGGCCTTGAGATCAGAGGAGAAGAAATAAAACTGCCCACCGTTTTCAGATGATGTGACTGTCCATCTAGAAAATCCTTAGGAATCTACTCTAAAAACCTAGAACCAGTGAGTTTTGCAAGATCAACAGATAAAATAATCACATGTCTAGATGCTAACAATGAACACAGAAATTAGAGATGCTATGTTCTTGAACAGGTCCTCCAAAGGAAATGAAATATTTTGGTGCAAATTTAACAAAATATGTACATGATCTGTATTGTGAAAAGCCACAAGATGTTGATGAAAGAAATCAAAGATGATGTAAGCAAATGCAAAACTTATGTTTACAAAAGGACACAGACACCCCCTTCTAAGGAGGAATTTATTTCCTGACAGCGGTGCCCGGGTCATAAAGTGTGGGTCCTCTGTCTGAAGGCTGGAGACAGAGCCTTCAAGCCCCGCGGGAGACGCCAGGCCTGCTTTGCATGGTTCCCTCTGGGGCGGGTCCCTGTGTCCCTGAGCTTTGTGCTTTGCCTCTCAGGTTTGGAGGGACTGTGCCTGAGGACTTCACCTTCCCATGAGGGGATGGGCATCAACCTCCCACTCACCCGAAACACTGCTGATGGACGCCCTCTGAGACAACTGGGATCTTTGTGTGACTCACTTTCTCTCCAACATGAATATCCTTGGACACATCGGGGACTGGGAGTGACACTGAGGTTGCCCCGGGTGGCCCTTCCAACCCACTAGAAAGGCACCACTGGCCCCAGGCAGCAGTCTGTAGGACGGCTCCTAGGAGCATGCTCTCTGAAGGGCTGCACTACAGCAATGGGCGCCGAAAATCCATCTGTAAACACACTCAGGATCACTCTCCATGGAAATGACAGCCAACAGAATGGCTGGGTTCCAAGATAAGTATACAGAAGTAACTACTTCAATCTAATGTAACCATTTATATTGAACACATAAACCCATCCCCCACTAATTCATTTCACTGCTGCTACTGCTAAGTCATGTCAGTCGTGTCCAACTCTGTGCGACCCCATAGACAGCAGCCCACCAGCCATCTATTAATATCTACTATTTGCCAAGTTCCAGGTGCTTCAGAAACATCAGGGAAAAAACAAGCCCTGGCACACCCAGGTACTGATCTGATGAATGAAGGAGCTCTGGTCCAGGAGCAGCATGGGAGCTGGCCTCCAGCTATGCTGTTGCTCCTAATGAAATATGTTCTGAATCCAGACACAGTCACCAGACTGCATCCCAGGAAGCTAACAAGTCAAAATACAACCTCGATGCCCCAGCTAAGGGGCCTCGTGAACCCAATCTTCCTGCAGAAATGGTCCATTTTGACACAGGCTGTGGTCGTGCTGCACTGGCATCACTCCTGCACTGAGACAGAACACACTGGTCATGCTCACGCTGGGTGTTCACTGGAGACAACAACCATCTTCTCCCAGAAAGCTCGTACTCAGCGGGCTGAGGCCCATTTCCCACACGCCCTGCCCAAGGAAGGCCAGGCCAAAGGAGAGGTCTCTACAGGAGGCCCTATGGGCCATCCCACATAGGAGATGCCTTCTTCATTAAGTGACCAGATGGCTTTGTCAGGCTTGGGGCACAAATCACAGGTACCCAGGGAGGCAACGAGAAGAAGGCAGTGCCCCTTCTGAGATTTCTGGACAGACACTTGGCCTAATACCATCACTCAGTTTAAAGGGCATTCTACAAAAGTGCCTGGGAATCTCTGAAAACATCAAGATGAAGAAAGTCAGGGAGGGCCTGCAGAATGTTCCAGATGAGGAGATGAGAGACTCCCAGGTAAAGGCAACATGGGTTCTGGGGCCCTTAGGTGACTGTGGTGACTGTGACTTCCCTGGTGGCTCAGATGGTAAAGCGTCTGCCTACAATGCAGGAGACCTGGGTTCGATCCCTGGGTTGGGAAGAAGGAGAAGGAAATGGCAACCCACTCCACTACTCTTGCCTGGAAAATCCCATGGACGGAGGAGCCTGGTAGGCTACAGTCCCTGGGGTTGCAAAGAGTTGGACACGACTGAGCAACTTCACTTTCACTTAGGTAACTGTGAAGGAGGTGGGCACTAGGGTCAGCCCCCTGTTGGCAGGACGTCCTTGCTCTGGGTCAGAGGAGATGTCCTTGTTTGCAGGAAATACACATGGACGGGCTCAGGGATGATGAGGAACGGGTCAGCAATGCTGGCCTTGAAAACAGAGTTTTCTGTACTATCCTTACAACTTTCCTCGCAGTTGGAAAGGGAAGTGGGCAAAAAGATGCAAACATACGCCATGAAGAAAGGAAACCCACAGGGCCAATCAACGTGGGGTGATGCCAACCATGGCTCGAGATCAGGGCACACACATCAAAGCACAGTGAGGCTCCAGTCTGCTCCCGCCCGCTGGTCAAGATCTAAGAGCCCGCAGGCATCCAGTGCTGGGGAGGCTTGGGACCCACACTGACCCGCCAGGAAGGACAGCGTCTCCAGCCACACGGCAGCAGCACAGCTCCTCTCCTGCAGATAAACTGCTCGTCCCCGGAGGCCTGGGCACTCACTTCTGGGTGTGAACCCCAGAGGAACTCTCGTATGTGTACAACAGGGGGTGCGTGCAAGAACATCCCCAGCAGCTATGCACAAGGGCAAGAGCGTGGAAACGGCCTGGGTGCCCGTCAGTGGGAGCACGGGTGAATACGCGCAGTGTGTTTGCCCAGTGGAATGTTGTACAGCAGACGAATGAATGAGCTGCAGACAATAGAGAAACAGAACGGAACAGAAAGTCTGGAAATAAACCTACACTGACACGGCCAATTGATTCTCAACAAAGCACCAGAGCAATACAACCGCGAAAAGAAAGTCTCTTCAACACTGGTGCAGCTTAATATCCATATGAAAAAATTAACCCCTGCTTCCTACCACAGGAGACACAGAAATGAACACAAGGTGGATGATGGGTCTAAATATAAAAGTAAGAAAATAAGAGAATAACTTCTTTGGGGCAAGCAGAGACTTTTCAGAAAAAAAAAAATTAACTATAAAAAGAGAAAAGTCAATGATTTGAACTTCATCAAGATTTAAAACTTCTGCTTATCAAAAGACGCCATTAAAATATGTAAAGGCAAGTCACATGGGAGAAAATACTCAGGAAGCAGGTATCTGACAAAGGACTTGTATCCAGAATACATACCAAACACTGACAACCAAGAAGACAATCCAATTTTTTTAAAAAATGGGCAAAGACTTCGATACCTCACAAAAGAGGATTTATGAATGGCCCGTAAAGCGATGAGAAGGTGCTCAACATCACTAGCCATCAGGGAATGTAAATGAAAGAAATGAGATGCACTTCGATTCTGCTTAGAGGGGTTGAAGCCAAGGCTGACTCATTCAGTGCTGGGAGAATGTGGAGCAGACAGATGGGCCACACTGCCCCTGGCAGGTCCCTTTACCTGTGGTTCTTCAACCCCGCACCTTTTATCTTCCCAAGAGAAACGGAACACACACCCACAGGAACACTTACATCGGGATGTTTATGGCACTTTTATTAAAATAACCCGAATCAGTAACTGTTTGGATGCTAAATGCAGGTGCTCACACCGCGAGGCCTCTGTCAGGGAGCAGCTCTGGTTGACGGAATCATCGTCTGCTCCAATTCGGCTGTGAGTGACAGGGGTGTGTACGGGTGTCAGAACCCTCACGGTGCTCATTTTGTACATTTTCACATTTTGATGCAAAATGAAAACCTTCCCTTTCACTGTATATAAATTCTCCCTCAATTAAAATACAAAAAACAGAACAAACCACAATGAGAGGTGCAACAATATAGATGGACCTTAACAATATAAGTTTAAAAAGTTCCAGAATATTTTATACAGCCTGGTACCCTTTTTATAAAGTTAAATACAACTAAAATTTTTTAATTGTTGTTTGGTTTTTTTTCCAGATTTGCTTAGACACCAAAAAGTTCAGCAGGGAGTGGGGACAGGGCATTGTGTGGTGGTCACCAGGAGTGGAAGGTAGTGTAAACAAGGTTGGAGCAGGAGTTAGCACTAGTCTTGGACGGCAGGATTATGGGTGCTGAACGTTAGCAAAAGAGACATGGGCACAGAAACAAACAAGGAGATGGATGTATGCTGGTGGCCCAGCAACCAGGATGCGTCCTGAACCCAGGGTCAGGGTTCATCCAGTTCTATGCCCCTGAGACCCAGGGACCTACGGTCACAAAGAGGGAAAGGAATTACCATGGACACTGGAAAATAAACTAAGATTTCTGCTCAGAACCTACGGGACACCACACAACTGTCACGAGAAGAAAACGATTGCCTTACATTGCACTTCAGAGAAGGGGAAGGGTTGCAAGTATGGAGCCCAGGGTCCAATTTCAGGTGTCAGAGGTGGAGCACCAGGATGAATCCAGATGCAAAACCACAAAGATCAAAAATCAAAGAAACAAAACAAACAGAAATAGAGGAAAAGGAGCCCCAAGGGCAGAGGTCAGACAAAAGGAGTGCAGCCCCACCCTGCACCCCCAGGCCTGGAGGGGCCCAAGGGAAGACTGCCTACAGATAAATGTTCTCAGAGTGCCACTAAAAAGAAAATCTACACATGAGTACACACAACACATACAATTATGGGTTCTTTTTTCACTCACAATCATCATTTGTCATGTTATTAAAAATTCTTTATGAATATTACACTAATTTTCTCATACAGATTGATCACAATTCACTTCACCATTACTCTCCTGTCCAGTATTAACTTGTTTCCATTAACTAACTTTCCATTATAATTAATAACACTAGAGCTTCTTTGTACATATATCTTTTTCAGAATTTCAAGGATACCTAGCGTGAAATTCAGGGTCCAGAGCATAAGCCTTTTTAAAGTTCTTAATACAAAATGCAAAATTATGCTGTCAACGCTACCAGTTCACAAGGCATTTCCAAACACTGAGTATCTACATGTTTAGAGAACTTGATTAATTTTATTTTTAAAAGTAGCACCAAACTAATTCAATTTGTGTTTGATCACAAATGATGCAACATTTTTAAAAATCATTGCTTGCATATCTACCTTGGAAAGTCTCCACTCCTGACCTTTTCTGTTTATCTACTACTCGTTATTCTTTGTGTTTTCTCACCAACTTGCATGAATTAGTTCTATTAAAGGCTATTAATCTTTTAAGTATTGTATCTGCCAACATCTCCTTAGTTTGTCTTCACTTTGTTTATATGCTTCTCTGTTGTGCAATTTTCTGTTTTTATGTAACCCCATTTATCAAAAATCAATCCCCTCAACAGATGCTACAGCAATTACACAGAAACAACTTGCCAATGTCAGAGACTGATTGTAACAAATTAGAACAATGATTTTAAAGAACTACACCAAAATGTGAGGTGAGGTGAGGTGAGGTGAAGTCGCTCAGTCGTGTCCGACTCTTTGCGACCCCGTGGACTGTAACCTACTAGGCTTCTCTGTCCATGGGATTCTCCAGGCAAGAATACTGGAGTGGATTGCCATTTCCTTCTCCAGGGGATCTTCCCGACCCAGGGATCGAACTCAGGTCTCCCGCATTGGAGGCAGACGCTTTTTTAACCTCTGAGCCACCAGGGAAGCCCCTACACCAAAATGTAATATCTCTTAATTACTGAACCAACATACAGTCAGACATTTTAAAGAAAACAGTTACTTACCGCATCCAAGAAGCAAAGGTAAGACCCTGAGCTCTGTGCTACTGCTTGATTTTTAGAATATCCGACTGATAAAAGAGAAAAGGAAAAGCTCTTTTAGAATTCAGTTTTAGTGGATTCTCTTGCATAAAACTTACTGCGATGTACACAGTAGGAAAGCTAGGAACATTCCTCACTGCCAAGTAAAAAATCAGACCAATTTAGGTGAAACTGATGCAGTAAATATAATGATAACAGACAACAGTCCACCCAGTCCACGCACTAGTATAAAGGCAGAATGTGCTCACAGAAGGAAAATAAAGCCAGCAAACATCTATCCAGCACAGCACTAAGGTAACCCTGGGGAGTATTTTTAAAACACAAAATTACAATGTCCCTGAATGGAAGGACTTGAATAGAACTGGCAGAAACACTTTCTCTAAAGCCTCTCCTGATAAAAGTCACGATACAGTTACCTGACAGATGGGGCCACAAACACACGAGAGATCGGCTGGTAGAAGCAGCTCATTGGACTGGACGCATCATGGGCACAGATTTCACTGAACACGTGTTCCAGGGATGAATTACAGGCCCTGTCAGTGTCCACTCTTCCTACACGTCCTGGGACCCCCCCAGCTCCCCCAGGAGGTACAGACCCAACTTCACTAAGAAGTGACTGGCACAAGAACCCCTCACGGAATAGAAAATAGATCACATGTATGAAAATCCTGGCCGCACACAGAGTTGGCGCCACTTGCACTGCTGAGCACCAGGACGGCACGTGGAGCACAAAGGCTGCAGATTCACCTGTGCCTGAAAATCAGGGAAGCGGTGCCCCGGGGATGGGGGGGCTTCCAGGGCTGATGAGGTCAGCTCTGCTTCAGGGAGCTGGCTGCAGGGTGTGTTCAGTTTGTGGAAAAATAATTGAGCTGTACTTTGATGATAGCTGTACTTTCCTACATGGATATTACATTTTAATAAATGGCTTAAAATCCTTGTCTTCAAAGAGATTGCAACGGAGTTGGAAAGAGAGGTAACCAAAAACCTATGTAAAGTGCCAAACGCACGGTGGGAAGCACTAGGGAGGCTTATGGAGAGGAGATGAGACCATGGCAGAGGGGGTCTGAGAGGTAACAGGAGTGTAAATTCAGAGAATGAGGTTCCGAGTGCCGGGCTGGGCAGTGAGCAGCATGGGGAGCACAGACAGCACTCACAGGGAGGGCAGCTAGGAAAGGCTTCAGAACAGGAAGAGCGCAGAAATTCACACACAGCAGGCCCGGTCTGCATGCCAAGGGCGGGGCAGGTTAGAGGAGGCACTGAGAACCAAAGAAGGGGCTAAGGGGCCTTTGTGGGGCACAATTCCCACCTCCTTAGAAAAGAGGTTCCGGTACCCGAATCGCATTTCAGAAACACTTAGATTTGGTGCCACCCTGGAAAGTCACAAAAAGCACAAGAGGTGTGTGCAGAATTAAAACAATAAATCCCCCTGACTCAAAGCTGAGATGACCTGAAGACTGTGGTCCATCCCAGGGGACACCAGCAAAGGTCTGCCCCAGGCCTCACCCCAGGTGCTCCCCAGTTTTCTGCAGTAAGGGGAGCAGGAGGAGAAAGCCGTCCCTCCTGTTACTCGGCCGTGCTCTGGAGCAAATCGCACTGCAAGCACAAGGATGGACCGCGGCCCTCGCGCAGGGCGTCAAACGCTATGACCCAGAGCAGTGTCTGGCTATTATCACGTGAGGTAGCACCTTAATTTCCAGCATTAATCCTAGAGCTTGGCCAACCCAAACCACTTAGTGGGACTGTCACAGATTTCAAAGAACCACAGGTATAACAAGCAAGCAAAGGAAAAGCACAGAAGGGGAGGCAGGAGCCTGCCTCCTGACCCCTGGGGATGGATTAGCAGCTAGAGCTGAATCTCCATCATCACTGCAAAGCAAGGCAGGCCCAGAGAAAGAGCGCATGGAATCAAAACCAAAAAAAAAAACGGGAAGAGACTTTTCATAATTACTTTGAAATCAGCAAGAAAGTGGTTTTATTGGCGTTGGGTTTTAGAAGGGGAAAAACCGACCCCAAGAATTTGGGTAATGAAGGAAAACGCATCTACCAAGGAAGCTGAAAGTTTCTCACGATGAGTCTTGTGTTTGGCAAAGATAAGGAATTTGTTTTAATATTACTGCCTTGAAAAGTCAAATGTTTGTGCCAGGGCCTGATGTTTGGGGAGGCCTGTCCCTTTGTGAGGGGAGTCGGTTGTCATGGTCACAGCAGGAAAAACTCCCGCCTCGGTGCAATATTAACATTCCTTACTCTTGGAGAGAAGAGGGTGGGATTGTGTTTTACTTCAATTTTAGCAAGTGATCACATTATTAAGAAATGTTTTGCTCTATTATGATATGAAATAATAGTAAATGAATCTTAACCCAATTTAAATACCCAACACATCTAAAAATAGATACTTTGGATCTACAGTATCCAATAGTCGATATACCACTGCCTATTTAAGAAAATATTATTATAGGAAAATGTGTCCTTTCTGACATAATCAAATTAACTCCATTTTATTAATGTGTAACACAGGATTCCCATGAATTTGCCTTATCTAACCTCAAAGAGACAGCAGAATCATTTCTTCACAATATTACAATTTACTTTTTCGTTATTGATAGAATACATACAAAGGTGATGTGGCTCAAGTTATATCTACTCTATAAAAAGCATTTTATGAAAAGATAAAACTTGCTTTAAAAAAAAAAAATTTGCTTCTAAAGTAGAGATTATACAACCAATCACAGGAGTCATCAAAATGCCTTTGACTTACTCTCATTCCACTATTGAAGATGCAAAACATCTTAATTTTAAAAAATCTTCAAAGGTTGTTCACAGTTGTCGTTGCCGTTCAGTTGCTCAGTCGTGTCTGACTCTGCCGTCCCATGGACTGCAGCACACCAGGCTTCCCTGTCCTTCACCATCTCCCAGAGCTTGCTCAAACTCACGTCCATTGAATCGATGATGCCATCCAACCATCTCATCCTCTGTCATCCCCTTCTTCTCCTGCCCTCAATCTTTTCAAGCATCAGGGTCTTTTCCAGTGAGTCAGCTCTTTGCATCAGGTGGCCAAAGCACTGGAGCTTCAGCTTCAGCATCAGTCCTTCCAGTGAATATTCAGGACTGATTTTCTTTAGGGTGGACTGGCTGGATCTCCTTGCAGTCCAAGGGACTCTCAAGAGTCTTCTCCAACACCGCAGTTCAAAAGCATCAATTCTTCGGCATGTTTCAGAAGGAAGTTGAAATAGACGTTCCCCAATAACTGATTTATAAACAATTTCTAACAGACTAAAGATAATGAAAACAAGAAATATTTGGGGGGATATATTAAAAATGTGTACCAGATGATGAAGAGGAGGAGGAGGAGGAAGACAGTAATAGAACAGCTGCTAGACTTCTTGAGGGCCCACCACATGCGGCCTCTTGTGGAACCCTGCTCCCATCAGCTTGTCCTACGCCCTCCCAACGCCCACGTGGGCACTACTGATACGGCTTGTTCACAAAGAAGGAAATCAAGGCATGAGTTGGGTGCAGTGGACCCAATCGTGGAGCCCTCACCCACCAACAGGCACCTCTGCATGGGGTCACTGTGCAACGTCAAAGAACACAGTCTTTCCATAGGAACCTTCTAAAAGCAGGAAAAAAAAAAAAAAAAAAAAGAGAGCTTTCTTCTTTTAAAGGACCAAGATTTTTTAATTATTTCTGATTTTTAATTTTTTTCTAAAATATTTTCTACAGTTTTCTGCTTTCCTAGGTAGAGGGCACTGGCTGCTATTTGTGAGGAACACGAGGCAGGGCAGGGGAGCATATTTTGGGAGAGAAGTTTGTTTCATGCACAAAAGTCCAACTGTTTCTTAACTCACCTTCACCAACATTCACCCTTTACTTGTCCCCCTCCCCCAAGAAACAAAAACAAAAATACTGGCTGGAAGCTACAAAAGGCAAAGCAAAGGGCACTTGTTCTGGTTGAGCTCGGTGGGAGGATAAGCCCCTTCACAGGACAGTGCACCATATTCCTTAAGAGCTAGTGTTCAAAGATGTTTAAACCCATTAGAGGGTGGGCCCCAGAGAGCTCAACTCGGGGCTGGGGGATGAACTCCAGGTAAATCAGCAAGTCCCCCAGGGGTAGCAACACAGTCCTCCTAGAACTCAGGCGAGAACCACATGAACTTGCAAGGGGCACAAGCAAGAATCATCAAGTGAAAGTGACCACCCAGCGCTGGAAGAAAGGACCAGAGAGAAAGGAGGAAGATGAGAAGGGGGCTTACAGGACAAGAGGTGTAGAGAGAGCAGGATTATCTCTCCCACTCACACCTTTCCCCTGAGAGCTATCCTGAATGCTCCAGTCCTAACCCAAACCCTACTGACCCCCTCACCAGGAAAGGATCTGAGCAGCGGCGACCCTGTGTGTTGGTAAGTCATCCACTGGGTCAGAACAGGATCTCAAAGCGAACACCCCCTTGGATCTCATCTGAGGGGTATTCCAGGAAGATCCCAAAATCTTCAGCTGTGTCAGGAGCTAACAAGACTCCCTCAGGACCAAGCCCACCATAGAGTGGGGGTGAAGCTGCACATTCCTGAGGGTTTTAAAGGAGTGGATGTACCTCAGTATCTCTTGGGAAGATTCTTTACAAATCCCCTGCTATGTCTGTACCCCAGACAAATTACACAAGAAAATCTTAGTGTAGGACTGGGCATCAGGTTTCCTAAAGCCCCCTAGACTATTCTAACATGCAGCCAAAATTAAAGAAAGACATGACTCCTAAAACTTACAGGAACCTGTCCACCAGCCAGTCTTATCATCTGTCCTGCCTCCACCTTCAGTTCTAGCAGTCTGTGCAGGCATATAAACTTATTCTCAAGTTTTACATGAAAACTCTAAAAGTCAAACTACTGGAAGCACAAGAGATTACATTTAAAGCTAAGAATGCAAAGCTAATCATTCTGTAAAGAAACAAGGGTAAATGAAGAAACTACCACATCTTGACCCAGCTTCATGAAATTTCAAAACTCAAAACATAAAGAGAAAAATCTTAGACACTTTCAGAAAAGATATCTTTAAAATAATAAGAATCAGACTGACATAAGATTTCTTACTAGAATCAGCAGACACCAGAAGATAATGAGGCAATTACTCCAAAATTCTAAGGAAAAATATTTTGCACCTAGAATTCTATACACAGCTAAACTGTCAAATAAGCACAGTACAAAATAAAGACATTTTCAGACATGTAAATACCCTGAATATTTTACAATCCACATACCAGATATGGAAAAACTACTTGAAGAAGTATTCCAGAGAAATGAAAAAGGAACATAAAAAGAAAACTAAATAAAATGAAAAGCGGAGGGGAAAAAAACAAACAGTGGCACATGTATATAAAGTAGAAGGGAACAAAGCAGAAGATTTTTTAAAGGCTCCATAGATCTTGACACCTGGGAATCCCCTTAATGTGTAGCACGGGGTTAGCAGCAGATTCATTTCAGTTCCTCTTCCAAGTCTCATCCACTAGGTGGTCTGCAGTGAAGAACAGTTACTTATTTAAAAAACCACTAGTGCTGTTTTTACAAGGTTTAAACTGTTGGAATCAACTTATTAATCAAGTATATAAAACAACAAGAGTTACAGAACAGAATGTGAAGATTATAAACGCTGACAAGATAACAAACTAAAACTCTGAGGGAGGAAAAAAGAGAAAGGGAAGTGTGAAGTCCCTTCAGTGGGTTAAATGTTTCCTCTTTCATAGCAAGTATCAACTGATTCTGTGAGTTAAATAAATCCAGTAGGAACTAAAAAACACTGGTTGCTCCTAGGGTGTGGGGCTTTTACATTTCACTGCAGACTTTCCTACATGCCTACATTTTTTTTTAACCACATTTTCTTTATTTTAAAAATATCTGCAATTAGTCAAAGCAGACATTTATTCATGAAAATAAGTAAATGGTTTTCCTGCCATCTAAATGTAGGCTGGAAGCTAGTTTACTGGGGAGGCTGAAACAAAAGGGGGCTGAATTGTTCTATGCAGTCATTGCTCTTACAAAGCTACATTATCAAGCCCCAGATGGAGCCAGACATGTAACTCACACAAGAAAACTACAAACCAATGTTCTCTATGTACACAGATGTAAAAATCCTTAAGAAAGCGTATCAATTTCATTGCATAAAAACACTATACGGTCACTGTTGATTAATTTTGGCACTGTAAGAGTGATTCATTATTAAGAAAAATACTAATGTAATTTACCACAATAAAAATGTTTGGAGGAAAAAAAAAATCACCTTAACAGATATCTAAAAGATATTTAATTAAATTATATACTCACATCTCATTTTCTGAAGGCTTACTAAATTAGAGATATCAAGGTACCTGATAAAAGTATCTATCAGAAAGCAACAGTAAATATCATGCTTGTAACATGGAAACACTACAGACATTTCCACTAAGACAGCACAATAAAAAGATTAGTTAATGTGATCCCACATTGTTCTTCTAGACTTCCTACCCCAATACTACTTATGAAAACAAAGAATAAATTAGAAATAAAAAAACAAAATTAAAATATTTATTCAGGATTAGATTGCCTAACTAGAAAATCCAAGATAATGTAATAAACTATTGGCATTGGATATGACAGGGAACCAAAGAAACTGGGAGTCTTCCCTCTCTACCCAAGTCAGCACTACAGGCAAAAGATCATAAGGCTCTGAACACCCAATTGAAAAACTGTAAGAACCTTAAGAGGAGCCAGAAAGAGGTCGTACACTGGTGTGGAAGGAAACCCAACACCACAGTTCGGGGGCTTGCTTGGCAAGAATTTCTGGACTGTGTTCTTTCCTCCCCCTACTGCTGTTTGGTGAGCTGACTGCCCACCCGTCCCTCCATCTCTGTGAAGCACAAGAACTGCAGGTTCAGGAGGCAGCACAGGATGGGAGAAGCTGCTCCCGCAAATACACAAGGCCAGCCACCCAAGGCTTCCCGTTCTCTTCTCCTCGTCCACTCTGAAAAGGAACAGAGTAAGATGGAAGCACGAACGGAAGGGAAGCAAAAGGGAGGAAGGCAAAAGCAGTACAGGCAGGTTACCCAGGAGACAAGCTCACCCGAATGGGGCAGGCTCTGGGGGCAGAAGTGAAGTCGCCCAGTCGAGTCCGACTCTTTGCGACCCCATGGACTGTAGCCTACCACGCTCCTCCATCCATGGGATTTTCCAGGCAAGAGTACTGGAGTGGGCTGCCATTTCCTTCTCATGGACTAAAGGAAGGATAATAAAGCTTGTGATGAAATTTCTTCATCACAGGATTCACCAGCCAACACTCAAATGCACCAGATAAAGACATACGAAAGGTGTAAGAATTCATTGCCAACAGACCATCACTACAAGAAATGCTTTAAAAAGTCCCTCAGGCAGAAGAAAAAGCAGATGGGCATCTGGTTCTATTCAAAGAAATGAAGAGCACTGAAAACCATAATTATATGAGTAAATGAGTAATTTTCTTTCTTATTATTTCAATCTCTTAAAAAGATGATTGACTGTTTAAACTAAGTTAATACCAGCATTTGTGGGGTCTACAGCACATGTAAAAGTAGAATGCATGACAACAGCTTCAAAAAAGGTCGGAAGGGAGAAATGGACATGCACTGTCCAGTTCTCACACCATACATGGAGTTCTACACACATTTGAGGGATTGAACTTGCTAAGTTGTATATACTATAAACTCAAATCAACCATTAAAATAGCAAAAAAGGGAACTGTAACTAATAAGCCAACAAAGAAGATGAAGAAGAACCATAAGGAATTTTTATTGGAGCTGGTATGATAGTATGCAGAGCTCCACAGCTGCTTGCCAGCAAAACTGGTGAAACTTATTTTTAAAAACCCAATCATTTACAGTCTCTGGAAATGGCCCTAAGAGCACCAAGCAAATAAAAAAAATTTTTTTATTCAAGAAAATCTACTAAAACTCAGTAAAGTAATATCAAAAACCTCAGATATGCAGATGACACTACCTTTATGACAGAAAGGGAACAGAAACTAAAGAGCCTGTTGATAAAGGAAAAAGAGGAGAGTGAAAAAGCTGGCTTAAAACTCAACATTCAAAAAATTAAGATGGTGGCATCCAGTCCCACCACTTCATGGCAAGTAGATGGGGAAACAGTGACAGGCTTTATTTCCTTGGGCTCCAAAATCTCTGTGGATGGTGACTTCAACCATGAAATTAAAAGACGCTTCCTCCTTGGAAGAAAAGCTATAACCAACCTAGACAGCATGTTAAAAAGCAGAGACATCATTTTGCCAACAAAAGTCCATCAAGTCTAAGCTATGGTTTTTCCAGTAGTCATGCATGGATGTGAGAGGTGGACTATAAAGAAAGCTGAGCACCAAAGAATTGATGCTTTTGAACTGTGGTGGTAGAGAAGACTCTTGAGAGTCTCTAGGACTGCAAGGAGATCAAAACAGTCAATCCTAAAGGAAATAAACCCTGAATATTCACTGGAAGGACTGATGCTGAAGCTGAAGCTCCAATACTTTGGCCACCTGATGCAAAGAACCAACTTACTGGAAAGGAGCCTAAATCCTGGGAAGGATTGAAGGTGGGAAAAGAGGGCGTTAGAGGATGAGATGATTGGATGGCATCACTGACAACAATGGGCATGGGTTTGAACAAACTCCAAAAGATGGTGAAGAACAGAGAAGTCTGGCTGCAGTCCACACTACAGTCCACGGGGTCGCAAAGAGTTGGACACAACTGAGCGATTGAACAACAACAACAAGATGTTTGAGCTGAGATCTGCTCCTTCCCTCCCCCTAAGGAGGAAGCCCACCCTAGACGGATATAGCCAAACACACAAGCTTCCCTCTTCTGCTTGGCCTGTCAAAAGCTGTTTTCCTGGAAGAGAGGGGCATCGATATTTCTCGTCCTGACCCCAGGTACCTGTTGCTGAGGTTGAGGCCCAGGCAAGTGCAGTCGAAAAGCAGGGCTCCCTTTTCCCACCAGCCTCCATGCTGCACTGGATGCTCTGTCACCTTGGGTAGAAAACTGGGGACCCAAATGCCCTGGCCCTGGCTTGTGGGGTAGGGGGTTCCTATGAAGAGAGACAAGGGGTTGCTGTCCTTCCCCTACTTCACTTGCAGTAGGGTGTGAAGTTTAAGCCCTAGGGTACGCTCAAAACAGAAGTAAAGGCAGCTGGAAGAGGCAATTGATAGATTCATCGACAATACTGGTTAAGCTGTGGGATGACCAGTTTGTCAAACATAAATGGGTAAGAGACAGCTGGGAACAGCTCTCCCGGTGTCAGAACAAACTTTAAACACTGACCTCAAGAACTATTCCTTTGAAGGAGTTTGAGTTCACCTGAATTATTCTTATGCCCCTAGGTATAGCTGAAAACAGTAAAGCAGCCAGCAATCAGTGGAGCTTGACAGCTGGGTGTGGTCAGGGAAAGAGAGGCCAGCCCACACCGCTGCCCCTCAGGATGACAGTGGGCACGCCGGCACTGCACTCCTGAGGCAGAGCACTAGAGGTTCCACACCGCAGGCACAGGGGAGCGGACTTTACTCAGACTATCCAAGCAGTCACTTTACAAGCAAACAAGTGAATAAGAGTATCAACCCTAGACGGAGGGGAAACCAGTACCCGGGACATGTTATCTACTATGTCCAGTTTCTAACAAAATTAGGAGACGTGAAGAAACAAGGAAGCAAGACCCAGACACCAAAGAAAAAGAAGGCACAGGAACTTCCGATGAGAGCACCAGGTGTTTGATTTAACAAAGACCTCAAAGTAACCATTATACATATGCTCAAAGACCTAATGCGCTGTGCTTAGTCGCTCAGTCATGTCCGACTCTCTGTGACCCCATGGACTGTAGGCTGCCAGGCTCCTCTGTCCATGAGGATTCTCCAGGCAAGAACACTGGAGTGGGTTGCCATGCCCCCCTCCAGGGGATCTTCCCCATCCAGGGATCAAACCCAGGTCTCCCACATCACAGGTGGACTCTTTACTGTCTGAGCCACCATGGAAGCCCAAGAATACTGGAGTGGGTAATCTATCCCTTTTCCAAGGGATCTTCTCAACCCAGGAATCAAACCAAGGTCTCCTGCACTGCAGGTGGATTCTTTACCAGCTGAGATGCCAAGGAAGCCCCAAAATAAAAATACAGCATACCAAAACTTATAGGAAGCTGCAAAATCAGTGCTCAGAGGAAAATTTATAGCTATAAATGTCTACATAAGAGATCTCAAATCAACAACCTAACTTTACACCTTAAGGAACTAGAAAAAGAAGAACAAACTAAACAAACAGCTAGCAGAAGGAAAGAAATAAACGGTTCAGAGCAGAGACAAAATGAAACAGAGAGTTAAAAAAAAAAAAAGTGAGACTCAATGAAACCAAAAGTTGGTTCTCTGAAAAGATCAATAACATTGACAAACCTTTAGCTACACTAAGAACAAAGATGCTTCAAATTACTAAAATGAAAAATAAAAGTGGGGGGACTTCCCTGGCGGTCCAGTGGTTGACTCTGCACAAGCTGTGAAGCATAGCCCCCCAAAAAAGTGTGCACATTACTACTAAACTTAACAGAAGCCTAAAAAGATTGTAACTGAATATTACGAACAACTACATGCCAACAAATTAGAAACTTAGATGAAAAGGACAAATTTCTGTAAACACACTACCAAAACTAACTCAAGAAGAAATAAAATATCTGAACAAACCTGTAACAAAAACAGAGGCTGAATCAGTAATCAAAATCCCCCAACAAAAAGGCTAGGATCAGATGGTTTCACTAATGACTTCTACAAAACATTCAGAGACTTAACAACAATCCTTCTCAAACTCATCCAAAAATAAAAACGAAGAAGAAAAGAAAACACTTCTTAACTCATTCGATGAAGCCAGCATTACTTTGATACTATAGCCAGACAGATACATCCAAAGAAAAGAAAACTACATACCAATATCCCTTATGAATCTTTATAGAACTCTTCAACAAAATACTAGCAAACTAAATCTAACAGCATATTAGAAAGATTATACACTATGACCCAGTGGGATTTATTCCAGTAATGCAAGGGTAGTTCATCATATGAAATCAACCAATGTTAATATATCATGTTCATAGAATTGAAGGGAAAAAACCTATATGATCATCTCAACTGATACAGGAAAAAGGATGGACAAAATCTTCTTTCATGATTAAAGAAAATACAGTCAACAAACTAGTAATTGAAGGTAACTTCCTCAGCATGATTATAAATCAGTATTTATAAAAATCTACAGCTAACATTATACTCAAAGGTGTAACACCACAAGCTTTCCCCCTAAGATCAAGGTCAAGACAAAGATGTCTCCTCTCCCCACTGTTACTAAACACTGAAAGTTCTAGCTGGAGCAATTAGGCAAGAAAAAGAAATAAGCCATCCAATTAAAAAGGAAGAAGTAAAACTATTTCAGTTTCAAATGACATGTTCTTAAATATAGAAAATCCTAAAAATTCACACACAAAATAACTGCTAGAGCTAATAAACGAGTCCAGCAAAATTTCAGGATACAAGATCAAATTGGAAATCAGTTTCCCTTTACACTAACAATGAACAATCTGAGAAGGAAATTAAAAAGACAATTCCATTCACAAAATCAATGAAAAAACAAATGCTGAAGAAAGAGGTGAAACATTTGTACCTTGAAAGTTACAAAGCATTGATAAAAGAAACCGAAGAAGACCTAAGGAAAGACACTCTTGTGTTCACGAACTGGAAGTCTTACTACTGTTAAAGTGATAATACAAACCAAATAGATCTACAGATTCAATGCCATCCCCCATCAAAATTCTAATGGTCCTTCTTAAAAACGTGGAAAATCTGATCCTATGGTTCATGGATGTGTGCATGCTAAGTCACTTCAGTTGTGTCCAGTTCTTTGTGACCCTATGGACTGTAGCCTGCCAGGCTCCTCTATCCATGGGATTCTCCAGGCAAGAATACTGGAGTGGGTTGTCATGCCCTCCTCCAGGGAATCTTCCTGACCCAGAGATCAAACTCACGTCTGCTGCACTGGCAGGTGAGTTCTTCATGACTAGTGCCACCTGAGAAACCTACCCAAAGTTCATATGAAATTGTAAAACAATTTTGAGAAAGGAAAACAAATTGAAAGACTCATACTTCCCAATATCAAAACCTACCACAAAGCTATAGTAATCAAAGCAGTGTGATACTTATTGGCTTTAGAGTCCAGAAATGGCATTCGTTTCCAGCAATTAATTTTCAAAGAACTAAAGAGCCTCTTGATGAAAGTGAAAGAGGAGAGTGAAAAAGTTGGCTTAAAACTCAACATTCAGAAAACTAAGATCACGGCATCTGGTCCCATCACTTCAAGGCAAATAGATGGGGGAACAATGGAAATAGTGATAGACTTTATTTTGGGGGGCTCCCAAATCTCTCCAGACAGTGACTGGAGCCATGAAATTGAAAGACGCTTGCTCCTTGGAAGAAAAGTTATGACCAACCTAGAGAGCATATTAAAAAGCAGAGACATTACTTTGCCAACAAAGGTCCGTCTAGTAAAAGCTACATTTTTTCCAATAGTCGTGTATGGATGTGAGAGTTGGACTATAAAGAAAGCTGAGCACTGAAAAATTGATGCTTTTGAACTGTGGTGTTGGAGAAGACTCTTGAGAGTCCCTTGGACTACAAGGAGATCCAACCAGTCAACCCTAAAGGAAATCAGTCCTGAATATTCATTGGAAGGACTGATGCTGAAGTTGAAACTCCAATACTTTGACCACCTGATGTAAAGAACTGATTCATTTGAAAAGACCCTGATGCTGGGAAAGATTGAAGGTGGGAGGAGAAGGGGACGACAGAGGATGAGATGGCTGGATGGCATCACCGACTCATCATGGACATAAGTTTGGGTAAGCTCCAGGAGTTGGTAAAGGACAAGGAAGCCTGGCATGCTGCAGTCCATGGGGTCGCAAAGAGTCGGACATGACTGAGCAACTTAACTGAACTGATTTTCAAAGGGTACCAAAACTTTCAATGAAGAAAGGATAGTCTGAAACAAATACTGTCAGAACAGCTCAACATCTACATGCAAAGGAATGAAGTTATATTTACTTTACACTATATAAAAAATGAACTCAAAATGGAACAAAGACCTACATAGAAAAGCTCAAATTATAAAATTCTTTGAAAAAAACAAAGGAGTAAATCTTCATGACTTTGATTTGGCAATGAGTTTTTAGATATGACACCAAAAGTACATGTAATGATGACAAAAATAAATTGGATTTCATCAAAATTATAATTTTTGTGCATCAAAGGATATTCTCAGGAGAGTGAGATGACAACCCAAAGACAGCCCAACCCAAAGAAAATATCTGCAAATCATTTATCTGATAAGAGTCTAGTATCCAGAATATGTAAAGAACTTGTAGCTCAACAAGAAAAAACAATCAAATTTTAAAATGACTTGAACAGACATTTCTCAAAGACGATATACAAATGGCCAACACAAACACAAAAAGAGGTTCCATATCATTAGTCAGAAGGGAAAAGCAAACAAAAACTACAATGAGATGAGAAACCATTTCATACCCACTAGGATGGCCATAACAAAAACAAACTCAGAAAATAAGTGTTTGTGAGGATGTGGAGAAACTGGAACCTTCATACATGGCTGGTGGCACTGTAAAATGCTGCAGCTGATGTGGAAAATAGTCCAGCAGTTCCTCAATGTGTTCAAACAAAGAGTTCCAATATGACCCAGCAATACAACTACAAGGTATATACCCAAAGAAACTGAAAACCTGTGTTCAAACAAAAATTTATACACAAATGTTTACACTAGCATGCTTCACAACAGCCTAAAAGTAGACCAACCCAAATGTGCCTCAACTGGTGAATGGATAAACAAAATGTGGTACACCTATACCATTAAATATTATTCTCTCATAAAAAGGAATGAAGTACTAATATATGCCTCAACAGACACCTTAAAAACACTGAAAAATGAAAGAAACCTGTCACAAAAATAGCACATATTATATGATTCAGTTTATCTGAAATGTCCAAAATAGGCAAATCCATAGACAGAAAGTAAATCAGTGGTTGCACAGAACTTGGAGGAATAGGGCATGGAGGGTGACAATGAAAGGATGCAGGGTTCCTTTTTGAGGTGATGAAAATGTTCTAAAATTGACTGTGGTGGTGGTTCCACACATCTGTGAACCTACTTAAAAACAACTTGATTATATATTTTGATGGGTGACTTATGTGGTGTATAAATTACATTTCAATAACACTGTTACAAAAGATATTTGATTAACCCAAACAAAGGCAGAAAAAGAGGAAAATGGAGTGAAGAATAGATATGACTAACAAAATAATAGCAAGAAGAGAGACTCAGATCTAACCACACCAATAATCACATTATATGTATCTAATGTAAACATCCCATTTAAAAGGCAGAGATTGTCAGACTGGATTTAAAAAGCACGATCATATGCTGTCTACGTGTGCGTGTATGCTAAGTCACTTCAGTCATGCCTGACTCTTTGTGACCCTATGGACTGTAGTCTGCCAGGCTCCTCTGGCCATGGGATTCTCCAGGCAAGAATACTGGAATGCATTGCCATGCCCTCCTCTAGGGGATCTTTCTGACCCAGGGATCGAACTCATGGCTCATAAATCTACACTGGCAGGCAGGTTCTTTACCACTATCGCCACCTGGGAAGCCCCTACAAGAATCTATAACAAAGGGGGCATCCTTTAAATATAAAGACAGGAATGGGTTAAGGGGAAAAATGATGGAAAAGATACACTATGCTAACACTAGTCAAAATAAAGCCAGAGCAGTTAAATCAATGTCAAACAAAGTACATTTCAGAGCAAAGAACATTACCAGAGATTAGGTAATGATGAAGGGGTCAATTCTTCACAACAGTCTCAAATTTTAACAGAGTAAAATTTAAAATGCATAAAGCCAAAAATGATAAAACAGCAAGAAAGAATAATAAATCTACAATTAGAGTTGCAGATTTCAATAACCCCTCTCAGTAACTGATAAAACAAGCAGAACTTGCATCAGCAAGGATACAGAAGATTTAAACAAGACTGTATTCAACTGCATTTGCGTTTACAGAGAACTCCACCCAACACCAGCAAATACACAACCTTCTCAAGTGCACACAGAACATTTGCCGAGATAGGCCTTATCCTGGAGTGTAAAGTAAATCTTACTAAACTTAAAAGATTCACATCAAAAAAATATGTTCTCTTACGTCAGAGGAATTAAAATAAGAAATAAATAACATAAAGATATCTGGAAAATCCCTCAAATATTTGGAAACTAAATACTCTACTTCAAATAATCCATAAATCAAATAAAAAATCAAAGGAAGCAGTTAGAAAGTATTTTGCAGCTGAATGAAAATTAAAACACAATATATCAGAATTTGTGGGATGTTAATGAGATACTTAGGGGGCAGTTTATATCACTAAATGCCAGTTTTAGAAAATGAGAAAAGTCTCAAACCAGTGACCTCAGCTTTCACCTTAGGAATTCCAAGAAGAATAAATTAAACCCAAAGTAAGCAGAAAAAAAGAAAATAATGCAATTCAGAGTGGAAATAGAAAACAGACAAAACAGGAAAAAGAAAAACAATATAAACAATCAATGAAACCAAAAGCTGATTCTTCAAGAAGATTGTTTTTTTAATGGACAAAAACAAATCTAATGTCACAAGAAATGAATTTTAAGAATTAGAGGGGGAGCTTCCTGGTGGCTCAGAGGTTAAAGCGCGTGCCTGCATCTGCCTGCAATGCGGGAGACCTGGGTTCAATTCCTGGGTTCATGAAGATCCCCTGGAGAAGGGAATGGCTACCCACCCCAGTATTCTTGCCTGGAGAACTCCATGGACAGAGGAACCCAGTGGGCTACAGTCCACGAGGTCGAAAAGAGCTGGAGGCAACTGAGCAACTTTCACTTTTTTTCCCCTGATGGTTCAGTGGTTAAGAATCCACCTAGAAATGCAGGGGACATCGGTTTGATCCCTGGTCTGGGAAGATCCCACATGCCGAGAGGCAACTAAGCCATGGGCCACAACTATTGAGCCCATGCTCTAGGGCCCACAGACCACAGTCACTAAAGCCCATGTGCTCTAGAGCCTGTACTCCACAGTGAAGCCTCTGCAGTGAGAAGCCAGTGCACCGCAAAGAGCAGCCCTTGCTGGTCACAACCAGAGAAAATCTACGCACAGCAACGACGACCCAGTACAGCCAAAAAAAAAAAAAGAATTAGAAATGATCAATAATGACCAATCACACCAGGACTAAAAACACTTAAGGGCTTTCTGTTAGGCTAAATAAGTAAGGAATGAGCAGGGGTTCAATGTTATGTGGCAGCATGGATGGGAAGGGAGTATGATGGAGAACGGATACACGTATGTGTATGGCTAAGTCCCTTTAGTCTTAACCTGAAAGTATCTCAACATTGTTAATTGGCTATACCCCAATAAAACATAAAAAGTAAAAAAAAAGAATGAGCAGAGGTCGTACACAAATCCTTACTGAAGCACAAGAAATCCAGGCCTACCGGGTCCTTAATAAGTGGTACACTCCAATATTACTTAGCATACTTTTCACCAAGATTTGAACAACAGGAAACTATTTAAGTACATAAGTTGATAAGAATAATAAACTAAAGACGGTTACTGACCTCCTCGGGGAGAAGAAGAATCATGCCCTCCAATGACCACGAGGATGCCGGAACCCTCCAGCTTCTTTTTCCATTTTTCAATGATAGTCATGGACTTGTCCTGAAAGTACGAGGAGGTTGGCAGGTCAGGAAACTTTCCTCCAAATGGTCAGAGGTGACTTACACTAAGGCTAAATGACCAACAGGAAGTTTGTAAATACCTTACTGGCATCATTAAAAATGGAGAGCTCCATGGAGCCTTCAAAGTCCTGCTGCAAAACCGACCCCAAGCATTCGTCCAACCACGGTTCAGCGTCATGGACTGGGAGGATAACAGACTGGAATTCAAAACAAATGAATTGAGAAACAAGTGTGGAAACCGAATTCTCTTTCCAAGACCCTAATTTACTTCCCCATTACCATCTGCACAATGCTCATTTTCCAAGCTCAAGGCATGACTCACAGAACAACCCAGAATAAGGATTTCAGGGAGAGTACAACCTGACAAACAAAAGGTGCCTACGCCTCCTCTCAAGATTTGTTGTCTTAGATTTCCCTGAATTGCTCTTTCTGATTGCTTTTAAAAAGGAAACAAAATCTGAAAGGCATCAAAAATGTTCCCAATTCAATGGCAAATTCATGTGGTTCCCAATCAGTGGTCAGAAACATCATCATTTTGGTTGAAACAAGCATCTGTGTATCTTTGAACCCACTCATGAAATAAGCACTTTCAGTAAACCATGATGTTAGAGGAACTGCAACAAAGAAACCCTTTTAAGTACCCCCTACATTTCAGTATTCTTGCCTGGAGAATTCCATGGACAGAGCAGCCTGGAAGGCTATAGTCCCTGGGGTCCCAAAGAGTCAGACACCACTGAGCAACTAATACACACATACTTTCTTTAACAAAGTATGGGGACAGGGTTGGGGAAAAAGGAGGTAGCCTCCCTCCAGCTCTCTCTTCCTTTGCTCTATTCAGTTTAGGACAGTTGGCACTGTCCTCTTCTCACAGGGCCCACAAAAAACAAACATTTCTGAAGTGTATAAAGTAAAAACAGTGAAACGTGAGTGCCAACAAAACGCCTGGTTACAGGATTTATCTTCTGGATACTGCCACATTAAGCAATACAGACTTTGGGTATGAAAACAGAAGCTACAGTCAGTCCTCACTGTTGAGTTTATACCTTAAAGAAGAGTGGACATATTTCTAAACAAGAAAACAGAAACATAGGTCATCCAAGTGAGTGTGTACATATGCATGTATGCGTACACATGTGCAAATACATCTATACAAAACATAGATAGGATTTTTAAACGCTAAATCTGAATATGGTTATGAAAAGCTCACAGATATAAGTACTGAAAATACAGTTCTCTCAAGGCAAGTTCTTTACTCTGAAGACCTAATTCAACAGTACTATCCCTTCCTAGGTTTATGTTATCCACAAAAGTAGCTCCCTAACTTTTATTTTTTTTTTAAGGAAAAAAGGAGAGGATATTTTTACTGTTCTCAAGATCTACAATACAAAACATAATGTGAAATTCTGCCAGAGATGAGCCTAGATTACTCTGTCCGCACGCTTGCTGGTGCTTAAACGTTTATTTGGGCGGAGATCCTCACAGGCTGCCCAAGAGAAGCGGTGGTGGTGGTGTGTGAAACGGAGACTCCGGAAGACGGAGGGGAGAAGGATGGAGGGATGGAGCAGGGCGAAGAAGAGGAGGATGGAGGGAAGAGGGATGGAGGCGAAAAGAGAGAAGGGGCGGAGAGTAGAGGGATGGAGGTGAGGGGGACCGAGGGGTGACGTGAGGAGCGGATGGGAGGAAGCTGGAGTCTGAGAGACTGGGACCTGAACTGGAGCAGAGGGGCGGGGAGGGCTGGGGAGGGGCGGGGCGCCCCCCACACCCCACCCCGCCAGCCGGGCACCTACCACTTGGGCGGGGGCGCGAGCCGGGCCGAGCGCCCGGGCGGCTGGGTACCCGCTGGCCTGCATGGCGCGCGCTCCTCGGGCTGCCCCGCCCACCTCGGGCTACAGCGCCTGCGCGGGCGGCTCGCCGGGAGGCGGGACCGAGGCCGAGCGCCTCCGATTGGCGCAGAGGGACGCCGATCAAGCGGGGAGCCGCGGGCAGTGGAGAGGAGCGGTCTAGAGGGGCTGGAGGGCTCCCGAGAGAGCTCGTCAGCTCCTCTATCCTCAGGGACGCTTGTGTTACTGGAGTGCCTGGATTGTGCAGGAGGTGGGGTTGGTGGGAAGACTCTGCGCCGTCTGACATGGAAAGGTTCTATGTGAAGAGCAGGTGACTGCTTCCCTGCTCGGGGGCCGGGCTCCTAAGCGGCGCCCGAGTGCACCGGCTGTCACGCGGGCGTCCCGACCCATCTGGGTCAGTGAGCACAACTTCATAGCCTTCACCACCCAAACTAACGTTGAATGCAAATCATTCAACAAACCAGCAGTTATGACAAAGCCGAACTGCTGTTTCATGTCTTGCAAACATTGCTTCAAATGTCATTGTTCCTTAAATTGCATCAGTGTTTTCAAAGCCTGTTGTAAAAATTGGAACACTTAGGCCAGATGAGTGAAAAATGCATCCTTATCTACAATGGGACAAAAGCAATCTGAGGATTTGTTTCCAAGGACCTGGTGTGCTCCAAGGGTTGGTATGTTAGGAATAGTTCCATTTTAAGGGACTCGGTAAAAAGTCACATTATAACTTCCAGATCGTACTGTGGGCTTTGGAGCTCAACTGCCTCAGTAATCAGTGGGAGGAAGAGATAAGGGGTCCCCACGGCGTCTGGCACCTCCACTCCACAGCACATGCTATCAGAATTGGGCTTGGCTGCTCCTGTCTTGCTTCCTGTACATCTCCTGCTGCCAGAAGTTTGCTTTTCACTGCCTTCCCCCTAATAAAAATTTGGCTAGAGTCTGCTTTTTGCAAACATTCAGAGTGCCAAGAGGCACTTCAAAAGTGCAGGATTTGGCTGGGGTTGGGGGTGGGGTGATGTTTAGATTCTTCTCTTCGTGGTAGGAAGATTCTCAACAGAGGGGCCAGGCTATGAGGCCTGACACCAACCCATCCCCGTCCCCCCCAACCACGAGGGACATGAACATAGGGTAGGATAAGGAGGTGACAAAGTCATGGGCTTCTGGAGAGGAAGAGATGCAGGTCTCCCAAAGCTCTTGGCTCACCCCCTGAGTGAGAGTTTTCTTTATTTTTAAATGTTGTTTCTGCAGACTGTTGGCGAATCCTGGTTGTATTCAGAAAACCCAGTGCCAACTGCCAGGGCCTCCAAAATTTAAAAGCCCTCCTATGAGGTGGGTGTAGGCAGCAAAGATGGGCTTAGGTCTAGGCTTGACTACACTGGATCCAGAGTCAGAATGAGTCTGCCCTGGGCGTGCCCATGAAGAGTGAAGTCAAGCTTTAAAGCCAGCCGCTGGATGTTTCCCTACAGCCCACACTGCAAGGCCACCAAGCAACCATCCTGTCCAAGTTTCCTGAGGGGACAGACCCCAACAGTGCTCCAGCTGGACTTCTACTGGGCAGTAATGCTGCTGGGAGGTCAGGAACTGCCCAGCACCATGGAGGACAGTGCACTTGAATGGGTGAAGACAGGCTGCCTGTGGTGGCCAAAGTGCCCTGATAATGAATCCATTCACAGCAGAGCAGCCAGCGTGTGACTATGTCACGCACACCAGTGTCCATCTTCTCCTCTCTCGTTTTTTTTTTTTTTTAAATGACTAGTTGAGACTCACTGTGTTAAGAAACTGAAGCTGGACTTTTTACCAGTTCTGGGAAGTAATGAGGTTCCCATCACAGGAAGCATTCAACTAACAGTTGGGCAAACGTTTGGTATGGATTTGACAGGAGCATTCAAGGATCACATAGAACGTTTGTGTGTCCTAGATGCCAACCCCCTTAGCCCAGAACGCGGAGCCTGAGTTGGGCTTTTGTTCCCAGGAAGTTGCAGCAGAGGAGTAAGGCAGGGGAGGAGACAGTCCAGGACCAGCATGCTGTGTTTGAGGCAGCCCCCATCATGGACACTGGAGCTGAGCCCCTAGACCTTCCCAGAGACCTGGAGAGCTGACCACCTGAGCGAGAAGGAAGGAAACCTTATCTCTCCCACACTTCTGGGTGGTGACTTCAGGATCCCACAGGTGGCCCTCAGCACTGGTGTGCATAGCATACTGTAGGCCAGGTGAGACCTGCCCAGAACTGTGTGCAGTGGCTGGACTTGAGTCAGGACCAGGAATGTGGGGAGGGTGGAGCAAGGGGCCAGAGGGGCCAGATGTGTGATCCGGAAGGCAGATGGAAACTCAAATAGCATCCCCTCCAACCGCCCTGTTGTACAATTAGCACGTGTGGATCCTTCTGGAGTGATTTAAGCAACTGCTCTTCAAATCTGGGATGATGAACAGGTGGGCGCCAGGTGCCTGCGGGAGCTGTGCGCACAGCACAGGATGCTAGTTCCTGAGGCCCTTGGGTATTCAGTGAAAGGCCAGGAGAGGCCAACCAGACATCTTCCTCCTAAATATTAACAGGAAAGTGTCATGCGTGGGAGCAGAGGCTTGGATAAATTCACATCTGATAGAACTTAGTGGAAGAGTGGGCAAACCAGAGGCTTTAGGGGCCACCTGCCAGTGCTGCTGGCGTCACTGTCAAGGCCAGGGCCAGGCTGTTAGTGAGGAGACCACCCCAGAAGTGGGGTGCCTTAGAAGAGGGGTGCACCGTGGGGCTGGATTCAGCAGTGCCTGTGTGTGTGCTCAGTCACTCAGTCATGTCCAACTCTGTGCAACCCTATGTCTCCTCCATCCATGGGATTCTCCAGGCAAGCATACTGGAGTGGGTTGCTATTTCCTCCTCCAGAGGATCTTCTCAACCCAGGGATCGAACTCACATCTCCTTCATTTCCTGCATTGTCAGGTGGATCCTTTATCACTGAGCCACCTGGGAAGCCCAGGTCCAACGGTGAGTTTCCCCTTTTATGGGGCAGATTGAGAGTTTACAGGATGCAAAGAGGTAAACGTTAGCCATCCCTCCCCATGAGGAGCTGTCTGTCCCCTCAGCCCACAACCAGGCCTCCTGCCTCCTAGGGCTGGCTCCACACCAGGGTGCTGCCCACACACAGATCATCAGGCCAAAGAGGTAGGCAGGACCCTGACCCTGACGAGGGAACAGCACCCAGCAGCCACCAAGGAATAGGTAGCCTGTATGTGAACTGAGGACAGCATCGTCTGGCCCTCAGCGCTGCCTCCCGGAACCCCGAGACCTGAGGTTGGATCTCAAAGCTTCCTTAACTGGCCTTTGTTGGGAGATACTCCTGCATGGGTCTCCCGAGCTCTTCCCCACTCAGCTGGGTGCCCTGGTTACCTGGGCTGTTTCCTGAGCAGCCTTGCAGAATGAGGTCATGGTGCCCTTCAGGAGGAAGAGCGGGCTTGCCTGCTGCCTCTATCTTGTTCCCCCTCCACATCAGTGTCCATCAGGGCTCCACTGTGTCACCTCCGGGAGAATGGAGGCTCCAGGAACACACATGCTAATCTTGACCCTCTGAGCACTGCTTTTCCTGCAAGTAATCTTCTTTGGGGCCTTCCCAGGTGGCTCAGTGGTAAAGAATCCACTTGCCAATGCAGGAGATGCCAATTCCATCCCTGGATCAGGAAGATCCCCTGGAGGAAGAAACGGCAACCCACTCCAGTATTTTTGCCTGGAGAATTCCATGGACAGAGGAGCATGGCAGGCTATACTCCATGGGGTCACAAAGAGTCGGATATGACTAAGCACACACGCGCGCACACACACACACACACACAATATGCATAGGAGCCTGTATTTTCAGCACCTGAAGAATGTGACCAGCTGGCCATCCCGTTAGCTTGAAGAGGAGGGAAAGCTCTGACTCCTTCACGGTTCTGCGCAGCGTCCCACCCTCACAACCCCCTCCTCCCTTCCAGGGACCTGCCCTGGACCCAGCAGCTTGAGGAGTCCCGGCCGATGAAAGGCAGGGAGGAAAATCAGTGCACAAAACCCCAGCATGACGGGGCAAGTACCAACACTGACGCACTTTTATCTTTTCCCAATTTCGGGCCTCCCCCATGGCTCACTTCCTCAGAGACCCCGCCACTCCCCTGGCCCATCTGCGTGGGTCCTTAGGCTAAGTGCTCACTGCACTGTCTCCCCTAAGCTGCCGCCTTGGTGGGGGCAGGGACCGCCTTTTTGTCCACTGCCAGCTCTCTGCGGCTGGCACAGGCCAGCAGCCACGTGAGCCGGCTGCCGATGCGGGGCCAGGATGGGAGGCTGGGAAATGAGGGAGCTGGTTCCCAAGAGTGAGCCCCTGTCTGGCGCTGCACACCTGCATCCAGGGCACCTCAGCATGCAGCCCGGTGAAGTAGAGGTGGGGGCGCTTCCCCGGGCAGAGCAGAGCGCATGGCCCTGCTCCCCACTCACCGTTGTCCTTGAAATCCCCAAGTTGATTCACTAGCTCTGGGAAGTCAGGTCCGTGAAAACACTGCTCAGCTGTTCACTGGAGCCTCTGACTCAGAACAGAACGGCATAGGGTACCTGACCAGAAGCAAAAGAAGGAAGGAAAGAATGAGTGAATGCAGGCGGGACTGTCCACCCATAGCAAAATCTAGACAATGAGATGTGCCTACACTAGATCTAGTTAGAGTTCTGTGCTGTGCCAAGTCATCTCAGTCATGTCTGACTCTGTGACCCTATGGACTATTGCCCCTCAGACTCCTCTGTCCAAGGAATTCTCCAGGCAAGAATATTGAACTGGGTTTCCCTGCCCTTCTCCAGGGGATCTTCCCCAAACAGGGATTGAACCCAAGCCTCATATCTTCTATGTTGGCAGGTGGGTTGTTTACCACTAGTGCCACTGGGGGAGCCCAGTTAGAGTCCTTAATAATGTTATCAAATAACTCAAAATTTCACATGGTCAGTGTAGAAATTGCCTAACCCCAGCTATATTCTTTGGTCACCTGATGCAAAGAGCTGACTCATTGGAAAAGACCCTGATGCTGGGAGAGACTGAAGGCAGGAGGAGAAGGGGACGACAGAGGATGAGATGGTTGGATGGCATCACTGACTCAATGGACCTGAGTTTGAGCAAACTCCAGGAGATGGGGAAGGACAGGGAAGCCTGGAGTGCTGCAGTCCATGGGGTCACAAAGAGTCAGACACAATTTAGCAACTGAACAAGGTATATTCTGTCTGGATAAATCGCTGGTTATTTTGATTGGTGTGGTCAGTAGGGTCAGTTGATAACTCAGGCTCTCCTGGAACTCACATGGTCCAGTTCCAAGGCTGTGGGTGGGGCTACAAGCCTCCCCCTCCCGTAGCCACATCCAGCCTCTTAGCAGTCCCACAGTATTTGGGTCCTGGCTTCTCTTAGAACTGGACTGTTTGACAACCCTGGGCTCATGCTGTCCCCTGCTGGAATCCACACTGGGAGCTGGGCGGGGGTTCTTCTCTCGCATGTCCTGCCCAGGCCCTACTGCCCGGGACAAGTGAGTGGACCATCATCACAGCTGCAGTTTTTGAGGACCCGTCCCCGAGTCGAGCCCCCTCACTGGTCACCGATGTCCGTGACTTATTTGCCTTTCCCGAGCAGGACGATCTCTCTGTGAGGGCGCTTGGCATCACTTCTGTACATACAGTAAAGTCTAAAATTCTATTAAAATGGATAGAGCCCTAATCAAATAGGAGCATTTAATTTAAAAAAAAACACACTCAAATGTAAGAGTATTTTAAAGCAATACTTGTCTCTTGAGGCCATGTCTGGCATTTCTGCACGGCCCATTGTGCCTGTCAGCATGACTGTTAAGCTTCCTGAACTAATGATACGGAAAAACAAGAAATAATAATCAGCAACACCGAGCATTGCCAAACTTCGGAAGGAAGGGGCATTGGCCCCAGAACACTGACTCATGCCAGTTTGTCCCAGTCTAATGATTGGTGTTCCAACCAGCGAGTCAACAAATCCCAAGTTTGCAACCAGCATGCTGAGAGATCTCCATCAGTCCTCTGCTGGTCCACAGCCGACCGGCTGAAAGATAAGTCAGGGTTTTCTCCTGAGAAGATCTACAAATATACGGAGACCTAGTAAATGGAATGAGCGGCACTGCTGATAAACTGTGTGCTGATGCTCGTGAATTGCAGGTTTCCTGGCACGAGGATCTGGATGCTGACTGGACTGGTAAGTCTCGGTGACTTGCAGGAGGTCAAGAAAGAGGAAGCACAAGGGGTCTTTACAGAGAACTATGCAGGGCCCAGACCACAAAGCCATGAACAGGTGAAGAGTTTTGGGCCTCAACTCTCAGCCAGTGGGGCTTCCCAGGTGGCGCTAGTGGTAAACAGCCAGCCTGCCAATGCAGGAGACCCAGGTTTGAGCCCTGGGTTGGGAAGATCCCCTGGAGGAGGACATGACAACCCACTCCAGTATTCTTGCCTGGAAAATCTCATGGACAGAGGGACCCAGCAAGTTACAGTCCGTAGGGTCGCCAAGAGTTGGACACAACAGAATTGACAGCATGCATGCTCAACCAGTGGGTCATTCACTCCCCCCCCGGAGTTGAGGGGTGCACCGGTGGCCACAGCAGTGCGTCTGAGATGCCCCTGGTTACCCCTAGCTGAGCTGGGAGCTGCCCAGCTTCTGCATGGCCTTTCAGGTCCTGCCTCAGCCTTGCCACCCTGGAGTGGCCTGGCCATGGAGAAAGGCATGCTCTGACTGCTTGGCATCCCTGAATCATCTCATCCCCAGAGCAGCAGCATTTCTAGCCAGGTCCTGGCCCACACAGAGCCCTGGGCAGACACCAAGGTGCAATGTAGATCTCAGCTCATCACAGCCTCTCTTCAGCTTCACGTCCTTGCCTTCAAAGCAGATGAATAATGTCTGTATCCCTGAGTGATGCGAAGGACCCAAGGGAGGGGTTGGGGCAGGGAGACCATGGCGGAGCTGCAGGGGTAGCTGGAGAGAAAAGCATCCACGTGGGGCCCTTGCTGGAGCTGTCACGGGGAAGAGTCAGTTGGCCGGGACATGCAAGGAGACAAGGGGAAATGTCCAGATGGGGTGTGGTCCACGAAGCCTCAAGGAACATTCTCATGGAGCCCAAATCTGGTTTTCAGATTTCCTGCTGACCTTACTCTGTGGCATCACCCAATGCATGAGTTTGGAGTATGTGTGAATCAGAACTCCTGACTTTAAGAAAACACAGGGTTGGGGATACCTATGGCTGATATGTTGAGGTTTGACAGAAAACAACAAAATTCTGTAAAGCAATTATCCTTCAATAAAAAATAAATTAATTAAAAAACAAGAAAACATAGGGTTGGCTGGTTGTCAGTGTCCCGGGAAGATTGGTGTCAGGGAAGGTGAGTCCATGCCCTGCCAGTATTGTCATTGGATGTGGCCCCTGTCGGCTCATGGGCCCCACTGTCCTCTAGAGGCCTGCGTGACCAGGAGGAGGAGAGCTTCCTGCCAGTGTGGGCACCCCGGTCAGAGCCCTCCTCCCTCCAGCTTCGGCAGAATCGGCCTTGAACAATTCATCCCAGTTTACCTAAAACTGTTCAGGTTTTAACTCCAGAGAGTCCCATGTCCCAGGACCCCCTTAGTCCCAGAAAATCAGGACTGTTGGTCACCAAGCTCCAACAAGAACCAGTGGCCAGCCGACAGGACTTGGGCACAGCACACACTTGGGGGGCACACACGGGGGCCCATGAGAGGGAGGGGCACCTCGTCCCAGGCAGGCCTGCCCAGCCCCCCAGTAGATGGGGTCAAGGATGCTCTTACACCCCAGAGTGTGGGGGACCCAGTCACCCCTTCCTAGTCAGCTCACCTTGGGAGAGTTTCCTGGCCCAGAATGTTTCAGCATCCTGAAACATGACTCTGAGAGGTAATAAGGCTAGGACTCCTGACCATCGGTGGCCGTCAGCACCCCTGCAGAACCAGCCCTGCCTGTAGACACCCGAAATCACCCCAAATTATCTGCCTTACTAGCCACACCACCGGGGACAGATGCCATGTTCTGAGGGACCACAGTCTTGGGTGTCTTGGGCTATGTCCAGTGTGAGGAGCTCCTGAGCTCACACCCAGGGATTCTCCCATGGTCCCTCCATCCCCACCCTGGTGAGGACACCCTGAAATGTCACCAGGCTGCCCTTTCCTGTGGGAACTCCTCCTCTCCATTTTATCCGTTTCTATCAGGAAAGTATTAATACAAGAACAACTCCAACAACAGTGGTGGTCGTTCCCAGATTCAGCTCTGCCCTCCCCTCTCTCCAGTCACTGCCTGGCCCAGGTTCAGCTCTGCCCTCCCCTCTCTCCAGTCACTGCCTGGCCCAGGTTCAGCTCTGCCCTCCCCTCTCTCCAGTCACTGCCTGGCCCAGGTTCTGCCCCGACGGCAGTGCCTGTATGTCCGGACTGTCAGAGTCCAGGCCTCGTGTGACCCAAGGGGAGACTGGTGGCTGGGTCAGGAGGACCGCTCGGAGCTGCAGGGGGGAACCGGCTTCCCCATAGCCAGCCTGTGGGACGCAGAGCCTGCTTCCTGACTAAAAAGGAGGGCCCAGTGAGGGTGCAAACCGGTGGGCTGCCTCTGAGAAGGGAGACACCGAGTCACCTGTCATCCTCACTGATTTACACCGTGGCTTCTTGTCAGCCCTTAAGTGGAGAAACGTTACAAAAAGCACAAGAATGCCGTGTTGGCTGGGGTGGGGGTCATCATGAGGCCCCAGGCCAGGCCTCTCTCAGATCCCCCTAACATCCCCAGGACAGCTGTTTCAGCCCATAGACACTCTGAGCCCAGCCATTACACCCAGCTGACCACACTGGCTGCTCCTGGTCCCAGGTCTGGGAGGCAGGGACAGCCTGCACAGACTAGGCCTGACCCCTGCACTCCCTCCCCTCTGCTTGGGATCTGCAGTTGTGTTTTGTCTTGTTGCCCTGCAGGGATTCCTGCGAACCCCACTGAGACAAGTTGCAAGTGTTAGTTGCTTAGTCATGTCCAACTCTTTTCAACCCCATGGACTGTAGCCTGCCTACAGGCTCCTCGAGTCCATGGGATTCTCCAGGCAAGAATACTGGAGTGGGTTGCTACTTCCTTTTCCAGGAGATCATCCCAACCCAGGGATGGAACCCAGGTCTCCCTGCATTGCAGGTGGGTTCTTTACCATCTGAGCCACGAGGGAAGCCTGTCTCAGTGAGACAGGCCATAGATAAAGGCCTCTGAGCTGGCTAAGAAAAGCGAACTTTAGTCTTTGGGGGAATGGGGTGGGGTTAGGTTAGGTGGGCTCGGCTCAGACTTAAAATGAGAAGAAATGTTAACCCAGGACCTAAAAGCACGGGCAGCCCAGACGGTGCTGTGGCCGTGAGGGCCATCTCGGGCGGGGGAGACACAGTTATTTTTGCCTCTTGAGGTTTAGTCCTTCCTGCTTGGACATTTTTGGAAGTACAGGAAACACATGAGGTTTAACTAAGGGAAAGTGCCTCCAAAACCTTCATCTTCCATGGGGAGTGTGTCCGGTGGGGCTGAGGCCCTTCACACATAGGTGACAGAGAACAAAAGCCCAAATCGGACTTGGACGGGGCTCCACTGCTTTGCTAGGAAGTTCGAGGATCCCTTCTCACTTCGGCTTTCTCCGAAGGAAAAATCCTCGCAGTTTACCAAAATGGCGACGTTTTAGGAAATGGTCAAAGCCACTGATGATCCACAGAAACCACCCCGTAAGCATGGGAATGCAGAGAAGAAAACAAAACAAGAGAGCACGGAAGTGTGTCACTGCAAACAGCTTTGCACACCAGCTTGATCCGGGGGTGGGGGGCCTCTTGGGGTCATCCCAAGGGGCCGCCATCGTCAGCCGCATGACATGGGCAGGGACACAGGGCCGTGGCCCCCACATTGGAGCTGAGAACAGGGAACCAGGCCATGAGCCACGCCTGCCCACCATGCTCACAGCAGCATGCCCTCAGCAGTGAGTGCTGGTGATGGGGTCTGGCCCTGGGACCCTCAGACAGCCAGAGAAGGCCCTTCTGGAAGGTGATGGCTTTCCCTCCCCCATAGCTAATGTGGGTGTGGCATGAGCCCTGGAGGATAGATCGTGACCTGAGGCTGAGACCAGGGCCACCCCTCCTTCCACTTCATGGCCCTCGTTCTCGGGCACACAAGCCACACCAGTTAATCCAGGGACTTCTCACCTCTCTTCCAAGTCAGGGAAGGAGGTGTCGGAGGCTGGAGTCAGCCTCCCAAGTTGGGCCACATGAAGGGTCTGGGCTGGGGTTCACACCCTCCGGGAGACAGTGCCGAGGACAAGGGAGATGGGGGACATCTGGGTCATGGCCCCACGTGGCTTGAGTAATGAGTCACGAGGAGCAGACACCCATCAGCCATGGGGTCCTGTGCAGGACACCTTCCCCCGAGGATATCTTGGAGACTGGTTGCCCTAGGCCTTTCAAGTACGCATTTGCTGAGGTCAGAACGCTTCACTGGTTTAAAGTCCGGTTGAACACCTACTGTGTGTGGGATTGAGTAAGACATGGGTACCTCCAGGAGCTGGGCCTGGGGGCTCCCACCTCCCTAGCTGGTAGCAGTGCCCTGACCACCACCCTGAGGATGGCAGTCTGATGTCCTCCCAGGGAGAGCCTGCTTGGGACCTTCACTGGGTGGAGGTGGTGGGAGCTGGGGGTGGGCAGGAGGGACTAGGCTCAGCAGGCCCACACCCCAAGGGCCATGTCACATCCCTGCCTTTGGGTGTGGCCTTGTGGGAGTGGTCTGAGACCCTAGAAAGGGTCAGGGGGGACTGTGGGGTGGGCAGGTTGGACGGTCGCCAGCAAAGGAGACTGTGGACATTCAGAGGCTGGTCACCCAGGGAGATGGCAGCCGCTCTGCCCGCCCTCGGCCGGACTTGAAAGAAGTGAGAACAGACAGAATTCAAAGACGCCAACAAAAGGGCTTCCTGTTGACACCAACAGGCTTAAGTCTTTTCTCCTCGCACCCCGTCGCCGGCGCCCCGGCTGGCGCTGCGTCCCCCAGGCGACAACACGACCATGAGAAGACAAGAAGGAAAGTCACGCCGTCAGCCACAGCTTGGCGTGGTGATTTACTCTTTAAAATTGGGCTGGAAATCCAGACCCTGCCCCACAGACATCGGAACCAGACGCGTGGCCCCTACAGTGCCCTGCAGATTTCCTGCCAGGGCTAAAGGTGCAACGGGCCCACTGTGGATGCTCCTTACTTAGTTTGCCGAATCCCCATCCACACACTTGTGTGTGCAGACACACACCTGCAGCACACAGAGGACACTAGGAAATACACCAACTGTGCGGCATAGTTGGGAGGACCGAGGGGAAACCCCTTCTTTTCTCTCCGCACTTCCAGAAGAATTGACCTTTCTTTCAGTAAATGTATTTACTTTTAAAATGAAGAATGACTGTAAACACTTCAATGAGCTTTCTAGACTCAATCATGATCTTTCACCTTGTTTTCTCCATCACACATGCGGCTTCTCAGCAGAATCAAAGGGTGGTGGGAAGGTACCTCCTTACCAGCCACGAGCAAGCAAGGGGCCCAGGGTACCCAGAATCAGCCCCTCCTGCCTCCAGGCTGAAACTGACGTCAGCAGTTTCCAGCCATTGCGCTGCCACACTAGGAAGAAGGGGTCAGGACTGGACAGCAGGGAGGATGAGGAAGGGGAGGGTCGGTGCTCCTGAACCACAAAGGAAAATGGGACCCTCACCCACCCTGGAACTTAGGCACAAAACAACTGGGCCCCCACGGCCCCTGCAGAGTCCACACCGTGAATTCATCAGATCCATTGACAGATGTGCGTGTGCTCACTGGTGTCCCACTCTTTGTGACCCCATGGACTGTAGCCCACCAGGCTCCTCTGTCCATGGAATTTCCCAGCCAAGAATACTGGAGTGGGGTTGCCATACCCGACTCCAGGAGATCTTCCTGACCCAGGGGTCGAACCCAATACTCCTTCATCTCCTGTACAGACAGGCGGATTCTTTACCACTGTGCCACCTGGGAAGCCCATCCGTTTATAGATGGGGAATGGTAAATCAAACCAAAGATGGTTTTCCTCAAATAGCACGGAGAGAATGTGTCAGTGTCTCTGCAGGGCAGAGCGACCTGCTACAGGGCTTTCTCCTGCCTGGGGCCCCACTCACACCATGTCCCACGCACAGAGGGAGAAGGCCCTGAAATTTAGTCCAATCTAACTCCCCCTCTCTGACATGCGAGTGTCTGACCAGTAAGTCTAATTGCTCCTTACTGCTCACTACTTCCAATCAGCATGATGTCATCGAGGCAGGGGGCCAATGTGCTATCTGGTGGAAGGGAATGGCTCATATTCCCTGAGAACTATGTGATGTAGGCCTAAAGAAAGGGTGTACCCCTGAACTAGGACAGTGAAGGTGTGTCACGGGCCTTGCCAGCTGAAGGCAAACTGATTCTGGTGGGCCTTATGGAATGGGATGGATAAAAAGGCATTTTCCAGATCGCTGGCTGCATACCAGGTACCAAGGGATGCGTTAATTTGCTCAATCAGTGGAACCGTAGCTGTAACAGCAGCTGCAATTGGAGTCACCACCTGGTTAAGTTTATGACACTCCACTGTCACTTTCCAAGACCCATTGTCTTCCGCCAAATTGTTGTTCAGTCGCTAAGTCATGTCTGACTTTTTGCAACCCCATGGTCTGCAACACAACAGGCTTCCCTGTCTATCACCATCTCCCAGAGTTTGCTCGAACTCGTGTCCATTGAGTCAGTGATGCCATCCAACCCTCTCATCCTCTGCCGTTCCCTTCTCCTTCTGCCTTCAATCTTTCCCAGCATCAAGGCCTTTCTAATGAGTTGGCTCTTTGCATCAGGTAGCCAAAGTATTGGAACTTCAGCATCAGTCCTTCTAATTCAGGGTTGATTTCCTTTAGGATTGACTGGTTTGATTTCCTTGCAGTCCAAGGGACTTTCAAGAGTTTTCTCCAAGACCACAATTCAAAAACATCAATTCCATGGTGTTCAGCCTTCTGAATGGTCCAACTCTCACATCCATACATGACTACTAGAAGAACCACAGCTTTGACTATACGGACTTTTGTTGGCAAACTGATGTCTCTGCTTTTTAATATGCTGTCTAGGTTTGTCATAGCTTTTCTTCCAAGGAGCAAGTGTCTTTTAATTTCGTGGCTGCACTCACCATCTGCAGTGATTTTGGAGCCCAAGAAAATAAAGTCTATCACTATTTCCATTGTTTCCCCATCTATTTGCCATGAAGTGGGGACTGGATGCCATGATCTTCATTTTTTGAATGTTGAGTTTTAAGCCAGCTTTTTCACTCTCCTCTTTCACATTCATCAAGAGGCTCTTTAGTTCCTCTTTGCTTTCTGCCATAAGGGTGGTGTCATCTGCATATCTGAGGTTATTGATATTTCTCCCAGCAATCTTGATTCCAGCTTGTGCTTCATTCAGCCCAGCATTTCACGTGATACATTCTGCATATAAGTTAAATAAGTTAAACAAGCAGGGTGACAATATACAGCCTTGACGTACTCCTTTCCCAATTTGGAACATGTTGTTTCATGTCCGGTTCTGTTGATTCTTGACCTACATACAGGTTTTGCAGGAGGCAGGTAAGGTAGTGTGGTATTCCCATTTCTTTAAGAATTTTCCACAGTTTGTTGTGATCCACACAGTCAAAGGCTTTAGTGTAGTCAATAAAGCAGATGTTTTTGGTTTACTAGGCGGAGGCTATTATAGTGGCTTCACCTGGCCTTTCCCACCAGAAAAGCCCTTACTCCACAAGTTGGGGAAAGAACATGGGATTCTGCTGGTTGCTGAGAATGCCTATTTCAGTCAAGCCTGGAACTGGGGGAATAAACACAGGATGGTTTCCAGGACCTACTGGACTCATTGTGAGGTGGACCTGAGTGAAGACTCCACTGACCACGTGACCTCCACCAGCCCCACTCTGACTGTGATGTTTCAGGTCTTGGAATCAGGGTCAGTCCAGAGTCAGCAGCACGCAGTCAATCCCCAAACAGTTACATTTTCTAAAGGCACAGTTACCCTGGTGAAAGGTCACAAACCCCTCAGAGAATATGAGGAGAAAGAGTAATAACATGAATTACTGGCACTCTACCCGGCTTCCTCCTTAAGGGGACCTGGTCTCCCCTTCATTTGGGGGCTTCTGAAGTCTGTAAACTGGCTCTTGTCTGGGAAGCGATGGAAAGCCATGAGTCTGCTTTTATGAATCGGGTTAGACTTTTGTTTATTTGACCTAGAACTTCTCTGCTTACACAGATGAAGTAAGGATCCAACAGGCTTCCTATCCGTCTCACTCCCAGGAAGACCAAGGCCACGGTCTGTGCCAGGAGGCCTGCTCCCTTGCTGTCCATCATGGTGACCATATCCCTCTCGCCCCGGGGCCACCCACCCCAGGAGCCAGTCACTCCCACGGCACTCAGTTTTCCAGACTGAGTGGCCGTGGCTCCCACTGTAGGTTCTGACCCACAGAGGAGTGATTGGAGCCCTTCAGGGGTGCCAGGGCTCCCCTCAGGTGTATTCCTCACCGCTGTGGGAACAGCTGTGTCTCTGGACCCTCCCACGTGGGTGAGCAGGTCTCAAACGACAGGCCATCTCCCCCAGCCTCTGAGCCCCTCCTGCAGGAAACAGGCAAGTCCTGCATTTCCAATTCACTCACAGCCAAACAGCCCGCTAGAGCCCTTCCTGCCCCGGCACCACGACCTCCGCTGCAGTCTCCACTCAGTGGAGCCCGTGTCTGACACCTTGATCTTCCACCCCATTGCATCCCATACCCTCCTCTGTCCCGTCACACGTGCCCAGGGCTGCTGCTCCCATAAATCAGAAGACTCAAGCCCCTATCTGGGAGCACAGCCCTCCTCCTCGTGGGTCACACCTCTTATCCACCTTCGGTAGCCTCAGGGGATGCCGACTCTGGTCACCCAGGCAGGGTGGGGTTGACCTCTTCAGAAGTAGGGGGAGAGGCTGACATCACTGGGGGCGGGGGTGCTGCTCTGGGAGGAGGCCCACCTTCGGGGCTGGGCACTGAGTGCCCCACCCACATCTACTCTTTAACTTGGGACAAACTATCACCCTGGCCCCTCTCCCAGCTCCTGTCCAGTGTTTTCTTGAACAGGTTTCCTCTGCCTTCTCTAAGGACTGGACACATCCCACTATGACTTCAGAGAGTGATACATTCTGCATATAAGTTAAATAAGTTAAACAAGCAGGGTGACAATATACAGCCTTGACGTACTCCTTTCCCAATTTGGAACATGTTGTTTCATGTCCGGTTCTGTTGATTCTTGACCTACATACAGGTTTTGCAGGAGGCAGGTAAGGTAGTGTGGTATTCCCATTTCTTTAAGAATTTTCCACAGTTTGTTGTGATCCACACAGTCAAAGGCTTTAGTGTAGTCAATAAAGCAGATGTTTTTGGTTTACTAGGCGGAGGCTATTATAGTGGCTTCACCTGGCCTTTCCCACCAGAAAAGCCCTTACTCCACAAGTTGGGGAAAGAACATGGGATTCTGCTGGTTGCTGAGAATGCCTATTTCAGTCAAGCCTGGAACTGGGGGAATAAACACAGGATGGTTTCCAGGACCTACTGGACTCATTGTGAGGTGGACCTGAGTGAAGACTCCACTGACCACGTGACCTCCACCAGCCCCACTCTGACTGTGATGTTTCAGGTCTTGGAATCAGGGTCAGTCCAGAGTCAGCAGCACGCAGTCAATCCCCAAACAGTTACATTTTCTAAAGGCACAGTTACCCTGGTGAAAGGTCACAAACCCCTCAGAGAATATGAGGAGAAAGAGTAATAACATGAATTACTGGCACTCTACCCGGCTTCCTCCTTAAGGGGACCTGGTCTCCCCTTCATTTGGGGGCTTCTGAAGTCTGTAAACTGGCTCTTGTCTGGGAAGCGATGGAAAGCCATGAGTCTGCTTTTATGAATCGGGTTAGACTTTTGTTTATTTGACCTAGAACTTCTCTGCTTACACAGATGAAGTAAGGATCCAACAGGCTTCCTATCCGTCTCACTCCCAGGAAGACCAAGGCCACGGTCTGTGCCAGGAGGCCTGCTCCCTTGCTGTCCATCATGGTGACCATATCCCTCTCGCCCCGGGGCCACCCACCCCAGGAGCCAGTCACTCCCACGGCACTCAGTTTTCCAGACTGAGTGGCCGTGGCTCCCACTGTAGGTTCTGACCCACAGAGGAGTGATTGGAGCCCTTCAGGGGTGCCAGGGCTCCCCTCAGGTGTATTCCTCACCGCTGTGGGAACAGCTGTGTCTCTGGACCCTCCCACGTGGGTGAGCAGGTCTCAAACGACAGGCCATCTCCCCCAGCCTCTGAGCCCCTCCTGCAGGAAACAGGCAAGTCCTGCATTTCCAATTCACTCACAGCCAAACAGCCCGCTAGAGCCCTTCCTGCCCCGGCACCACGACCTCCGCTGCAGTCTCCACTCAGTGGAGCCCGTGTCTGACACCTTGATCTTCCACCCCATTGCATCCCATACCCTCCTCTGTCCCGTCACACGTGCCCAGGGCTGCTGCTCCCATAAATCAGAAGACTCAAGCCCCTATCTGGGAGCACAGCCCTCCTCCTCGTGGGTCACACCTCTTATCCACCTTCGGTAGCCTCAGGGGATGCCGACTCTGGTCACCCAGGCAGGGTGGGGTTGACCTCTTCAGAAGTAGGGGGAGAGGCTGACATCACTGGGGGCGGGGGTGCTGCTCTGGGAGGAGGCCCACCTTCGGGGCTGGGCACTGAGTGCCCCACCCACATCTACTCTTTAACTTGGGACAAACTATCACCCTGGCCCCTCTCCCAGCTCCTGTCCAGTGTTTTCTTGAACAGGTTTCCTCTGCCTTCTCTAAGGACTGGACACATCCCACTATGACTTCAGAGGCCAGAAGAACAAGTTTGTAATGAAAACAGCTCACTGCCTGGTGAGCTCATCTAGGTCCAGTTTTTGGGGGAGCACACCTGTGACCCGACCTGAGACTCCTCACGCCACCCCACCGGCCCTGCCCCCACATTCCTTCTGCCCCAGGTCCCAGCACCTGTCCCTCCCCTCCCCCACCCCTTCCTGCATCATCCTCCTGACACTGTCTGCCTGTCTCCTGGTCTGCCCAGCCCATGTGATCACCCCCCGGAGCCTCCCAAGGCCCCAGGACTCACACTCCACACCCAACCTTTGCGGGGTTCTGGGGCCCAGGGAAGGTGAGGCCCCCTTGGCACACGGGACGTCCCAGCACATCTGCATGGCACGAACCACTAATTCAGCAAGTGACCCTCACTTGTCCTCCCAGACTAGCTTCCTTGCTTCTCTTGGTTCTGGGTGGGACTGTCCATCCAGATGGAGCCCTCTGGGCAAGTGGATGATGGCCCACGGCTGCAGTGACGACCTCTGGCCTTCTCCAGTAACTGGGGCGACCCCCACCCCCACACCACGGCAGGGCCCGCAGGCTTGCCCTCAGCCCCTCCAGCAGGGCAGCCCCGAGTCGCCCAGCCCGCCATGGCCTCTCCCCGGGGCGGAGCAAGTGAGAGAGAAGCTAAGGGACGAGGCCCCGCCCCCCAGGCTCCAGACAAGCGTGTTTTACAGCCGCCCCCGCCTGCTTGCCCGGGCTGAGTCACAGAGGTGCAGGTGACCCAGAACTGACTCAGGAGCCTGTCGCTGGGGCTCCTGGCTGAGACCACAAAAGGGTCCCCGAGTGCGCTGGCACCCGTGGGACCTGGGAGGGGAGAGCCCGTTGCGGGGGCGGGGCGCTGAGTGCACACGGAGCTTCTGCAGGACCTGCCTTCTCTGTTTCTCCTTTCTTGGGCAGGAAGGGGATGCCACACCTGGTTTACTTGAAGGCCGGAGTGCTCCTGGTCACTGTCTCTATGCCACATGCCTGGATTCCTGGGCCCACAGACGTAAGACAGGCCACCACCAGCCCATGTCCGGCCGTCAGCAGGCGTGGCTGGGAATTCATATGTGAAGGGGGCGGCTGGCCTGGCCACGCCCCAGGGCCACCTGCCCCAGGCTGATGCATCCCAGCACAGGGAAAAGAGTCTGCTGGCAGAGAAAGACTCTGTCCCTCATACTGGATGTTTTGGGGACAAATGAGAAAATGGGGACTCGGACGTCTCCTCAGAGGGATCTCATCTCCCTGTGAGCTCCTCACCTGCTATCGGAACCACAGTGGTGTCGGCACCATCCAGGGAGCAAGCGACTCTTCTTCCAGAATTTAAAGGCGAAACTCATGACCTCTGCCACTCACAAATGGCCCAATGGAAAATGAACAAATGTGCACACACGTGACACACAAAGATGCGCCCCAGCTGACAGGGGGTGAATCAAAAGGCATGTGGTGCTGGGCACACGGCACCTGACTTGGGCAGCTTCAGACGTTTGAAAATGCCCACCTGGGATGTACACTGGTAACTGCTGTACCAGAAACGTCTGCTCCTCAGGGAGGCAGTGTGGTTCTGAGTCCTTCCTCAGAAGCAGTTCAGCTGGGTGGCTGAGTGGGAAGCAGCCCACGTGGCACACCTACCAGGAGACACACGTGAGCAGCGACTGGAGGATACAGGAGCGTCTCCTGGGAACACCTGGGAGCTCCAGCGGAGTGGTGAGCCTGGCGCAGGTGAGGATGTAAACAGTGAGGCCACCATCCATGGACAGAAGCAGGATCTCTGGGCCTGGCTCCCTGGCATGCCACCCGGGACACCACCCTCTCAATGTTACCACCCTGGGGTCGCCAGGCCTCAGGGATGATCCCAGCCCAGCTTAGGAGTCTTGATGACCAATTGGGTGCAGCCGCTGGATTGCAGAAACGTGTATCTGCTGGGGGGCACTGCCAGGCCTGGCCTGTAGCTGCCTGGGACAGCGTCATTGAGATGGAGTTCGGCCAGCTTCCCAGGAGAAATGATGTCTGAGCTGGGTAAGCAGGAGGGTTGTGAAACCACCGGCAGCATGTACTCACTGAATATGTGGTGCTAGGGTGGGGCTCCTTCTCCCCTGTGGGGTGCTGCCTCAAGGCACTCAGAGAACAGAGATGTTCCTGCTGGTGTGATGGCTGTGGGGTCACCAGAGATCACCACGGTGTAGTCTGTTGACGGCCAGGCAGTGTGAGATGCTGCCAAGCCCAGGCTGAACCAAGGTGGCTGATGCAAACAACGGCAAGGAGGGCGCAGGAATAATCATACCACCTTCGCTGCTGACCCACGCACACACCTGGCTGACTGGCAGGATCCCCTCACTTTCTCCCTCCCACTTTTCTCAACCTCACAGACAGCAAACATACCAGCAAATTAGGTTAAAGAGGTGCCTGGGTGAAGGTGTTTGGGTTGGGGCCAGCCAGCACTCTCCTGCTGTTTCACGTCGTAATTACACACTGCTGGCTACAGTTGCTAAATGTTAAATTACAAGCGTTTGCTCGTGATCCATCATTTCACCACAATTACAATAATTATGTCCCGGTGAGAAGGTCAGCAAAAATGACCTGGAAGGGGAAAGCAGCATGGCAGAAATGACGGCGATCCAGGGGCTGAGGAGGGACAGGGCTGGGTCCACGTGTAAACCTCCCTTGGCAGATGGGGGTCTGGGTGTTTTCATGTGAACCAAATCAGTCAACCCTAAAGGAAAGCAACCCTGAATATTCACTGGAAGGACTGATGCTGAAGCTGAAGCTCCAGTCCTTTGGCCAATTGATGCAAACAGCTGACTCACTGGAAAAGACCCTGATGCTTGAAAAGATTGAGGGCAGGAGGAGAAGGGGGCAACAGAGAATGAAATGGCTGGATGGCATCACCAACTCAATGGACATGAGTCTGAGCAAACTCTAGGAGATAGTGAAGGGCAGGGAAGCCTGGCGTGCTGCAGTCCATGGGGTTGCAAACAATCGGACATGACTTAGCAACTTCAACAACAACGTGTCTTTCGAATGCCAAAGAATGAATTCCCTGGACACGTTTGGGAAAACCTTTAACGTTTTTCTGGAAGTGTCCAGTTTCTAGGGGAGGAAGTTGATTCTTCAAAGAGCAGACTCAAGTGACTGGACATTGTGCATGATAGAATGACCATCAATACACATTTGAAAACCTCAAGACTGGGCAGAAAATGAAAGCATTTACAGGGACCGAGCGTTACTGGCTCAAAGAACTCACGATGCAATGAAAGTGGTAGGGCAGGGCTTGGGGAGAGGGTTCCCCCACTAGGTCCTGAGCCCTGCTGAGAGTCAGGTGGCACCTTGACCCCCGCATCAGCATCTGTGTGGAGCTGAGGTTTATCAAGCCCACCTTATATAAGGCTTTGTGTGATGATGTCACACACTCTATATCCCCCTGAGAATCAAGATTCCACCTACTTTGCAGGTAACGAGACTCAGAAACAGACCCTGACTCCACCCCTGTGTGACCCATGGAGGGGGGCCACATCAGAGCCCATGTCTGTGGTCCATCCACCACCCGCAGGGCCTGCTGCACCCTGACATTCAGAGGCTGGTAAAGCGTGTCTGGCCCCACAGATCCCACCCCAGCGAGCTTCCTTCCTCAGGTGGTGGGTCCCTGCCGCACTTAAAAGGAACAACTGGAGAGGCTGGAGCACATGGGCGCTTGCAAGTCAGGTGGACACTCCAGAGCTGCAGTTGTCCAGCCATAACCATCGTCGTGGTCTCACTGGAGGCCATCGCTGCTGCCTCTCAGCCTGGCCTGGGTCTGGGGCTGCGGCCCTGGAACTCACCCCAGAGACGTGCCAGGCAGGCGCCTGGGAAACATCTCTTTAAGTGAACGGACAGATCAGGAGTAAAGGTTGATACTGACCTGAGTTTGGGCCATGGACTCCGTCATTATGTGCTCTGCATGGACCGATGGGACAGGCAGCTCTGTGGTTAAGTGCCCTGCATCACTGCCCCTCCGCACAAGGCAGAGGCGAGGCGCAGCAGAGGTGTGCACCTCAAGGGCGCTGAGCTGTGCTGAGCGGTCTCTGTCATTGCTGAGCCCTATTCCTCTGGCTTCATGGGGCTGTGGAAGGAACTCAGGCAAGACGGTGGGGCCGTCACCCGGGTGTGCGGATGGGCAGCTTTGCTGTCTGACCACAGTGGGTCTGGTCCTCCATTCTGCCTTCCAGTGGGCATGCTGGTGTTGGGAGGACCATGAATACAGCACCCAGCTTTTCTCAGACGCCACGACACCCATCTTCTTTCTCACTATGGGTGGGGGTGGGGACACCACCTTCCTGGGTTTAACTGGGAGAAAGTCTCACTGGGAAGTGCTCCCCGACCCCAGCCATCCATGGACTAACACATCCCAAGGTTCTCTGACTGGATTCCTGCAGGGTTTCCCTGTTCCCCACTTGGTGGGGCGGGGAGTGATGAAGCGGGGCAGGTAGTCTTTGCTGGGCAGCCTCAACCAGCCATGACCCACTGCATTGTGCTGCCCCGGCCCCCACCATCACATGCCCCCCAAGAGCTGACACCGTGAGCACCAGGAGGTGGTTCTGCGCTGCCAGGAGGGGGTGTCAGCCCCACCTTGCAGGACAAAGAGTTGCCCAGGAGGCCCGGGGCCGGGGCCGAGTGAGGAACCAGCTCTGCTGCTGTGGCCCCACCCCAAGGCTGGCGCTTGACATGAGGAGGGAAATCAGGAAATTCCTGCTTCAGGGACCCTCCAGGAATCCAGAGGTACCTGTGTCCCCAGAAGTGAGAGCCTGTCACAGAGACTTAGGTTGGACGGTCCCAAGAGCCTATCAGATTCTCCCGAGAACACTGCTAGAACTTCTGTCTTTAATCAATTGTCTTAAATTTCTTAGGCTTACAGAAAGCTAAGCGGATACTACAGAGAGTTCTGAAATACTCCCTGCCCTGCCTGATTCCTCTTACTGACATCTTGCATTAATGTGCACCGGTGCTATAATCGCTGAGCCAATGTGGATATATTATTAACTGAAGGCTGCAGAGTTGGCTCCTGGTCACTGCTCCACTGGTCCGGCAAGCACCATTGTGCAGAGCTTGTTTTAGGGAAGTGGACCTGGGTAGAGGTGGTTTGGCAGCTTTCCAGGTCACAGTCCTGAGCCTGGGACAGGAATCAGCTCCACTGTGCCCCCCCAAAACGGCTCTCCTCTTTGGTCCAGCGGTCACTATGGAATTCTGAAACCCTGAGCAGATCACTCAGGCTCACAGCACTCAGTATCTGCATTTGTAACATGAAGGGGCCCTCAAACCGACCCACACCTTCCTTTGTATGAAGACCTGGACCCTGACCAGCCCCAGGGCCCTTCAGGGGTCGATGAGCTGGGCCAGGCTGCTTGTATAGCCTTTCCTTACCACCCACAGTGCCCTGGTGAGAGGTGCTGCTGTGCAGACATGCTCGGGGTGCACAGAAGTGGTTGCAGTTTCCAGACTTGCAAGCAGCAGACCCCCTCTCCCCTGCCGCCCGGGTGGCAGTTTCACTTGGCTCACTCACTTCTCAGAGCAGTTCTGCACCCTGGTACCTGCAGCAAGTGGGGGGAGGGGGCACACACTCCAAGGGGATGTGCTGAGGGGTGCAGCAGGCCCTCAAGCAAAGAGTGGATGTGTGTAGAGTCCTCCAGCCTCAAAGCTGACTTTGGGTCTTAGGATGACATCACCATTTATAACCAGGTACGGTCCTTGCTCCAGACTTAGGCTGGGTGGGTTGACCTGCTATTTCGGGGCTGCCTCAAGCAGATTCAACCGTAACCCCCTTCAAGGGTGAACCATGCACCCAGCCTTGCCCCAGCACTCCAGATGCTGTCTCCCAGATTCATCATCTATTTTGGGCCCTGCAGCCTCCAGCTTCTCCGGAGGGTGATAATTCCATCTCTACTACTGATTTAGACTTCCAAACTCTAACCAAATGAAAGGGTGCAATGCAAAAATAATAGGAAGTAACTCACCTCCCCCACGGGTCATTTGCAATTCCTCCCAAAATGTATATTGGCCAGAAAAGAAATGCTAAAACCAGGTCAGATTTCTCTATTATTTGATGGAGTTTCAGAATCTGGAACTCAAATCAACACCCGAGTCTGAGGAAGCAGAAAAACCTGCTTCTGATTCCTGGGGTGGCTGGCTGCCGGGCCAGGGCTCCCTTCCTCCACCTGGTAGATCCTTATCATCCTTCCAGAGGCTAGGGTCCTCTGAGTTGCCTATGTCCTCCTGTTTGGATGTCAGGCACTTGCTGGCCCCAGTGACCAGCTGGGGAAGGCAGCGGCTCTCCTCATGCTGTGCTCACGAGGCTGGGTGCTGAGCAAACAGGGAGCTCAGAAGGAATGCTTGCACCCAGGGAGCATTCGGCAGTATCTGGAGACAGGTCTTGTTGGGAAGCCTGGCGGTGTGGGGACTGCTACTCGGAATGCTGCTAAAATCCTACAGGACACAAGAGGGTCCCCACCTCGAAAATCAAGTGCGAAGCTGGTGAATCGGGCAGGAGACTAATTTTGGAGCAGGGATGGCGGGTGGCGGGGACCAGGGGGAGGGATGCACAGGAGCGGTGACCTCGGCAGGCAAATCCAGAGCCTTTCTGTGAAATGGGTGTCCCAGGGTCCCCGTACACTCAACTGTGAGTCAGCCACATCAGCGTCCACAGCCGGGCCTCCACTCCCCCGTGGGCCGCGGGACGGTACACTCTGAACTTCCGCAAAGCACACTCAAATCCCGTGGAGGGTGGGTGCCAGGAACATCCCTGACGGCCTCAGGCTGGTCACACAGCAGTGACACGGCCAGGCGCCCCTGCTACACCCCAGAGTCCATTCCAGACTCAGTCTGCCCGCGGGAGGGAGGGACCTGCCGGCCAGGCGCTCGGCTAGGGTCTGCACAGACAACGGGTCTCGGGTTTCTACCCCGCCCCCGCACCTTACCAGCCCGGGACGCGCTGCTGTCTTTCCCCCTCCCGCTCGAAATTCCACTTTCCAACTTGGCTCTTCCCTCCCGGGCCCTACTCCCCGTCCCTCGCGCAGCCCTTTCCTCTCCGCGGCGTCCTAGCCTGTCCCACCCCTGGGCCACACGCCGCCGGCGCTCCGCGCCCCTGCCACGCCGCAGATTCGGGTGTCCGCCGCGTCCAGCCGGGCGTACTGGGCGCGGGGCGCGGGCGCAAGGGGCGGAGTTCCGGCGCGCGGGGGCGGACCCGGGGCGGGGGCGGAGCGGCGGGACGGGCACCGCCCCCCAGCTGAGCCGGGACCGGGACCTCGGACTTGCAGACTTCAGAGGCTCTGGCGGCGGCGGCGGGCGCGGATCTGAGCGCACCGGTCCAGCGGCTCCGGCGGCCCCGACTCCGGCGGGGATGGACGGGCGGCCGCCCTGGAGGCGCGGGGGACGCGCGACCTGACCGCCTGGACTCGGAGCCCGGCCGCCCGGCCGCGCCGGGTCGAGGGTCTGCTCGGTTGGCGCGGACGCGGGACAGGCGGCCGAGCCGGAGCCAGAGCATGCGGGGCGCGACGCGGGCGGCTGGAGGGCGCGCGGGGCAGCTGTGGCCGAGGCCCCCCGCCCCGGGCCCTGGACCGCCGCCGCTGCTGCTGCTGCTGGCTGTGCTACTGGGCGGCGCGGGCGCGCAGTACTCGAGCGACCTGTGCAGCTGGAAGGGGAGGTGAGTCCGCGCGGCGCGAGGCCGGCCCTCGCATCCATTCCCCTCCCGCGCGGGCCGAGCGCGCGGGGGCTCGCGGGCCCGGGGGCCCGCTCTCCAGGCCGAGTGCGGTCCCCGCCCTCCCCCGCCCCCGGTTCTAGAACAAAAGAGCCCGCGGCGTCCCTGTCCCCCGGCCCAGAGGACGCCCAGGGGAAGGCGCGCCTGCAGCGCGGTGGGGTCGGTTCGGTCCGGCAGCCCGTTCTCCCGGCGCAGGATCGCGCGGTTCGCCACTAGGCTCCCAGAGAGCCGCAGCCCGGACCCCGCGACCCTTCACTAGAGGCGATCGGGGGTCAGCCCTCTGTCCCTTCCCGGGCTCTGCCCTCGGCGAGGAGTTGCGCGCCCCGGGCCGGGAGGAGCCGGGCCTGCGCTCAGGGCCGAGCGGGAAGGGACTGACGGGTCGGTAGGAGGGAGCGGCGGCTCCGGTGGTCGGAGAGGGGGCCCTGGCGCTGACCGCGCGCTGACCACGTCCGTGCGGGCGGAGACGCGCGGGCGGGCACCTTGCGCCAGGCGAGTTCTGGGCCTGGTCGAGCCCCCCGCCCCTCCCGGTGAAGGTCAGGCCGCCCTTGGCAGCGCGCGCTGGGCTCGGCGACCCCCCTTCACGCCCTCCGCCAAGGCAGGCAGCCGAGGACTTTTTTTTTTTTTTTTAACTGCAGTGTGACAGGCAAGTCACAAGCGTGGGCGGGGAGTGGGGGTGGTTGGTGAGGGCGCAGCTACTCAGGAGAACACCCGTCTACCAGGGCGCCGGCCGGAGCCCGGCACCTCGCTGTCGGAGAAGACGGCATGTGCTTCGGAAGTTGCGGATTCAAGAGTTTGCAGAGGAACGGAGATGCTGGCGTTGCCTTCTCCGAAAACACAGTGGGCCGGGACTCCCTTGGGGTCTGGGTGTCCGGGCTTCCCACCGTGCAGGGCCCCTAAAACCCTGCCTTCTGGTGGGAAGACTCCCGCTAGCAGACACCTCATGCTGTGGGGGTGTCATGGGGTTATTTTGAGTGAAGACGGTTTTTCCGAGAAGGGCAGGGTTGTGCCAGTGTGCTGGATTGTGCGTCAGCAGGGCAGCTGCTGGTCATCTTGGATACGTCCAGACCCAGTGTGCGTGCTCCTCCGTGGGATTTTCCCGGCAAGAATACTGGAGTGGGTTGCTGTTTCCTTCTCCAGGGGCTCTTCCCCATCCAGGGATCAAACCCACGACTCCTGCATTGCAGGCAGATTCTTTACTGCTGAGCCACTCGGGAAGCCCCCAGCTCTCTGTGGAAATTAGCAATTACGTTGCTCCTGTCTCTCTGCTTCCCACCCATCCCAGAGTGAAGGTCCCGGTCTCCTGAGCTTGGGCTGGTGTCACCCGCCCTCCCGGCTACAGCAGGTCTCCCGCCAGCAGGGGTTGGTGGAGCTGAGACTGGCCCTGCGCGGCAGATCCGAGCTCTGGGGGAGGGTTGGCCTGGAGAATGCTGGCGCCAGCACAGAGCTGGCTGGGAGCCTCTGACTCTGACACACTCTTCTGGGGCTGCCCTTTCCCCCCTCGCTGGTAATTAAGCTCCCTGCTTTGCAGCCTCTGCTGGATGAATCAGTGCATCCCCAAAATGAGGCCTTGGGGTGTCCTGCTTCAGCAGATCAAAAACAGAAACCCAGTCCCACCCCTGTGAGCTTGAATTTCCAGAGGAGGAGCTGACACCCTTTTCACATTCTTGGAGAACCAATGTGCAGAAGATGTCTCCCCTGGAGACCCGAGGGAGCTGGGGACCATGCAGGTGTTTGTAGGGGGTAGAGGAATCCCTCTTCTTCCTGTGCATCCTCTTATCTACCTGGAGAAGCAGAGCCGCTTGCCTGTACCCCCTCTCCCTCCATCATTGCTAATGAACCCCTCCTCCACTCAACCTAAAGGAAGAAACTTGTCAAGGGTGGCTGCAGTGGCTGTAGAGGTTATGGGCAGGATCTGGAGCAGAGATAGGTCCAAGTCACATTCCAGGAGCATAAGACCCCCCCCACACACACACACACTCCAGCGTTGTAATCGCTGCCCCTCCAGTTACCTTTTTTTTTTCTTTTTCACAGATCAGCTGACAGATTCTTACCCTGGTGCACCGGTTTGCCTGCTGATTCTCTAGCGTTTATGACTTTTTATGAGCTGTTCTAAAGACAGCACAGGGTGGTGCAAGCCCCAGTGCGCCGGGCGGTTTCTGATCCCCTGATATGAAGGGAGTTGCTTCTTTATGACACTGGCCACTCACATTTGACAGGCTGGATGTGTTTCTGGGTGTATCCAAACAATTAAGTAGAAGGTTTTGAAATCCCTCTCCCTCGGCCAGGGCAGGATGCGTCCTATCTTTATTAGGCCCTGGTCATAAAGGTGGACCATGAACTTTCCCACTGCGACGGGCTGGGCACTGCCAGTATGTCACACCTGGGCTGTCTCTCCTGCGAGGTGGGGAAATGAAAGGTAACTCCAGGAAGCAGAGCCTTTTGGTTTCGCCCTTGATGTGAAGCTCTTACTGACTTTAGTCAACCAGAGACCATCACTTCCTCTAGTGACTCAAGGTTTGGGCCAGGCTGTGGGCATGAGTGGTGTCAGCTGCCACCACACTGACCCTGTCAGATAGTCCCTGCAGCAACTTGGAATTTGCCATCTTTCCCATAAAAGTGCTACACAGATGTGTGTCCTCCTGGGCAGTGACACTTGCCAACTCCTCCCCCCCCTTTTTAATGCATTAATTCAGTTAAAATAATCCAAGATCAAATCAGTTTTCTCAGTTTCCTAAGGCTGAATAGAATCATATATTTTTTCCCTGCATCCTTTAGCTTCATCACATCAGGGCATAGTTACTTCATTTTTGCTTGGTTAGGATGTCACTTGCATGTCATATGAAAATCGTAAAATACCATCACCAGTAACCATTACCCATGTGTTGTGTGTTTGCATCTCCAACACTTTTGCATTAACAGAAGTTTTTTTCAGTCTTTCAGTGCTGACTAGATTTTCCGGTAGGTACTAGGTAGACCGTGAATCTTCTACTTCAGCTGGCCCCAGGCTGAACTGAGCAGATGTCTGTCTGAATGGAGCTCTTGCTGTAATGTGACCGTGGACACTCCTGTGTTGGGTGCCTAGTGGGAGTCTTGTTGGTCCTGATGTTTTAGTAGAACAAGAGAGAAGAAGCAGAGGTGGTGACTTCCCTGGTGGTTCAGTGGCTAAGACGCTGTGCTCAGAATGCAGGGGGCCCGGGTTTGATCCCTGGTCAGGGAACTAGGTCCCACATGCCATGACTAAGAGTTCACATGATGCCGCTAAAGGTCCGTGTGCCACAACGACGGTAGCAGACCCCACGTGCTGCAGGTAGGACCTGGCACAGCCAAATAAACAAATAAAAATAAATAATTTTTTAAAAAGAGAGAAGAGGCAGAGCAGAGCCTGTGCAGATTCTGGGGATGGGGTGGACCTGCTAGAGGGTAAAGTGATGGGCACCAAGTGATTTCTTGTCCACTGTCTTTTTGTTCCTAGTCCTCTCTTAGGTGGCGAGTGACTTGTGAGTAAATGGATGCATGTGGTCATGTGCAGAGGCTGGTGGTGGCAGCCCCCAGGGCCTCAGGTCCATCTCCCCCTGGGCAGCGTGGGCTGGCCATCAGTCCCCATGAGGGCCTCCTTCACCCCTGCCAAGACGTGGGTGGAGGGTAGGCCCACCCCCGTTCCCCCCTCCACTGTTGAGGTTAAGGCAACTTAGTGAGAGGTACCCACAGCCTCTGCCGTGGGTTCTCCACTCCCTTGGCCCCTAGGGTCCTCTCTTCCCACTGAGATGGAAGTAAAACCTTTAACGGGATGGTTTTTGTGGGAGAGAGAGTTGAGGATTGGTGCCTGGGCATGGGGCAAGTGCCCAGCTGCCCCTCGAGGCTGGAGCCAGGAGAGGAGGGACACTGTGATAAAGTTTGTTTGGCTGCATAAGAGCAGGGCTGATTATAGTCATCTGTGGCAACCACACACCATTTAGTCTAATTTTGTCACCCAGCACTGTAATTACACCCATCCCCTCCTGTGTGTCAGATGAGCTTGTGTGAGTTTTATGTGGCTGTAATTTGTAAGTCTGTTCTGCGTGTACGGCCCCGGTAGGCGACTGAGGCCAGGCTGCCCATGACCCAAGGCCTTGGGGTTGGGGAGTGGGGTTAGGAGGGAGTTCACCTCCTTGACACCTCCTTCTGATGTGGTCTGCAGGGTGACTGTGCAGCCCCAGCCTGCAGCTGGCCGTCGTATGAAAAGTGAGGTTTTTCGGGGCCCCGAGCATGAGTCACCAACAGTAAATGCAAACCATATGTTATGTGTTTTCTCCTCTGCAGAAAAGGTTTCTGGTAACTCACTCAGGCCAGGGCTCTGAATATAGCATTGTTTATTTCACGTAAAAATCCTAAGAATGTGGGTGAACCTGTCTGAGATCTGATCAGAACCAAATTTCATGTAATAAAACACTTAGTTGAAGTCACCGGGTTGAGTTCCAGGGCTGCTTGGTGGTCATGACGTAACCGTCACCACAAGCTGACATTTACATTATAAGTTTTGAGTAGGGGAAACTTGAACGTTTTTGATGGTTTCAATTTCTCGAAAACATAGCGTTACAGCTTACTCAAGACCTGCCACCCCGAGAGCAGAGCACACTTCATTTTTTCCTGTTTGGCATTTATTAGGACTGAAACCCACTGAACTCCTCAGCAGTCCCCATCGGGAAGACAGGCATCCACAGATCTTTTGTGGTTTTTTTCCACAGTTCCCTCCTGTGTCTCCCCATGGAGGACCTTTGCTTGACTTGTGTATCTTGCTTTGATGAAATTTGAGTTTGTTTTTGAAGAAAAAAAAAAGATTGGCAATGCAGGGTCTTCAGGTTTACAAATGAATGACAAAGCGGTCACATCATTGCCTTCAAGACAATAGGAACATTGTGTCTAATGGGGACCCTAAAGACAAAACTTACCAACAACCCCCCCCCCCCAACCAAATTGCTAATGTTCCCTTTGGTTTAAAAGCTGCTCCCTGGAGTGCATTCTTTATTGTCTGTGCATGGCATTCCAGCCTGCTTCCTGTCACTTGAATCTGCTCCCTGGTCTCCAGTCCACTCGATGGGAATCTCCCATCAAATGAGCTTCCTGACCTTCATTTGGTCATCTGGAACCTGGGTTGGTGCTAACGTCTTGCTGGTGTTTCCCTGTTTATTTTTTGGAAAATCCGTCCCTCCCGTGTTTCCCACCTCCACCGCACCCGTCACCATCCCAGCTCAGGGAGAGACCCCAAGGACTTGGGCTCAGAGGCCAGGGGAGTGTCGGGGTGTTGAGAGGGCCCAGGAGCCAGGAGCTCCCACATGCACCTGAGTGCTCAGAGCCGGACGGGTGGGACCACGTGGGAGCAGCCCCCTCCCTGGAGATGGGCCCGCAGCTGCGTGGTGGCACAGCGCCCACCTGTCTGTGGGCGAGGGGTGTTGCCGTGCCCTGCCAAGTTGCTTCAGTCGTTGTCTAACTCTTTGCAACACTATGGACTGTAGACTGCCAGGCTCCCCTGTCCATAGGATTCTCCAGACAAGAATACTGAAGTGGGTTGCTGTGCCCTCCTCCAGGGGATCTTTCTGACCCGGGGATCAAACCCCTATGTCTACTGCGGCTCCTGCATTGTAGGCGGATTCTTTACCGCGGTGCTCAGGTGCATCTCCCGACTGACGTGTCTCTCCCCCTCCACAGCGGGCTGACGCACGAGGCCCACAGGAAGGAGGTGGAGCAAGTTTACCTGCGCTGCTCCGCGGGCACCGTCGAGTGGATGTACCCGACCGGCGCGCTCATCGTGAACCTGCGGCCCAACACCTTCTCGCCCTCCCGGAACCTGACTCTGTGCATCAAGCCCCTCAGGGGCTCCTCGGGGGCCAATATTTATTTGGAAAAGACTGGAGAACTGAAACTACTGGTGCGGGACGGGGACCTCGGGCCCGGCCAGGCGCCGTGCTTCGGCTTCGAGCAGGGGGGCCTGTTCGTGGAGGCGACGCCACAGCAAGACATCAGCAGGAGGACCACAGGCTTCCAGTACGAGCTGACCAGCAGGCGCACGGGGCCGGACCTGCACGCCCTGTCGGGTGAGTGTGGCACGCAGGGTGCGGGGGTGGCCTCGGGGGGAGTCCTCTCCTGTTTGCTGGGCCTGCCCCCCATCCATCGTCTCCTGTCCTGACCTCCTCCCATGGGGAAGAATCTCCAGGCAAGAACATGCTACCTGAGTCTGGGCTCCAGACCTAACAGGTCTGCTCGAGGACGGCCGAGGCTGCCCCTGGCGTGCTGTGGGCAGTTTGGACTCAGGACGATGGCCGTGGGTCAGAACAGAGCCGTGACACGGTCTTGGCCCCTAGTACACTCTTCTTCCCTGGACCAGCTGTGACTGCAATTTGAAATGGGTGCTTTTACCGTCCAAACTCCTCCAGAGTTTCTCCTGACACACGAGTTAGTCAGATGCGCTGGGTGTCGGCTGCAGACCCTGAAACATTTGAGTCCTGGGTGGCAGTTGAGGCTGATTCCTGTTCCCAAGCTGAGGTGTCCTGAATCGTGAGCCGGTCCCGGGTTCCCGAGCCGATTTATGTGTGGGTGTCAGTGAGGACTCGCCCCTGTGGAGCGAGGGCACCAGCGCCATGCCAAGCGGGGCGGCTGAGTGGCTGTGACGATCCGGGGACTCCAGGCAAGGTCCCCAAGGGAGTCTCTGGGTGGCTGAGGGCCAGTGTTGACTTCAGATTTTCCTTCCTTCTCTTCGAGGCCAGCAGACAGCTCTGCTGAACCCTGTGGGGAAAGCAGTGTTGGTCTCTGGGAAGTTCTGTGGGCAGAAAGGAGTGTGTGGCCCCAAGAGCTCCCACACAGGGTAAACTCAGGGTCCTCATCATTTCATCAGGGACAACCAGGCCCGGGGGGCTGTAGCCCCGAGGCACAGATGGCTTTGCGGGGTCCGAGTGTGTGGGCTGGGGGCTGGCAGCACTTGGGTGCGCCATCTGCACCATCTTCCTCAGTTCCAAAACTAGTTGGTAGCAAGATGCCTCCCAAGGGGAAGGTGGGAGCTCGGATAACCTTGGGGGCAGGTTCCAGGCAGCTGTTCTTCAGCGACCGGCTGAGATGATGGGCCCTGGGGGTGCTTTGGCCTCAAGTGATGGAGGTGAGGCAAGGGTGCTGCTCACACCCCATCGTGCATGGGGCAGCTCCAACACGGGGAATGAGCTGGCCCCAAGTGTTGGCATGGTCCCTCCACCATGGAGGATGGCCTGGCCCCACACGTCAGCAGTGCTGAGGCCGAAGCACCTGGTGTGAGGGGTGGATCAGCCCCAAGAATAGTATAATCTCCACATTTTAGTGAATAAAATCTTCCGCTGGGAAAACTCAGACCTCCTAGGATTGGAAATGTAGACTTTTCTCCTGAGTGTGACTCTATAGTATATTGTCCTATTGTTCTTGACTCCGATGATTTTCTAAAACCTTAACTCTCTCTCAACCTAAACTGGTCTGTTATAGAGTTTCAGCGTGTGACTGCCCAGGTAGGCCCCCTCCCCCCAGGGCCTGACTGGGTAGGACCCTGTCAGGAATGCTGAAAGTGGCTATAAAACCCCAGGACTTGAATAAAACTTTAACCACAACAGCCTTTATCTTGATCACCAGCAAGTGATCACCGGGGCTCACTCTGGTGTGTATGCGTATCTAGCGGGGAGCCACTGGAGATAAACTCGCCATAAAAACAAAATCTGGAAAAACCCAGTCACCAAATTTGATGTGTCTGACCATGGCGATGGTTGGCCGAGGGGGCAGATATTAGGAACTCGCTAGCAGTCCTTTTACTGTTTAAAATGTTGAAGGGTTGAGACCACTGGGCTACTGGTCACTTGTTCTCTCCGGCTGGAACTTTGTTCTACTTTGCTGTGCGGCTCCCACCAGATTCTCAGAGGCCATGGTGTAACAGTCTTTCCGTGATGCCACCTGGGTGATCTGGTCAGCACAGACTGGAGTCTCTGGTGGAAAGTGCACAATGTGGTCGCAACCTGGGGTGACTCAGCCTGTGACTCAGCCCTGAGGACCTGAGACTTTCTCTCCCCTTCTCTGGGAGTCTGTGCTTCCCCAGACCCCAGGTCCATGTCGCCAGGCTAGGGCAGTAAGTGGATTTGGGATAGCCCCGTGGGGTCCCAGAGAGGAGGCCGTGGGTCATCTGGTCACTAACCAGGGCCCCACACTGGTTGCATGGCTGCGGCTGGACATTGGGTTGCTGAGGTGCCCTTGTTACCCGCCAGCCATATGCTTGCCTGGCCCTGGAGTGTCACTTTAAATCTGGGGCCTGCAGCAATCCCAGGGACCCTGGGGGTGATGGGGCGTGAGTGTCCATCTATCTGCCCAGTGACTGGGGCTCTGGCCTGGGACAGACTGTCAGAACTTGAGATGGGGACTCAAGATGCTCCCAGGGTCTGGCAGCTGTGGGCCCAGCATCTTTCTGTCCTGAAGGAGGTGAGGGTAGCAGGGATCCGGGAAGGCTGGTCCGTCGCTTCTCCCCAGGGATGCGTCCCTAAGCTTTTAATGCCAGAGGAATGGGTACGTAATGTGGAATGCTGGTCCCAGCCATCTGGCAGCAGTGACCTCCCCCGGGACCAGGCGGGCTCTCAGAGGGCAGTGCCCTCCTGTCTGGCCCTGGCTCCATCTGGAAGACCCCGGTGAAGCCAGATCCCTGGTGCGTGGGCTCTGGAGGTGAGCGCACGTCCTGGGGCCGAGCAGCCCAGGAAGCAACCTGCTGGGGAGGTGGACAAGCCTTCTCCCTCGCCGATGAGTCACGAGTTCCAGTTGGTGCTGGCAGGAGAGCAGAGGCCCTGTGGGCCGGGATCCCGGAGGAGGGGAGATGTGCATGAGCCTCGCCGGCCGCAGCTCTGGGTGGTTCCGCTGGGCGTGTTGACGGTGAGCGTGTCAGCCTCGTGTTTATCATGTTGCACAATCGGCTGCCTCGTATGAACTGAGACGTGCCGACAGCCGAAGGAGAGGCCGGAACAGGGAGGCAGGCGGAGACAGAGGGGCAGGCGGGCGGCAGGGGTCCTTCAGCCCTGGGGACTCAGGGTTCGGCTGCCACGTCGCCGGAGCTGGGGTACCTGCCCCCTCCCCTCCCCCTCCCACGAGGGCCTCGCCAGGCACCTGAGGAGCCCAGCGCTCCCTCCTCTGGTGCTGGAAAAGTCTGGCAGGATATAAAAGGCAGGCGAGCAGCCAGATGCAACTCACTAGTGGAAGAAGCTCCAGGCCACGCCTGGACTGTGTGCTGAGGCCTCACTGTGGCCCCGGCCGACCATCTTCCACAGTGTCCCAATACACTCGGGTAAACAGGCCTGGCAGCACCCTCGTGGCCCAGGGGCCTGGGGGACCCACTGGGGTGGCCAGCAAGGGAGGGCGGGGGTGTTACTCAGTCTGATTCTAAGGGACAGAGGTAGACCCCATCTTTGGGGTTCTTCTGGGACCCTTGATTCCAGCCTGTTCTTTTAATGCTTAGGGAGCTGAGAAGCAGAGGAGGGCTGTGTGTGATGCCCACCTGGAGCTGGCCCCCTGTTTGCAGGTGAAGGGGGGTGGCAGTGGTGTTTCAGACCCACAGCTGGAGGGTGGAGAGGGGCACGAGGACTCACCCTTGTGCCGGCCGTGAAGGCTCAGAAGTGGCACCCATCACTGCTTGTGGGTGCCAAGTGGGGTGAGGCGGCCTGGGTCCCACAGTTTCTGATGGGCTTCACCTCCCTGTCCCCTTTGAAACCGCTCTGTTGATGAGTCAGAGGCAAATGACCCCTTTAGGGGGGTCCCTGCTGAGATTCTCCACCTTCAGGCACCTTAGAACATAGGAGTGGCCTTGAGGGGCCGTGGGAGATAAACAACAGCGTGCAGAAATGAGAAGAAACTTGGTTATTTCCTGGAAACAGAACTTAATATTTTCCCTGAAAATTTAGTTTCTTGCACCAGTGCTTCTCCAGCTCCCCAAGTCATTATTAAGATTACCTTTCATCTTATCCAGCTCCGGGCCCTTGGGGTGGAAGGTGTGACTCCTTGCCCACCAGGAAGAGGAAGGGAGGAAAGCAGGTGTGGAGGAGACGGCTGGTGAGGGGGGGAGTTCCTTGTGTTTGTGGGGCCTCTACAGGGGGTGGCCAGCCTGAGTTAGGCCTCTCAGGGTCCTGTGGGACGATGTTACCTTGCAGCCTGGAGTTGGGGTTGTCGTGCCAATCAGAGGAGGGGTTGTCGTGCCAATCAGAGGAGGCTCTCGGCTTAGGGAACACTGGCCTCATTACCACCTGCACTTTCCTCCTGTTAAAATGCTGCGTTTCCCCACCTGGTGAGGCTGTGCTGGAGACCCCAGAGGGTGTCTCACACAAGATCTCCATCCCAGTCATCCTTACCTGGGCCGTCCCACCTGCTGAACCAGCGTCCCACCATCTGCAAACATCTCCTTGGGCGTCGGGCTGCCCGGAGCCTGACAGTAGGGTGCTGCCCTTCCCGTCTGTACCTGCCATTCTCGCCTGCGTCCCTGCCACCCCCAGGCTGGTCTCCTCAACCCTGTTTTTTTCCCCCCACTTCATTCAGTTCATTTTTCACACATTCCAGAGTAATCTGCTCCATGTCCACACTCCCCTGCCCCTCCCCTTTTCCGAGAACCACAGGCCAGAATTCCACCCGGCCCCTGGGTCACCCCCTCCCCACCTTCCCCGCAAGGAAACGAGATTCGATGTGTCAGGAACCAGCGCATTCCACTCTGCCTTTACAAGCCTGACTCCGATTAATAATTGTTTCCAGACTGCTGCTGTTAGCATCTGCAGCCTGGATTCTGCACGAAGGTGCCTACCCTTCTTAAAGCTCAGGGTCAGAGAGAGTCGCAGGGGGTGCGGGATTTGTTAGCTCCAGCTGTCAGTGTGGCGCCAGCTCATTGAGGCTTCGACAGGAGGGTCTGCAGGCTGCTGCCCACCTGCCCCTGGGGCCACAGGGTCCTTGGACATCCTCCATGGGACTGGGCTTGAGTCAGGGCCTGGGACAAGCCTGTGCCACCTTTCTCCCCAGCAGTCAGCCAAGGTCCTGGGGCCTATGACCCACAGAAGGTGAGGCTCCAGGGCTTGGCGATTACCCATACCTAGGCCTGCTGTCCGACCAGGGTGCGTGGCCTGGGCCCGTCTCAGCTTCTGGGGAGCATGTGCGGACCTCACCTCTCATCCCCCTGCCTTTGGAGTTTGCAAGGCCTGGCCCCGGGGTCCCAGATGGGGGCCTCTGCCCCTTGGGGGCACCGCCAGGATGGGAAGTCTCCCCACTGCCATGTCTCATACGATACAAGTCCCCCAGTGCACGTGAGGCTGTGCAACCCACGTTCCTCACCATAGTGACCCCTGTCAGGCCCACTGTGGGCAGGAGGCTCCCAGCAGGCTAGAGGTAGGGGACCCCCAGCTGACCACCCTCTGTTTTTAGGGGAGGCCTCAAGGCTGGGGGTCCACACTCGTGACAAAGAGCCACAGGTGGGCAGAAGGCACGGGATTTGGAGCTGGGGCGGGAGGCGCTCAGTCCTCTCAGGTGCTTCCGGCGTGTCCGACAGGCTTTTCTTGTTCTGCGGCTTCTCCTTTCTCCTGATAACTTGGCAGAAGCGCCTGTGAATCATGCACTCGCCAGACTGGACTGGGATGCGTGCACCCACCCCCGCCGGGGGCAGGACCGGAAGGCCAGCGCTCTGGACACGTCATGTCCATCCTCAGGGGGTCCCAGGATGCTGGAGACTCCAGGGTCATATCTGGCTGCCCCCACACACACTCTGGGTCCCGGAGGCCCCTCCTGTTCTCCTCCGCATCTCCCTGTCTCCTCCAGGGCCCCGAGTCACTGCAGCCCCTGGGCAGGTGACAGCTCAGCCCAGTTCACAGCCAGGCAGGCAGACAGCTATAGCTTTGTCCAGGCCCAGTGAGCGTCAAGGCTGGAGACCCTGTGGGGCCTTTAGAATGTGAAAGGGCCGGGGGGAAGCTTGTCCTGGTGAGCGTTCATACCTAATGTTTCTGTTGTTAGGGAGTTTGGGCCCCTAGAAACAGGTGAGGAAAAGTGCAAAATCAGAGCCAAATGATAAACTTGTGTCTCCCCACATCCACTCTTGAGTTAGGAGCACCGTGGTCCCCAGGGGTCCCCCGAGTCTCGAGGTTTCTCTTTCCCCCGTCCCCAGCCTTTCTGGAGGGCTCCTGCCCATCTGAGTCAGCAGGTGGAGGGCAGAGTGAGGACTGACCTGGGGCAGAGGCCCACCGAGAGGGACTGGTTTGTCTGGAGGAATCAGCCCCCTCCAACATCTAGGGATCTCAGAGGGGATCCTGTGAACTGGGCTTGCTGTGAAAGGTCTCTGGAGGGGTTTGGAGGTGGTCACCTGGTCCCATCGGTTAGACAAGGACCCCACCACTGAAGCAGGTGGACACGTCTCTCACTCCCACCAATGCGTTTAGCAGGGCCACAGCCTCGTGGTGCTTCTAGACAGTGCTTTGTCCTCCTGTGGGATGGGGGTGGCAGATGGGACCGTGGGGACAGGCAATGTGAGTGGGAGGCCCTGGCCTTTCCAGGCCTGACCACCGAGGCCACACAAGGTTCTTGGCCAGGCTGGTGTCAGGAATGCTTCTTCAGATGAGCTCAGGTTGGTTTCGGCACCGAAAAGCGACTTAGAGCCCAGTGGTTGCTTGCCAAGTGTGACTGCAGACATGAGCTGAGTGCAGTCCTGCATAAAACTCCACTTGCCCTCCATTTTCATGCCATCGCAGGCAGCCTAGGTGAGCCTGGAGCTCCTAGAGACATCTCCCCACCCACGAGGCGGAACAGGGGGTGCGGGATTTGTTAGCTCCAGCTGTCAGTGTGGCGCCAGCTCATTGAGGCTTCGACAGGAGGGTCTGCAGGCTGCTGCCCACCTGCCCCTGGGGCCACAGGGTCCTTGGACATCCTCCATGGGACTGGGCTTGAGTCAGGGCCTGGGACAAGCCTGTGCCACCTTTCTCCCCAGCAGTCAGCCAAGGTCCTGGGGCCTATGACCCACAGAAGGTGAGGCTCCAGGGCTTGGCGATTACCCATACCTAGGCCTGCTGTCCGACCAGGGTGCGTGGCCTGGGCCCGTCTCAGCTTCTGGGGAGCATGTGCGGACCTCACCTCTCATCCCCCTGCCTTTGGAGTTTGCAAGGCCTGGCCCCGGGGTCCCAGATGGGGGCCTCTGCCCCTTGGGGGCACCGCCAGGATGGGAAGTCTCCCCACTGCCATGTCTCATACGATACAAGTCCCCCAGTGCACGTGAGGCTGTGCAACCCACGTTCCTCACCATAGTGACCCCTGTCAGGCCCACTGTGGGCAGGAGGCTCCCAGCAGGCTAGAGGTAGGGGACCCCCAGCTGACCACCCTCTGTTTTTAGGGGAGGCCTCAAGGCTGGGGGTCCACACTCGTGACAAAGAGCCACAGGTGGGCAGAAGGCACGGGATTTGGAGCTGGGGCGGGAGGCGCTCAGTCCTCTCAGGTGCTTCCGGCGTGTCCGACAGGCTTTTCTTGTTCTGCGGCTTCTCCTTTCTCCTGATAACTTGGCAGAAGCGCCTGTGAATCATGCACTCGCCAGACTGGACTGGGATGCGTGCACCCACCCCCGCCGGGGGCAGGACCGGAAGGCCAGCGCTCTGGACACGTCATGTCCATCCTCAGGGGGTCCCAGGATGCTGGAGACTCCAGGGTCATATCTGGCTGCCCCCACACACACTCTGGGTCCCGGAGGCCCCTCCTGTTCTCCTCCGCATCTCCCTGTCTCCTCCAGGGCCCCGAGTCACTGCAGCCCCTGGGCAGGTGACAGCTCAGCCCAGTTCACAGCCAGGCAGGCAGACAGCTATAGCTTTGTCCAGGCCCAGTGAGCGTCAAGGCTGGAGACCCTGTGGGGCCTTTAGAATGTGAAAGGGCCGGGGGGAAGCTTGTCCTGGTGAGCGTTCATACCTAATGTTTCTGTTGTTAGGGAGTTTGGGCCCCTAGAAACAGGTGAGGAAAAGTGCAAAATCAGAGCCAAATGATAAACTTGTGTCTCCCCACATCCACTCTTGAGTTAGGAGCACCGTGGTCCCCAGGGGTCCCCCGAGTCTCGAGGTTTCTCTTTCCCCCGTCCCCAGCCTTTCTGGAGGGCTCCTGCCCATCTGAGTCAGCAGGTGGAGGGCAGAGTGAGGACTGACCTGGGGCAGAGGCCCACCGAGAGGGACTGGTTTGTCTGGAGGAATCAGCCCCCTCCAACATCTAGGGATCTCAGAGGGGATCCTGTGAACTGGGCTTGCTGTGAAAGGTCTCTGGAGGGGTTTGGAGGTGGTCACCTGGTCCCATCGGTTAGACAAGGACCCCACCACTGAAGCAGGTGGACACGTCTCTCACTCCCACCAATGCGTTTAGCAGGGCCACAGCCTCGTGGTGCTTCTAGACAGTGCTTTGTCCTCCTGTGGGATGGGGGTGGCAGATGGGACCGTGGGGACAGGCAATGTGAGTGGGAGGCCCTGGCCTTTCCAGGCCTGACCACCGAGGCCACACAAGGTTCTTGGCCAGGCTGGTGTCAGGAATGCTTCTTCAGATGAGCTCAGGTTGGTTTCGGCACCGAAAAGCGACTTAGAGCCCAGTGGTTGCTTGCCAAGTGTGACTGCAGACATGAGCTGAGTGCAGTCCTGCATAAAACTCCACTTGCCCTCCATTTTCATGCCATCGCAGGCAGCCTAGGTGAGCCTGGAGCTCCTAGAGACATCTCCCCACCCACGAGGCGGAGGTCATGGTCCCGCCTGCTGGCTCTCTCTTGGCACCTTGATGGCAGAGGCCCCCGGGCCTGGACAGTTGCTGCTGACAGCAGAGGATTTATAGGATGTCACGTGGCTTGAATTCTGAGGGCGGGAGGGTCTCTGTTCCTCAAGCTTCCACAGGCCCCATCTGACCCCGCACCTGGCTCTCTCCTCTCCCTGCAGCCCCGTGCCGCCCTTGCAGCCATACAGAGGTTCTCTTGGCCGTCTGCACCAGCGACTTTGGTGAGTATGCTGGAGGGTCCCACCATGTGGGAGAAATAAACTCCCCGGGGGGAAGAGACTCTACTTCAGACTGGGCTTGACACCCCCTTCCATCACCAATTGCAGGTCATGGGAAAATGCCTTCCTTTCGACTCATTTAGAGTGACCCCCACCCCGTCCCAGCCCAAGGGAAGGGACCTGTGTGCAGGACCGGGCGAGAGTTGGGAATTCCTCTTTAAGGTGGGAATTCCTATTTGAGGGGATATTGAGCATTTTCCTACTTTGTGCTTGAGCCCGAGTCCTGGCGCCCCGCCCACACCCAGGTCCCTTGCAGGCACCGAAGTGGGAGTTAGAGGCACTGGCGGGGGTAGGGCTGAGGTCAGGGACCCAGCCTCTGCCTGTTTGTGACATTGGCACAAACGTTCTTGGGTTAAGGGTGGCAACACTCAGTATGAGTTTGCTGGAACCGGCCCAACGGGACCTGACTCAGCCCCTAGGCTCCCAGGGCAGCTGGGGAGTGGAAGTGCAATCCCCCTTCTTCTTTCTGGTCCCGCACAGACGGGATCTGGGGCCAGGCTAGGGGTCCCCAAGCTTATGCCTGCTCTGTCCTTCTTCCTGTCACCTTCCTCTTCTCCAAGCTTCACCCTTTCTGTCCGATCTTGATGCAGAATCACAGCAGAACTTTGGTATTAACTGCAGTCATTTTTCTTGTTCCAACTTGGAAAGCTGGTGCACAGTGAGGTTTGTACCTTCTGTTTCACCCCACTTCTGTGACTGGACCTTGAGAGAAGGGCATCTTTGCCCCCCGACAGTGTGAGTGGCAGAGCAGCCCCTAGGCAGCCTCTTGTGTGTGGATTGCGCTTTTTCATGAGAATTTCTGGAAGGCAGCATTCAGGATCAGTTCCCAGTTTTGCTGCGGGGTGTGGGGTGTGCTCTTGGCTTGATGAGCACCCTGTTGACCCCCCTCTCCTTCCTCTGCAGTCGTCCGAGGCTCCATCCAGAAAGTCACCCACGAGCCGGAGAGGCAGGAGTCGGCCATCCACCTGAACGTGAGCCGGCTCTACCGGCAGAAGAGCAGGGTGTTCCGGCCGGCCCCTGAGGGCGAGGGCGGAGGCTGGCGGGGGCGCGTCTCCACGCTACTGGAGTGCGGTGTCCGGCCCGGGCACGGCGAGTTTCTCTTCACTGGCCACATGCACTTTGGGGAGGCCTGGCTTGGCTGTGCCCCACGCTTCAAGGATTTCCAAAGGATGTACAGGGACGCTGAGGAGAGGGGGCTGAACCCCTGCGAGATGGGCACGGAGTAAGCGCCAGGTGACTTCGGCCACAGCAGTGGACACTCACACTGTGGTGAGTGCCTGGCGCTCAAGCTGGGTAGGCACACGCTGCATGCGGCCCCACGAGGTTTCAGCCAAGGACTCCCTGACGGATTGATCGGAGATGCTGTAACATGCCAACTAAGTTATTATATTTTTTTTAAAAAAGAAATGTCCATAGGAAGCAAACTCCCGTGTCGTAAAATGCCTTTGTGTCCCGTTTCGTACTGTTTTCTGGCCATCTGAAGTCACTGTGTTTGGCTGGTGTGTTGGGTGAAGTGTGGGGGCCGTAGCCCACCGCGGACGCCCGACACCAGGCTTGGGTACCATTCAAAGTTGTTTCTTATGATGGAAATTTATGGAGCCAGACACCTAATGGTTTTTCATTTTGTTTCTGGATTTTTAAAGGAGGGGCTTTGCCAGTCATCATCATTTTGGGACTGCAGGGTGTTTCCATTTCAGGGAATAAAGACCAGCCTCTGACCGATCAATGGCGCGTCTGTCTTCGGCCCTGGTCAGGGGTGTGTGGCCCTTAGCTGGGAGTCCAGGTCAGATCTTCTCCTGGGGTCAGTGCCCCCCACCGCCAGCCCTGGCGTGAGGGACCTTTCATACTGGACCCAACTCTAAGTGAGGCTTTTACCTCCATACTTACAACCCCTGCCTTTCTGGTGAACCAACCCCACCCCCTTCCTGTTAACCCAGATCCTGCCCTTTGACTTCAGCTTCCCCCAAATGCCTGATCCCAGGGCAAGTGTCTAGATACCCAGGGGCTGTTCTGAGCCTCAGATCCTCAAGAATGAGTCAGTGTCCTACAGCTGCCGAAACAGATGACCACAACCCAGGAGCTTAAACAACAGATGCTTATTCTCTCACGGTTCTAGAGACCGGAAATCCAAAATCAAGGTGTGGGCAGGGGTGCGCTCCCTGCAACAGCGCCAGGGGAGACCCCTCCTTGTCTCTTCCAGCTTCTGGTGTTGCCAACAGTCCTTGGCCCTTGATCTGGTGGACACATCACAGTCTCTGTTCTGCTGTCCCTTGGCCTTCCCTCTGAGTATCTCCATCCATGTGGCCCTCCACTTATATACCCAACAATTGCTGGACCCAGGCCCACCCTGATCCAGTAAGACCTCATCTTGATCATACCTGCAAAGACTTCATTTCCAAATGAGTTCACATACACAGGTTCTGGGTAAGATAAGAATCTCAGGAGATACTCTGTTCATCCTGCTAAGGGCTTCACCTTAACAGGTTTGTTTGTCATGTAATCAGACCCGAGGCTGTGATTCTTCCCAAGCAACTGCTGAGACGCCAAGGACCTGGGAGAGGCTGACACCAATCAACGAACACCCAGCCAGCTGCACGGAAAACTCAGGCACACCGTGAGGCGTGGCTGTCTGCCGGCTCAGGCCTGTGGGTCAGCTCAGGTGTGCCCTGGCTCAGGCCTGTGGGCTCCTGCAGGTCGCAACAAGAAGCAGGTGCTCAATACCTGCCCAACAAGAAGCAGGGTGATGACCTGAAACAGCAGGTCTGGTGACGGGCACAGGTCCCACTGTGGCTAGTCACTGGGATGCGTTACGCCAGGAGGACGCCTGTAACAGCCCAAGGCGGGGGAGGAGCTGACCCGCTCGTGGGTTCACACGTTGGGTTTTCTGGGCTGGCTGGGCACGCGGATGCCGCAGAACCAGATTGTCAGGCTTTGGGCTGGTGTCCCTCATGTCAATCAATACAGGGACGCCGGGGATCTGCCCCAGGAGGATCTGGGGCCTTGACCCCATGTGCTGATGTCTGGTGGACAGCAGCGTTTCCTCCAGGTGAGGCTGAAGCTTTGCAGGAAGTGCCTGTGGGTAGAGGCCTCTTGGCGAGAGTCTGGAGGGAGCGTGTTGGACAGGTTGGGGAGAGGGTGGGGTTTGGCGCTGAGTGTGGCCTCGCAGGTGGGTGCCTAGTGCCAACACGTGGGAGGTTTCTCTCTTTGGCCAAGCAGAGCCCTGGCAGTAGTCCAGGGCCGCTGGGTGCTGGGGAGGGGCTGGAAAGGTCACCATTTCTGGGTGCAGAGCCCCCACCTCCATCCAACCTGTGCCTTCCTGCTGCCCAGGGGCTGCTGTGGGGTCTGAGGCCCTCGCATGCACCAGCCCACTCTCTTAACACCAGAACTCCTGCCCCCTCAACACTATGGAGCCCTGAGGGGACTAGGCACCCAGAGGCTCTCTGGAGGGTCCTTATGACTGACCAGTGGCCCTTGGCTCTGGGGAACGCCCGTCTTTCTGTGGATGGAGAGGCCGGCAGCCCGCTGTGGCTCCATCCAGAGGTTGAAGGGGAGGTGTGGAGGAGTCCTGAGTTCTGGCCCGGGGTGCCCTTGATCCCACCTCCCTCCTGCCAAGTGGTGCCCCCCACCCCCACCCCTCGTGTCCACTCCCTCCCATCTTGCACACTCTGCACCGGTCGGCCAAAGCCCAGAAACCACCCGAGAAACACCTCCTCCTGGCAGACCCTAAGTGAGATCCCTACTCTCTTGGCCTGTGACGCTGGGCATGCTGGTGGGAGCCCCAGGTCCCGGGCTGTCCAATAACATCAAGATCAGGAAACACTTTCTGAGCCTCTCAGCCACCATGGCATCTGTGGGCAGCAGCTCTCCTGCTTCCTGATGGCACCCCTGTGCTGAGCGTGCTTTCTCCTCCTCTCCATCCTGTGCTTTCCTAGGACATATATGGGTCCCTGGCCCTCTCCTACTGCTGGTCTGGGCTTCCTGAAGCTTCAGGCTCCTGCACCCCAAAGCAAGGGGACCACCCACTTCTCCCCTGTCCCGACCACCTGAGGAGTCAGGCTGACCCTGAAACCTCCAGCTGGGGGCTGCTCATCATATGCCCCAGACCTCATTTCCAGCACCATCGGTGCCTGCCCAGAGGACCTGGGGTGGGATGGACCCCAGGTGTAGAGGCCGTGTGCTCACCAGGGCTTGGCCTTGACACACACCTGCCTGTGTGGTCCACTGGGACCCAGGGAAACCTCCAGACTGCTGCATGTGGGAGTCCCTGGCCTGGCCTCCAGAGGCCAGCTGGCCCCCAGGTGAGGGTCCCTGTGGACATCCCAGGCCAGACTGGATGGCCTGACACATGCGCTGTCTCTCTGAGCCTCCTCTCTGCTGGGCGAGAGTGGAGCCTAGAGTCAGACGCACCTGCGGGGCTTCCATTCCAGCTCCAGCACCAGGATGCTGCCCCGGAGCTGGGGGACTGTCAGTATGTAAACCGACAGATGCTGAATCACACTGAGGTGACCGCTGGTGCGGAGGGAAACAGGGCAAAGCTGGGTCTGGGATGCAGTGTGGGTGGGCAGAGGTGGATGAACTGCCCTTTTATCCCTGGTGTTTGAGGTGGGGCTTGAGCCAGGCCTTGAGGAAGCTGGGAGGTGGTGTGTGGGAGGAGCAAACAGGCCTGGGAGGGAGGAATGGTGGGCGGGGACGGTGATGGAGCATCACGTGACCTTTCCCTTTGCTGTCTTGTCTCGGGACACTGAGGAAGCCACTCGGTTTTGGAAGAGGAGCAGGGTCTCTTCGAGACAATTCGTTTCAACCCCCTGCTGGCTGGACCATGTTTCCACAAATCTAGTCCATATCCCATCTGTCCTCTTCACCCACTGTGGAGGGGATGGCAGACTAGTGGCTCCCAAAGGTGTCCCATTGGAATCCCTGGAGTAATTATCCTCATAATCCCTGTGAATATGCTACCTGACATGGCAAAGGGGCGTTAAAGCCACACATGGAACTAAGATTGCTAATCAATGAGGAGATTATTCTGCTGGGCCTACTGTCATTACGTACGTGTGTGCCAAGTCGCTTCAGTCGTGTCTGACTCTGCGACCCTATAGACTGTAGCCCGCCAGGCTCCTCTGTCCATGGGATTCTCCAGGCAAGAATACTGGAGTGGGTTGCCATGCCCTCCTCCAGGGGACCTTCCCGACTCAGGGATCAAACCTGAGGCTCCTGCGGCTCTTGCATTGCAGGCAGATTCTTTACTGCTGAGCCACCAGGGAAGCCTATTGACATCACAGGGGTCCTTAAAAGAACCCTTCTAAGGAAGAGAGTGAGAAGAGCGAGAACCAAAGAGACATAGTGTGCTGGCTATGGAGGTGGAGGAGAGTCCTGCAGAGAGAACCAACACCCGACACTCGAGAGCCAGGCGATCATAACCTTGTGTTGCTTTCTAAGCCACAACAAGTTTGTGAGAATTTTTTGCAACATCTATAGGAGACAAACCCACCCAGATACCTCCTTACCTGGGATGAAGGGGGCTTGGCAGTGTCCCAGGCAGCCTGAGTGCTTGTGAATTCCCCCGAAAATTGTGTGCAGTGTGCCGTGTATGTGCCTGTGTCTGCGTTTTTAGAAAACTGGCCCCCCCAACTTGTATCTGACTCTCAGAGCTCAGTGATTCGTGTAGGCGAAAGCCACGGGGCAGGTGTGGCTTTTGATGCGAGGGACCGGGTTGCCTCCCCATCCCGTCTGTCTCTCTGTCTCTCCTCTCTTTGCCCTCCACCCCCCATCCCAGGTGTTGCCCTCTTGTCTCCGCCACCTGATGCTACATTGTAACCGGTTGCCTTTGAGCTCACTGCCAGGAAAGTCCAGGTGTGGTTCCAGCACTACCTGTCCTGAGTCACCTTCTTGCCCCAGGCACCAAGGGTGATGATGGGCCCCGGTGGCCCAGAGACCGCCTACCAGGCCCACCTGCAGCACCCCCTGCCCAGCGTCCTAGGCCTCTCTCCCTGTGGGTGGCCCCTCTCAAGCCCTGCACATGCCTCCTCCCCATTGCTCTCTCCTGTCCTGTCTGTGGACCACCCCCCCAACCCCCGCCCCCTGCCCGTCCCATCTTCCCCAGCTTCTCTTCTTCTCTGGCTGGATTTCGGGACCTCACCTGTCCCCCCCCCCAACCCCTGCCCTGCAAGATGCCCCATCTGCCCTGTGTTTGGGCTCCACTCACCTGCACAGCTGACACAGATGTGGCATGACAGGGTGGGCTCAGAAGGGTGGGGACAGTCTCACTGGAGCAGCTGCAGGCACAGCTGGAGGTGGGGCGGGTCTGGACTCACTGGTTCCTCGCTGGTCCATAGGAGTCCTGTCATGGCCTCAGATGGCTTTGCCCCTGGAGTGGGCCCACTTTGAGATGGAAGTAAGTACAGTAAGTAGGAAGCCCAGCCTGGGGTTTTCCCCATCAAACACTGCATCCTGCCGCCTTGAATGGATGGATGGCATTTTCTCACCCTCCAAGATGACCCTCAATGTGCTCCAAAGTGCCAAGGCACTTCCAAGACAAGGCCCCTCCCAGAGGCCCCTCTGTCCTTTGCCCTCCCCACAGCATTAGGGGAAGAAGGGCAGAGTGGGACGATACCTCCCTGCCCTGAGAGGGCTCCCTGGTCCCTTATGCTCAGCACCCAGGAGGCTGGTGGAGGACTCTCACTACAGGATCTGTCCCCAGCTCCCAGAGGCCGAGGAAGCCCGCACCCCGGCCTGCACGGCCCTCGGTGACTTTGAGCATGACACGGATATGTGGGCTTCCCGGGTGGCACAGTGGTAAAGAATCCACCTGCCAAGCAGAAGATGCAGGAGATGTGTGTTCGATCCCTGGGTCGGGAAGATCCCCTGGAAAAGGAAAGGGCAACCCACCCCAGTATTCTTGCCTAGGAAATCCCCCGGACAGAGGAGTCTGGTGGATTACAGTTCATGCGGTCACAAAAGAGTTGGACACGACTTAGCAACTAAAGAGCAGCAGCGGCGGCGGCACAACAGCTGTCCTACTTGCATCCTTGTGGTGGATATGTCAGTACTGGAGCCCCACTTGGGACCCCCAACACCTCAGTGGACAAAGGACAGTGTGTGGAGATGAGCAGTGCTGGGGTGTCGGGGTATGGAGTCCACAGCCAGCATGTGTGAGCCTGGACTCCTGTGTCCCTTTTCAGGGTCCTCTCTGTGGAGAGCAGAGATTGTCCTGGGTGTTAAATGGCCTTTTCCCTAGCCATCTCCTTAGCCACCCCAGGGCCTGGTGGTATGGGTGAGGGTCTCCCTGCCAGATAGGCATGCAGCCCTGACCCCACGCTTGCAGGCAAGCTTCCATCCCAGGACATGTCAGCGCCCAGAGAAGAAAAGAGATTTGCACCAGATTATTGCCCAGGCCCTGTGCGAGGTCAGCGACCCACAGCCCCTGTCTTTTTTAGAACGGAAGTCAGAGGACATTGGGCTGGGCTGAGGTTTGCTTTCTTTCTGGCTGGCCTTTCCTGCTCACTGAAGCCAAGTGTTGAAACGTCCATCCCCCTTGCTGCAGATATATGAGGAACTTTCTAGTGATCATGAGCGGGTTGGCAGCTTTATCTCTAATCCACTGAGAAAAGTCCAACCTGATTGTCAGAAGGACACATGCAGGCTGGTGCAGTCAGTGAGAGTGCCGAGTCACTCACACTGCAGATGCTGGGAGGTGGGGGTGGGGTAGGCAGAAACAGGGAGACATGCCCCCACCATGTCACATGATCACACATGTACGTTGGCATGGTCCCTGACCCTGCGCCTTGACCTGGACAGATCAAGGGGAGGTTCCAGGCCTGAGTCTCTGCAGGGTGCCTGGGTCCCGCGCCAATGCTTTGAAACTGCTGGGAGATTGCAGCCTGAGAGCCCGTGCGTGCAGATGCATGTGTCTACTCGTGTGTCTGTGCATGGACCTGTGGTGCGTGTGTGTTCGAGGCTGAGAAGCGATAGGAAGGGAGCGGGGTGGGCTGGCTCGTCCACCTGTCGTCCCTGTGACCTCAGTCCCACTGGGCCACATCCAGGTCCCCAGGAGTTTTGTGTCCTTATCCACAAACAGAGACAGTTGTGTAGTTCTCCCCCAGGTCCCCACCGCCCCCACCCCAGGCCTTCCTGGCTCTGCCGCTTGGGCTGTGGAGGGAAAGCTGGCTGCAGGGAGGGCCTGGCCCTCTGTGGCCGAGCATCCAGCTGAGGCCCTGGGGCCTGGCTCCCAGACCGGCTTCTGGGGCTGCGACCGCCTGGGGAGGACTTGGGCTGAATCCGGCCCTGTCGAGGCGCCCAGGGAGAAGGCTGATGCGTCCCACGGGTGGGGGCAGGGAGCCCCTCATTAGAGCTGCAGCTGACACAGAGGCTTCCATCTCACTAATTGATTAAACTGTTTAATTCAGGCCTGTGTGGTGGGAACTGGCCTGGCCAGGCTGTCAGCATTCCCTTCTGCAGAGTAAGATTTGGGGCAGCTTTCTGCCTGAGCAGTGGTTCTGGGCGTCATGTGACAGGGGATCCGTGAGATCAGTCATGCAGGCCTGGGTGCCGTCCCCTCCCCCAAGGCCGCCCTTCTGAGCGGCTGTTTTGTGTGGTCATAGTTGGCGGGGGCCCCCAGAGAGCTGGTGAGACCCCCAGAGGTGTGAGCTGACATTCACTCTGAGCAGAGCCTACGGTGTGTCGGCGCGATCCAGAGTCCCTGCCTGCTTGGTGATTCCACTCCGGATGGCAGGTGGCTAAGTGCTGTGAAAAATCAGTCCATGATAGTAGCGTGTTGGTGGTGTCTGTGGGGCTTGTGCTGGGGCAGAGGCCAAAGGAAGCCACCTCGAGGCGTCCTGGAGAGTCCTCTGGGCGAGGGGCATGCAGCCATAGCCCTGGGCACCCTGAACACCCATCGGCCCCCCCTGCCCTCCCCTAGACCTTCCCACCAGGACAAAGTCAGCCGGAGGTGCAGGATGCGGGTCTGGGTCTCCCAGGGAGGCTCTGAGCCCTGGGAGGAGGGCAAGACCTCAGTCCTCAGTGGGGCTTGTCCCTCCTGGGCCACGGCCAGTGCTCCTGGGGCTGCACCTGCCCCAGGGTCCAGCCTGTCCTTCCTCATGCAGTCACGGGTGAGCGTCCACCCAAGGACAGATTGGGCTCCAGGGCTGGGGACGGACGCAGAGCCACACAGGGGACCCACCCCGAGCAGCAGCACGTAGAGTGGGGGCCTGGGGAACGTGAGGAATCCGGTGTCAACACTGGCCATTGTGTGCTGCCCCCGGGCCAGCGGCGATTTATAAAAACAGCCGTGATCTGCCGCGTATCCGTGCAGTGAGGTCACGGCTGCCAAGGGCTTTGGAATTTCGTCTTCACAAGAATTTTGCTTACCAAGCCACATACTTTCCTGGTCATCAATTTGACTGGGGCAAGAAGAAAAAAATGCTTTAAAAAAAAAAAAGCCTCTGTGGGTTTTGTGTGAGGGATGGAGAGGGGAAGGCAGAGAAACAAGACTTCAGGGCCAGAAAGGCAGGTGTGTGTGTGTGTGTCTGTGTGTGTCTGTGTGTCTGTCTCTGTGTGCAGGTGTATGTGAGTGTGAGTGTGTGTGTGTGTGTGTGTGTGTGTGTGTGTGTTGTGGTCCCAGCTAGACCCCTGCAGGGTCAGAGCCGGGAGCCCCACGGCCACTCTGCAGCTCCCTGACCTGAGTCCTCAGTGGTCCTGTGGACCAGGGCTGGGGGCAGTGCAGAAGGACGTTCCCATGCCAGCATCCTACCGTGGTAAGAAGCACGGGGGCCTCTACCCCTCTTTCCGTTTTAGCTCTGCTGAACTGGACCAAATGTCCAAAAGGAGCTCTATCAGAAGAGGAGGGAAATAAAGAAAATACAGACGAAGTAAAAATAGTCCAGGGCACATTCTTGATCACAGGTAACTGGTGTCGGGCAGGTACCTTCCTCCAACCCTATCCTTTCTGCTTCCACCTGGGCATCTGCCTGGTCCACCTCAGTGTAACTTGGACACAGAGGAGAGGAGACACATCCCGGGCCAAGGGTACTCGATGTGACCACGCCATTCATAACAAAGACCATGTGACTTCTGCCCCCAGCCCCCACAGGAGGCTGTCCCTCACCGGCGCCGGCCCTCTGCCACCAAACGCCCACCTCCTCTAGCATTTGACACCGAATCAAAGCTAAAGGCAGGACACACGCTGATCACACATGTGCAAGTCGTTATCATCGCAGGGTTATGAGCTTATAAATCCCACTCAGTGAGGGGCGAGCTCCCAAGGCTGAAGGAAGGTCAGCCAAGCCCACGGGCGGCCCCTTGGCCCCAGGTGGAAGCACTTTCCTTCTAGGGCCCCCAGGGCCTGCGAGAAGCTTTCTGCCTCCACCCACGTAGAAGAGGCCGAACCCGGGACCGGCCTGCGTTTCCTGGTGAGATAGCGAATGCATTCTGGTGAGATGTGAGGGAGCCGGTCCAGCCATCAGACTCGTGGCTTCCTGTCCTATGTGAACTGGCCTGGCCTCTGGGGGGAGGTTGGGGGTGGAGGGCTGAGGACGTGAACCCCACCGTCCATGGTTTTCTTGGCAGCTGGGCACTGGCAGCTACCTTCCACCTCTGGAAGTGCCTCCACATGGACTGGCTGCAGGTTCGGGGGGAGTCTGCACTGATCCAGGTGGGGCAGACCCTGAAGGTCTAATCATGGGAGGATCACAGGAGATGGGACGCCCCCCCAGAGGCCTCTGCTGGTCAGAGGGGCAAGCAGACTCCTCTGTGTCCCTTGTCTGAGTGGTGACACCTGAGCCTAGCACGAGGCACTTTGGGGACCAACACCAGGCCCTGGTGGGGGACCTGGCAAACTGTCCCGCACAAGGAGGAGGCAGGGCCCATGCCTGGGGAATCTTAGCCAAAGTGCAAGGATTGAAGGATGACCCTCAGCCCGGAAGGTTTGCTGCTCAGAGAGGGGGCCACCGCCTCTCTCCCCACGTCCTTGCTGCTCCCAGGGCGTCCACCTTCTCCTGCTCCATCTCACAGACTCACAAGTGTCATTATTAGTGGGCCTGGGGCTGGAGTCCCCCCGCCTCTCAGCCCAGCACACCTGAAGTCTAGCTCCATAGCCCACCCTGGGACAATGAGCCCAACCAGCCTGTGACTGTGGACAGATGGAAACAGGTGGAACTGGGTTCATGGGAACTCTTCACCTTCCCTCCTGGTTCTGGGACGCCAGGCTTCTCCTCTCAGGAAAGCCTTTTCTGGGGCTTCCCTGGTGATCCAGTGGTTAAGACTCCACACTTCCACTGGGGGTAGTGCAGGTTCGATCCCTGGTCAGGGAACGAAGATCCTGCATGCCACACAGTGTGGCTAAAAAAATTGTTCTTAATAATAAATGTTAAAAAAAAAAAAATCCTTGCTGGGTCCCTTCCCTGAGTTCATTTTCAAGTCCTCAAAGGCTAAAGAGGTGGGTGGACTAATTGTTCAGTTCACAGCAGGGTGTGTCTGTGAGCGGTCAACTCTGGCCAGAGAGCTCTTGGGTTTAGCCTTGAGATGAGGTCAAGCATGACAAACCCATGAGGATGTCCCCACAGGCGTCTGCCCACACTCCTGCCTGAGACCCTTGCCGCCTGCCACCAGGACCAGAGGATGACCTGAGCCTGACAATCAGAATCTCTCACCAGGATTTAAACCCAGCTTTGCTGGGGTCTCAGCACCAGGCAGTGGACACACCCCTGCCTGTGAGGCACCAGACCGTCCTGGGTGGAGACCCTCAGCCCACGGGATGCCCTACTTCAGGCCTGGTTCTTGTTTGCTCCTGGCATCTGTCAGGATGACAAATGTTGGAGCGATTTTAAAATCTGGATTTAAAGGGCCTTGTGAAGGAAATGAAAATCAGAGCAATTGAAACAAACTTGCTGGATCCTTTGGGGAGACAATTGCTGGACTGAGGGCCGCTGTGGGCGGTCTTGGCTGTCACGGCCCTGGCCTGGCCAGGCCAGCACTGTTGGTCCTGGACATGGGAGGAAACAGGAGGGAATTTGGTCATTGTTGTTGTTCGTTGTTCAGTAGCTAAGTTGTGTCTGACTCTTTACAGCCCCATGGACTGTGGCATGCCAGGTTTCCCTGTCTTTCACCGTCTCCTGGAGTGTGCTCAAACTCATGTCCATTGAGTTGGTGACGCCATCCAACCATCTCATCCTCTGTCGTCCCCTTCTCCTCCTGCCCTCAATCTTTCCCAGCATCAGGGTCTTTTCAAATGAGTCAGCTCTTCGCATCAGGAGCTTCAGCTTCAGCATCAGTCTTTCAGTGAATATTCAGGGCCGACTTCCTTTAGGATTGACTGGTTTGATCTCCTTGCTGATCAAGGGACTCTCAGGAGTCTTCTCCAACACCAGTTTGAGAGCATTACTTCTTTGGTGCTCAGCCTTTGTAATGGTCCAACTCTCATATCTATACATGACTAGTGGAAAAATCATAGCTTTGACGTATAAAGAACCTTGTCAGCAAATTTGGCCATTGGGCTGGGTGAATTGGCAACTGCAGGGAGTCCGGGGTCAGGGAGGAAGATGAAGATGGTCCATGCAGAGTGGATGTGGGGAGCAGGCGATCTTGCATCTTTGGAGAACCTAGAGTAGGCTCAAGGGCCATTTTGTTGAACTGAATCCCTTCAGCGCAGTTTCGTGGAGTGTGAACAGAGGGGCAGAGAGAGTCAGGAAGGGGAGGTCACAGTGGGCTGGGACAGTGTGGATGGCTGCTGAGGCTGCAGGAGTCTCAGGAGGTGGGCTGGACAATGCACACTTCCTGTCCCTGGGCTGGTCAGCCTGGTACAGTTCAGGGGTTGGGGGGGGCAGACAGTGGGCCCCCACCTCCTATCCCCCAGCATGGGCCTGTCGTCCATGGGTGCCTGGGACGTCCATGGCAACTCCAGGCAGCTGAGTCCAAAGGCAGCACCCCCGGACTTCAGAACAGCCCTGAGACTCCAAGGTCACCCCAGAAGCTGTGCCATAGGCATGGTGAGGAGGCCGCCTCTGTGATTCTGCCAGCCTCAAGACCAAGGACGAGAGTGTCTTGAGTCCTTTGACTGGGAACCTCAGAAACCTAATTGGGTCTGTAGCCAGCCAGGGGCTCTGGGGAGACCCAGTGCTGGGAGCAGGGTACCCTGCCTCCACCTCCCCTCAGGTGAGAGGCTGTCTGGGACACAGACCTGAGCCTCAGGCAGCCCCTCCCCTTGTTCTTTCCACCCAACCCGAGGTCTCCTCCTGAGGGTCCTCCCTAGTCCTCCCACCAGCTCTTCCCCTGGGACTCTTCCCCTCCTAGGGTTCCTGCTAAAACTCCTCCCCAGTCCTCCTCCCGGGGCTCCTCCTAAGGACAGAGTCCAGAAGACGCAGGTCCCATGGCCAGTGGTGATGGATGTCCCTGTCACAAAGGAGGGGAGGCGTGGGAAGTGATGAAGTTTCCCACAGGCCCGGTTTCCCTCTGTTGCTGTCACCTGTCGCCCCTCCAGGGGGCCCCGTGGAAAATGAGGAACGTCCAGGTGGGCTCAGCTGTGCTGAGAAGCCCCCAGACGGAGGGTGTGAGGTGGGGGGGGGGGGGGGGGGGCGNCGTGGGAAGTGATGAAGTTTCCCACAGGCCCGGTTTCCCTCTGTTGCTGTCACCTGTCGCCCCTCCAGGGGGCCCCGTGGAAAATGAGGAACGTCCAGGTGGGCTCAGCTGTGCTGAGAAGCCCCCAGACGGAGGGTGTGAGGTGGGGGGGGGGGGGTGGTGGCGCATGAGACACTAAAAGGAAGGTAGATGGTGGGCAGTCCAGGCAGAGGTGGGGGCAGGCCTGGGTCAAATTGACCAGAGCAGAGAAGATGTACTAAGGAGAGGGCCAGTGCTGAGGATTTGAAAATAAAGCCTTTATAGTCGTAAACAACATGTGAAAAGTGTGCTATGAAAGAAAAAGGAAAAAGTCATAAAAGTAAAAATAAGTAAGAGAAGTGAGCCATCGTCCCATCACCTGTCACATGCAGCCAGTTGAGCGATGGCTCTGGGCCCCCTCATCCCTGCGGCCCATGTGCTTCTTGGCTAAGACTTCCAAATGGGGGATTTAGTGTCAAGGCTGGGGTTTTGGAAGGAGGATGAGGCGAGTGTGGCAGACGGTGGGGGGTGGAGGGGCCTGGGCTGCATGTCTGGGAAGCACGGGGATCAGGAGGCTGTGAGGTTCCCGGTCAAGGGGAACCTCCTCAATCATCCGAGCTTCATTTGCGCAATGGAAACACGGAGTGCAGGGCACGTACCGGAAGCTGCATTCTGCCTACGGCACAAGCACTCAATGAAATATGCACTACTGTCGTGCTCATTCGCTCAGTTGGCAAAGAGCCTGTCTACCAATGCAGGAGACGTGAGACTCAGGTTCGATCCCTGGACTGGGAAGATCCTCTGGACTGGGAAATGGCAACCCACTTCCCTCTCCTTGCGTGGGTAATCCCATGGAGGGAGGAGCCTGCCAGGCTACAGTCCACAAGATTGCAAAGAATCGGATGCGACTGAGCACACACATGCACACACGTCCTCACTGACAAGTGAAGAAACCATAACACAGAGAGGGTGAGTCATTAGACCAAGGCCACACAGCTGAGGAAGTAACTCAGAATTTTCAGGCAACATTCACAACAGGTACTGTACATGTAATGGTTGTGATGGAGCCTGGTCAGCTCTAATAATTGAGGTCTCTGCTGCCCTCAGTGAGTTTGTGGTGAGAGGTCTCCCCTCTCCCAGACTCCTCAGCAGCTCAGAGGAAGATGTCCTCGGCTTGCCAGGCCCCAGGGCTGGGCAGTTCCAAGTGGCTCCTGGGGTGATCTCTAAGTGAGGGTTATCCTGGCCTTTGGACCCCTCATGTGCTTGTGGGGTCCAATTGTCCCTTCCAGGCTGGCCCACCAGTCTCTTAACCCAGAGGTCTTGGTCCAGCTGGCTGGAGCAGACTGAAAGCTGTTTTGACCCATCTGGCTTCACTTTACAGCGTCCCTGGCTGGCCGCTCACAGCAGAGCTCGGGGTCAGAGGGAAGGTCCTCCCCAGGCCTGCTGACTGCTCTTGGATCTCAGACCTAGTGGGCCCTCTCTCCTGCAGAACCGGAAACAGGGCAGTCACCCCGGGGCTGGCTGCAGCAGGCAGCAAGTGTCAAGGCCGGGCTCGGGGGCCTCTGACCGGCTGTGGATTTGGGCAGCCCCTCATCCCGGTGGCTGCGGCGCCCACCTGCAGCGTCCATTCGCCCCAAGCTGAGCCTGCGTGGCCAAGCCGGCATGGCAGGCACTCTGCACACATCTGGTCGAGCACAGCAGGCCATGGTGTGGTGGTGTCATGGCCCAGGAATGCAGGAAGACAGTCTGGGGTTCTGGCATGGAGGCATGGCAATGCACCAAGAATGTGTCTCGTAGAAAGATAATTATGCGTTTGGGGAATATGCGTAAGAAACCCGGTAGATGCCACCGGTTCTGTTTATTTTACCAAGAGCCGAGGCGACGGTAAAGTGGCGCAGCTGGGAAAGCATCTCTCCCCTCAAGGAGATGAAAGATGCTGGCGGGTACCCAGCACCCGCCTTGATGTGGGTCACTGTCCTCCAGGGGCTGGGTATGGGCGGCCTGGGGGTGGGGGGATGGCTGAGTCCAGCGCTGTCTCTTATACACATCTGGGGATGCGTGGGAGGGAGGTGGGCGTGACACGGGGCCCTGCTGCGGCCCCAGAGGAGGCAGAAGAGAGGCCGAGGGGGCCGCAGGCGGCGCTCAGCGTCAGGCTGATTTATGGCCGAGTGCGCGGGCAGTGGGCAGAGTGGCTGAATGACCCATTGTGTGGAGGCTGAAAGGCCAGCGGAGCAGGCTCAGTGGGGAAAGATGTGCATTTGATAACTTCTATTCCATTGTGCAAATGCTGCTGCCCCTTTCAGAAAACTTGGAAATCACAGCAAAGATCAGGCAGGGAAAGCAGCGTGATCTCACTAGCAGAGCTGACAACCGTCAGCCTGCTGGTACGTTTCTTTCAGAATCGCTTAAACCATATGTCTGTGTGTGTGTTTATGCATGCGTGCATGTATTCCCATGACGGGGTCATGTATATGTTTAAACATTTATTTTATTGTGGTAAAATACACACAACCTAAAATTTACCATTTTAACGTATACAGTTCAGTGACATTAAGGACGTTCACACTGCAGGACAGCCAGAGCCCCTGTCCATCTGCAGACCTTTCTCATCTTCCCAAACTGAACCTCTGTCTCCATTGAACACCAACTCCCCTTTCCCACCCCCCGTCTAATTTTCTCTCTTTATGATTTCATCTACCCTAGGGACCTCATGTGAGTGGAATCACACTCTATTTGTCTTTCATTGACCGCAGTGCCCTCAAAGTTCATCCACGCTGTAGCGTATGCCAGAATTTCCTTCCTTTTTAAAGCTGAATCATATTTCATTGTCCAAATTTTGTTTACCTATCCATCCATGGATGGACACTTGGGCTATTTCTACATTTTGTCTACTGTGAATTACCCTGTGAACATGGGTGTGTAAATACGGTATAATGTTTTGTTTCAAACAAAACAGGTTTCCTCTCTTTCAAAATGTTCTTGTTTCCTGTCGCATCCCAGGGACCCAGGAATTGGCAGAAGTGGCACACTTGGAACCCATGATATCCTGGGTCTTCGGGGTTTCACGTTTGGAGGGTCAGGTTCTTTCCAGCCTCGCTGCCAACCTGAGTCTATTTCTTTGTTTCCTCTTCTGAGGATAAACGTGTGTGCCAGTTAACTCTGACAGCATGATGGCTGCACTTACAAACTCTGCTCCTTGGTGGGAGATGCCACTTCTGCCCTTGGGCACTTTAGGCCCACAGACTCCCAGACAGAATGCAGGGTACTGGGGTTCCCCTCCTCATCTGATGCTTTCTCTGCTGACTGAGAGCGAGAGAGGAGCAGGGCAAGGGCTCCATCCTCTGCTGGGACACCTGAGGGAAGACTGGCACAGGACTGCCAAGCCTGACCTGCAGGGAAGGGGCCTTGGCTGCTCTGGGTCCTGGGGTCCTCAGTGTAGCTGGCTCCTGTGCCATTTTTGTTTCTTCAGCACCTGCGCACTCTGGCAGTGAGTTCTTCATGAGGATAGGTTGTGTGAAGGATTCATTTCCTTTTTTCCTTACGAAAAGAAGTGTGGTCAGGCAGAACACTGAGATAGAAGTAACCAGATAATAGCAGAAGTTAGACTTTAGACCAAAGTCTAACCAACAGGAGAACTTACAAGATGTATTGTGAAGCTGGACAGGAGAAGGTTTGCAGAAGGGCTTTGGGAGAGGCCCATGGTGGTCTGCATGGGGGGAAGTGCTTGATGAGAATGGGGTACAGGACCCTGTGAGTCCCCGGGAGATGTCAGAGTCAGGGGCGCCCTGGAGGAACCTGTGTGGAGCCTCAGAGAGGGTCCTTGTCCTTCCCTCAGGCTTCCGCTTCCTGCGAGACAAGATGCTGCACCCTAGCTCTGGTGTGCCTACGCAGGGTGGGCCCGAGTGAATCTCCAGCAATGAGTGATACTTGTTTCTGTGTGTGTCTCAGCCTTCCTTGAGTCAGGGGATGTGAGATTCCATCTTCAACACTTTGGAGAACAGATTTTGAGGGGCTTGTTTTTTAAAATCACAAAATGAGACTTCCCTGGTGGTCCAGTGGTTAGGAATCCTCTTGCCAATGAAGCAGACGTGGGTTCGATCCCTGGTCCAGGAAGATTTTCAAGTTGCTGCAGGCAACTCAGCCCATGCACTGCAACTTCTGAACTCTCTCTCTAGAGCTGGCGAGCTGCAACTATTGAAACCCGCACACCGAGAACCAGCATTTCCTAAAAAGAGAAGCCGCCACAACAAAAAGCCTGCTCACTGCAACTAGAGTAGCCACTGCTTGCCACAGCTAGAGAAAGCCCATGCACAGCAACAAAGACTGAGCAGAGCCAAAAATATATTTTAAACATTTTAAAATAGATAAAATCACAAAATGACTATTGTTCTCCTACTTAAAAAAATAAGTTAAAAAAAAAACCACTGGGGTCACACCCCAGAATCATCTATTTAATCTTTGGTGTAGATCGTTCTCTCCACTTGTAAATACACACAGGTATGTTTTTGGGCTTTTCAAAATTAGGATCACATTCTATCTACTGTTTTCTGGCTTGATTTTTTAAATTTAATGTCTTGCAGACAGATTTCCGTGACCACAAATGAAGGCTAATAATTGCATCAGATTTATTTTGCAAGTACAGTTGATGGACACTTAGGGTTTAAGTCTCCTTTTTCTCCTTGAATGGATAAGGAAGGCCATGGTGACCATCTGACCCTTCTCTCATTCTGTCCTTCGCACAAACTCTCAGAAGTGTTAGCCTGGGGAACAGAAAGGCAGCTTGGTGTTGGAGTGAGAGGATGTGCCTGGCCCCCAGGCCCTAGCCACTGGCTCACAGGGCAGGGGGCTCCTGAGGTCCTACTGCTCCAGGCCCATTGAGGGCATGGAGTTTGTTGCTGTCCCTGAACACCAGGGAAGTTTGTTGCTTTCTAAGATACAGAGCACTTTCCTGGTACAGAGAAGGTTCTAGAAGGAAAGAGGAGGCTTCACCTCACGGTAGGCCAGACCCTCCTCTCCCCAGCCCCTCTCTCTGCTGCAGAGTCTTCTCCTCTTCCTGGTCATAGCCCCTGTCTGTGTGGACACCAGCCTGTCCCCCACCACCTTCAAGAAGCCTTGGATCAGAGAGTGTACCCAGGCAGGCCCGCTCACTGGCCAGCCCGAGAGGCCATGGTGGCTGATCTCTGAGACCTCAGGGCCAAAGGCCGAGGGGAGGGGCACAGTGTGCAGGGCCCCAGGAATTTGGGCGCTGAGGGCCCAAGGGCATCACGCTGGCCACTGGCATCCATGCAGACCCTCAGGGCTGCTCCACAGGTGGGGGGGACTTCCTCCCTGTCCTGGTTCCAAGACTTCTCGGGCCCCACCAGGCCTGTCTTGGAGACCAGTCCGCCTACCGTTTCATGTCGGCTGCTCACTTTGAAACCCAAGAAGTCTGATGATAATATCGCCCGGGATAGAGCCGGGTCTGCTGCTAATTACCATTTGACATTCTGGCTGAGTCCAGCGTGGGTGGGGGAGGGGACCATGAAAAGCTTATTCATCTGGCTCAGGGCGACTTCAAATGCAACTCCCCCTCCATGGGCAGTGGGTGCCCCCACGACGGACGCCTGCTGGGTGTCCAAGGGTGGCTGAGAGGGAGAGGCTGGTTGGAGGTGAAACAGATGGAGACTCATTCTCTGCAAGAAGGTGCCGCCTGTTTCTCACAACGTGGGCTTTTCTGGGCTGGCATGCATCTCTCTAAGACCCAGGAACCTCACGGGGCTTTCAGGGAGTGGGTGAAAACCCCAGAGCTGAGGCATGTGGTCCCGGCAAGGGGCTCCCAGGGCAGGTGACCAGGAAGGGTGTGCGGCCTGGGTGTGTGTTGTCGCCTTCAGGGAGGCAAACACATTCTCCATCCCCCTCCCCTTGTGCAGCTAGAGACATACCAACCGACAGGCATGGGCAACCGACAGGCGTGGGACGCAAGAGTCCCTCTTGTAGATCACCGTCTGATCTAGAAGGGCCTCCACATTGGCTTTCTCTCTCTAGTGTCTGTGTGTGTATTTTAGGAAGATTTTGCTCTGCTGTTTTTCCTACATGGTGGTTTAGATGCTAAGTCATGTCCGACTCTTGCAATCCCATGGACTATAGCCTGACAGGCTCCTCTGTCCACGGGATTCTTCAGGCAAGAATACTGGAGTGGATTGCCATTTCCTTTTCCAGGGAATCTTTCTGACCCAGGAATTGAACCCAGGTCTCCTGCATTGCAGACAGATTCTTTACCGACTGGGATAGGAGGGAAGCCCGTTTTTCCTACATAGACAAACTAAGTGTACAATTTTGTCCTTTATTTGGGGCTGAGCATGGACAGCTTCTGGTCCATTCGTTCTCCTGCCGAGTATTAGCCATTCCATAATGGTGCTCCTGAGAACTGGGTACCAGTTCCCCTTTCTCTAGATAGATCACATTCCTCTAGAGTAGTCAGTGGCTGCACAGGAAAACGATCGGACATCCAGTGCCCTGATGCTCATGGTCAGACACTCCCTGCCCGCCCAGCTCCTACAGGGTCCCTCTGGACACTCCCTAATTTGGATGACCCAGCAACCTGTGGGCCAGAAGCTCAGAAAGGGCCAAGCAGGTGGGCACAATGGAGCACTGTTCAGTCCTAAGAAGGAAGGGCCCACCGGTACGTGCTACAGCACAAGGAACCTGGGAAACCCGCTGCTGACGTGTGGCCACATGTTGTACCTTTTATGATCCCATTGATACGAAGCATCCAGAGCAGTCAGACCTACAGACAGAAGGCAGATTGGTGGCTGCATAAAGCTGAGGATGGGGAGTGACTGTTAACGGGTACAAGATGTCCTTTAGAGGTGATGGCTGCACAACATTGTGAAAGGACTAAATAATTTTCTACGCCGATTTTTACCCTAATTGAAAGAAAAAAAAAGCTGTGTGAGAATTCCCTGAGGCCAGAGGCCCAAAGTCCTCCAGGGCTGCACACCGGAGCTGACTGTGGCTCAGATCGTGAACTCCTTATTACCAAATTCAGACTCAAATTGAAGAAAGTAGGGAAAACTGCTAGACCATTCAGGTATGACCTAAATCAAATTCCTTATGATTATACAGTGGAATTGAGGAATAGATTTAAGGGCCTAGATCTGATAGATAGAGTGCCTGATGAACTATGGAATGAGGTTCGTGACATTGTACGGGAGACAGGGATCAAGACCATCCCCATGGAAAAGAAATGCAAAAAAGCAAAATGGCTGTCTGGGGAGGCCTTACAAATAGCTGTGAAAAGAAGAGAGGCGAAAAGCAAAGGAGAAAAGGAAAGATATAAGCACCTGAATGCAGAGTTCCAAAGAATAGCAAGAAGAGATAAGAAAGCCTTCTTCAGTGATCAATGCAAAGAAATAGAGGAAAACAACAGAATGGGAAAGACTAGAGATCTCTTCAAGAAAATTAGAGATACCAAGGGAACATTTCATGCAAGGATGGGCTCGATAAAGGACAGAAATGGTATGGACCTAACAGAAGCAGAAGATATTAAGAAGAGGTGGCAAGAATACACAGAAGAACTGTACAAAAAAGATCTTCACGACCCAGATAATCATGATGATGTGATCACTAATCTAGAGCCAGACATCTTGGAATGTGAAGTCAAGTGGGCCTTAGAAAGCATCACTACGAACAAAGCTAGTGGAGGTGATGGAATTCCAGTTGAGCTGTTTCAAATCCTGAAAGATGATGCTGTGAAAACTGAACTGAACTGAACTGAGCAACTGAACAACAACTAAGAATTGTCTCAGTACCATTTAGTTATTCACTCAATATTTTCACATTAGTTTGCACATGACTTGGGTTTGTTTTTTTTTTTTTTCCCATGAATTTCCTATTCTGTAACTTTGTTCAACTATCTAAGCCAGTACCAAAATCACTATCTTAAGAGCTATAGCTTTATAACAATTGTTGATAGTGGTTAAGGCCTACTCAATATATATTAAGTGCTTAGAACAATGTTTAAAAGTGAATAAATGTTATATGAATCTTTACTATTATTATTAAAAGTCTTTGCGATTTTTGTGGGTTTATTTATTCATTTTTTGTTATCCATATAAACTTTAGACTCAGTTGGTCAATATGAATATAAATAATTTTGCTGAGATTTTGACTGGATGTTCAATAAACATTGAAACCAATATGGAAAAAAAGTGAAAATATTTATGTGAAAGTCAGTGTTAGTTGCTCAGTCATGTCCACCTCTTTGCAACCCCATGGACTGTAGCCACCTGGCTCCTTTGTCCATGGAATTCTCCAGGCGAGAATAGTGGACTGGGTAGCCATTTCCTTTTCTAGGGGATCTTCCTCACTCAAGGATCAAACTCGGGTCTTCTGCACTCCAAACGGGTTTGCAAGGAAGCCACAGGGAAGATGATAATTTTCATTTTTTTACATCTTTTTAAACTGTCTTCAATCAAAAGTTTTAAATTTTCTACAAAATGATTATATACATCTTTTGCTAGATTAAATCTATTTATTTATATTTTTAATACTCTAATAGTGTACAGTTTAAAAAAATACATTCCTAACATTGTGTAGCTAGTGTATAAAGACAAATTGATATTTGTATATAGAATTTTTTCCCTAGAAACTTTGTAAAATCCTTTTATTTCTAATAATTTATAGTGGATTAATTTAGTTTCATTTATCAGAATATATATATTAATAAGCCTGTCTCTTATACACATCTAGATGTGTATAAGAGACAGATCAATAACCTCAGATATGGAGATGACACCACCCTTATGGCAAAAAGTGAAGAGGAACTAAAAAGCCTCTTGATGAAAGTGAAAGAGGAGAGTGAAAACATTGGCTTAAAGCTCAACATTCAGAAAACA